>JAPJBO010000052.1:0-495710 GCA_030068145.1 Diplonema papillatum
CAGCCTGATACGTGTGCGCTGGCTGTTGCACGAGCTTGATGCTCCGCATGGATGCTTGGTGCCGTGTGCCGTGGGCACCGCCCGCTGCACACGGGGATTCGTTTGCGACAATAAAACCTCGGAGGGAAAAAGACTGCGTGGTTATCCCACACTTTGTAGGCTCACCGAGGGTTTGCAGTGGTGTCGTGAGACGATTTCACTCCAACCGTTCCTTTCGCGACTGATGGTTCCATTGCAGCGCAACCCTTTCTGCAATAACGTGCAATAAGGCGGCGTGATGGACCGTCGGCAATATTTTCATCACGTCTTCTTCTTTGCGCTGCGTAGTCGGCTCTGGCCACGGAGTAAGAGGACAAGGAGAACCAACCAACTGTCAATGATATTTTTGTGTTAGCAGCATATCGTAGTGCCTCCCGGACCGGAAAGCAAAGGTGGCGGGATGGGCGTGTGAGCACGAGGAGGAGAGAAGTCCTACACCGCAGTACGCTACTGGTCGGTAAACCTCAATCGGACGGAGGGGGGGTTGAGCGAGGGGCATAGGGGTCATGCGGACGGTCGAATCGCAGCGACAAATATTGACTAGACGCGTTTTTAAGGTACGGCGAAACGAGTAAATCGACATAAACATCCTGTTGACGTTGATGCACCACGAATGTCGATGCTTCACACAGCCTTCATCTGGTTGGGTGAAGAAAGGTAAGTTTTATGTCGGTTTTGCCGTTCTTGCTGCGTAAAAAAGAGAGCAGTCGACAAAGAAAGGGGAAAGGGGACTGAAGAAAGCACTTCAACTGCCCCTTGGAACTCGAGAGTACGTTGTTTGTAGCAGGCAAACGAGGTGCCGGAAGACGCCGGTGCTGAAGGGCTAGGAAGCACCAGCATCGTGTTCAGCGTCGTTTGCTCGCTTGTCGCCGGCCGCGGCGCGGGGCATTTTGTTGGTGACTCGCTTTGATACTGCTAGTGTTACGGTACACGGCACTACAGGGTGACGAGACCACCTTTTTGCGCGCACGCACATCTTGAAGCATGCAGAACAGTTGTGTTTGCGGGGGATTGAACTCACCCGTTCGGCTTGCCGAGTACGAGTCCTCTCGCGACGCCTTGAGCGGCGGGCAAGGCTGCATCGAGACCGCATAGGCAGCCATGCCATCAAGAGTCATGGCTATCGCACTCTGATGCCAAAGGGAGAAGGTGCACACACACGGCATCCGGTTCCGGACGGCCCTAGATGTCACGGACCAAGGCGAACATCTTGGCCTTGCGAACAGGCGCTTCTTCCTGCAGGACGAAGCCTTGGCGCTGGTAGAGGGTCAGGTTGCGCGGGTTGCTCGACTCCACGAACGTTTTCCGCCCGGTCTTGTCGGCCTCGAGCCCCAGCGTTTCGGACAGCAGCCTCGTTCCGAACCCTTTGCCGTGGTGCTTGCTCGAGACGGCGAGGAACTTCAAGTAAGCCATGCCCTTCTGTCTGTACTTCTTCTGGAACCCCGAGAGGACCGGGATGACGACGGCGAAGAACGCCCAGATCGTCCTGCAAACGTGGATGAGCCCGGCGCGCTTGTACTCGGACCAGAAGATGGCGAGTTCTTCGCTCAAAAAGGCAGGCTTCGCGTGCTCGTAGACCGCGACGCCGGCGACCTCGCCTTCAGGCGTCTTCAGGAGGTGGATCCCGTCGCGGTTGTGGTCGACGACCGCTTCGAAGAAGCCGCCGACGCAGCCCTCGAAGAACCGCTCGTCGGTCCAGACCTCGTGCATCACTGGGTCGTCAATGAACGCGCTCTTCATCACGGCCACCACCTCACTCCTCGAATCCTCCTCCGTCATCTTCACCACGGTGGCGCCTTTCGCCGGTGCGTTGGACGCCATTTTTTCTTCGATGTTAAGTGCGGGGTGTGGGGGGATGAAATATCCTGAAGTGTTGTGGAGTTGGAGACGGCGTACATAATGCATGCTCTAACCTCGAACGCATGCCAACTTTATTCTGTCAAAAGCTGCGACTCTACTACTCCAGGTCCAGACCTCTGCATCACTGGGTCGTCAATGAACGCGCTCTTCATCACGGCCACCACCTCACTCCTCGAATCCTCCTCCGTCATCTTCACCACGGTGGCGCCTTTCGCCGGTGCGTTGGACGCCATTTTTTCTTCGATGTTAAGTGCGGGGTGTGGGGGGATGAAATATCCTGAAGTGTTGTGGAGTTGGAGACGGCGTACATAATGCATGCTCTAACCTCGAACGCATGCCAACTTTATTCTGTCAAAAGCTGCGACTCTACTACTCCAGGTCCAGACCTCGTGCAACACTGGGTCGTCAATGAACGCGCTCTTCATCACGGCCACCACCTCACTCCTCGAATCCTCCTCCGTCATCTTCCCCCACGGTGGCGCCTTCCGCCGGTGCGTTGGACGCCATTTTTTTCTCGATGTTAACTGCGGGGATGAAATACCCTGAGGGGCAGAGGTGTTGAAGCACGATGCTGTTTGAGACGGCCGACTTGATGCCGTTGAACAATGCTACTCCCCTCTCGAAAAACTGAAAGCTCGAACGCGTGCCAACCTTGTCTTACTCGCTCTGTCAAGAGCTGCGACTCCTATTCCTACCACAGCCGTCGGTTTTTACCTGCTGCGGTTGTCACGGGGGTAGGAAGGGGTTTCTCCTTCACCCAAGTTGTTCTGGCGGTGTTGCGCAGGATCAAAAAGTGATTCCTAGGAGCATTGGTACTATACTGCGGGGGATAAAGACATCAGCAACATGCATCGCCGCATTGCACCTACCCCTGCATGAGAGGAACAGCGGTCTCAGGAGCACATGAGGTGACTCTTCGGTCGGTTTCGGGAGTGGAACTTTCTCCGGGACCCTCAATCCCAGACCACAACGGGCGCAAGAATTGATTCCCTGGATTTGGTCAGAAAGCAAACTTATCCTGGCAGGGACGTAGGGTCCCCTGGGGGGTTTTCTTCCGGCTCTCAAACACGGTGCTGGCGGGACTTGGGAGGCGGCTGGGCGCTAAACGCCCTGGTTTGGCCTGCGCAAACCTGCTCGTGGGTGTTGTCGAACGTTTTTAGGTGTCCAATCGGCCCCGGGACGTAATTAGTCACCTGCAGGGTGGGCCAGTCTTCGTTCATATTCTCCCCCGTGTTCCACGTCTTGCGTTGCGGCCGGCTCCAGTCTCTGTGTCGCTGGAGAAAAGGCTGAAGGAGAACGAGCTACCGTCAATGATATTTGTGTGTTTGCCACGGTTCCATTTCATAAGATCGGACGATCTTACTACGACAAAAAAAAACGGAGAACGCGCACGCAGTTGGGAAAGAAGGCGAGATAAGGAGACGGGGAACGACAGATCTTGGGGGGAAAGAAAGTGCGCGGTCCAGCAAGAACGTGCTTGGAATGGATGCGTGCTCACCACCGCACCTGGTTCCGTCTGCGCCGTGTTTCGGTCCTTTAAGCCACGGACACATATGGCGGACCATCATCAGCACGGAACCTGAGTGTCTCGTCTGCAGACAGGACAGCGGTGAGAGTCTGGTTTGTCAGACGGCTGTTCGTAGCTCGTCACAGCCAGGACCACCCGTGCTACCAGAGCACAGGCGAATCCGTCACGGGGAGGAGGCTCCTACACGGTGAGGCCCATCCTCAGAAGCTAGAGTTAAAAAAATGGGTGTGCCCGAGTCACGCCCGAAAAGCGGGTGTGCTGCAACCAAAACGTATGTAAATCCACACCCGGAAGGCGGGTGTGAACACCCGCTTTTTAACAGCTTCTGAGGCTGGGCTCCACCACGTACGACCGCGTCTGAGCAATCAATTAAAATCTGCAACGATGGGGGGGTGGGTGCCAAAAAGGTGCGGTGGGGGGGGGGCGGCGCCTGCGTTGAAGGAAACTGCACGGACGGCTGGCCCAGCACAGGCAGGAAATAGACGTGCCCCCCGGGGGAGGGCTTGTCGCTCAAAAGGTTCGGAAGGGGGCGCGGTGGACGCTTTTGTCGGATCCTGTCGGTACCAAAAGATAGCGGGGCACACGCTCACACAAACCTCGGCGACGCGAGTCTTGTTTCGGGTGTGGCTGTTCTGTTCGCAGGCATCGAGGTGTCTGCGATGCCTGTGCAAGCCAGGCGAACGTACAGACGACGAATGGTCAACGCTGCGGTAACAGACTTTGCGCGCGCTGATTTCTCTTCTTCTGTGCTTCGTTCAGGTACGGTGAACGTAGGGAAGCTCAACCTTCGGGTACCCCGCCGGACGCGACGACGAACTCACGGTATCTAGGGTGGGTCTTCGGCTTTGGAGACGAACTGACAGCAATCACTGGCGCAAGGGAATGTTGAGCGACTGCCTTATCTGCCATTTCTTCAACCACCAACAGCACCCTTGAAGGCTGTGTGAAAGTTCTCGTATCGATGATGCAGATTATTATCGCCACGGACTCTTTGCATGCGCTAACCCAAACTCTTATCGACTGCCGTAGTGCATCAACTCCCTCAGTGAAACTGTGATAATATTATGCACCGGTGACGGGCTTCGATAACCCGATCTTCAGCTGGCTCCTTGCTTCGAACACCGGATGAATAAGGACTGCCGGGGTCGTACGTACTCTTACGCTCAGAGGTGGAATTATTAGATCGCAGGAAGACGAACTTCTGCGAAAAGCATTCGACAAGAACGTCTTCAGCAATCGAGAACGAGGGCGTGGCAAACACGGCGCGGCGCGGGTGCGCCTGTTCCGCGTCCCTCCATTGAAGGACTGCGCACTGTGGGAAACTACTCGTTTTTCAGACTGTTTCGAGTTCTAAGGATCCGGTGGTTTTATGTCTCCGGTCGACAGCCGCTTCTTTTTACTAACATGAAATTGGAGAGAAATGAGAAGCTCGGCACTGCACACCGTGGCGGTTTCACTTATCCTGGTTTTAGCGGGACGTAAACAAAAACAATCAACATCAGGCGCTGAGTTCAACGAAAACAACTCTCTCTCATCATCACTAGTTTTGTATCGGCCGCGGTTGTGCGAGTGACGAGCCCTTATTTGTATCTTTCATTTTTTTTTCTTTTTTGTATAAGCACCTGCTTTGTAGGGAGGCTGCCAGCTGCAAAAGATCAAAGGAGGTAAATGTGCTGTAGCCCACACGAAACACAGGTGAATCTGGGTTTAGTGGCGGGCGTAAGCGTTCAACAATCAGTGTGCGCGCTATCTGCCGGCTTGCCGGCCGATTAATTTCACAGTGGGGGTTCCCCCCCCCCCCCCCCCCCGAGGATTGTAAATTTTGTTGGGTAGGGCGCTGCCCTACCTGGTTGCCTTGGCATGACAACAGTGGCCCCGGAGGCATGAATTGGTCTGATCGGCAGAATTCTAAAAATCAGCCGGCCGATTACCGGCCGGTCGGTTTTTTAGTTTCTTTTCCCCGGCCGAAATCGGCCGCCTTTTTTCCTTAAGCGCGAACACTGGCAGCAATCGTTTCTGTGTCGGCAATCTTTACCCGCAAACCCGCAAACCCAAGCGTGTTTTGGTGGTTGATCAGAATTCCTCATCTGAATATACACAGGGTAAATACAAGTGGGAAAACGATCACCCGGCACGCACAAACAAAGAAATAATCTTAGAAATGGCTGAGCAATGAAGGCACGCGCAGCTGAGTGTATGTAGGCGATCCATACAACACAGCTGCATCAGACGCAGCTTGATCCGAGAGCTCGCTAGGGGGGGAGGTCACCTGCCAGTCTCACAACTGACTGCTGCCCCAAAACCCACTCCGTGGGGGAAGGAAGAAGAAGGAGAAGAAGAAAAAACAGAAAATGACCGCTCCTGGTCCAGGAACGTGACGGTCGACCACAGCTTGCAACGCTTGAGTCGGAGGCAGCACAGTGTCACAACCCCGTCCGCTCTGCCCTGTGGCTGACCGTCTCGACGAGCTTGTGTTCAGCGCGAGTGCCAAGCCCAAGGTGCGTCACGCCTTGATGCTTTACTTTGGAAAGTCGGTAGCCACTCGACCCGCAGGCCCGTGGCTCTGCAGTACCGCCGAACACGTGAAGCTCGGCTTCCGTGGAGCAGGCTTTCCCTGGTACCTATCTCTGCCTCCGTGGGGGAAATAATCTAATTTGAAACCGCCCTGTTCTCATTCGCAGCCGGCTCCAACTCGATCGCTGAGGGTCGATCATTTTATATTTAGCGACGGGGCAATAACCTTTGTACAAGTGTTAGTTCTCGTCGGAATAGTATTAATCTTCTAAAACGAACCAACTGTTAATGATCTTCGTGCGTTTGCCACATTTCCATCGTGGCGCCTCCGGACACGGAAAGCTAGGGGGCGGGATGGTGAGCGTGAGCGGTTGTGTGAGGAGCGAGAGGCCCTGTTTCACAGCATATCATTAGTCGGTGAATATTAATCTTCTAAGACTAGCGTCTTATACGACTAAAAAAAAATGTCAGCCACGAAATGGGCCCGTTGCTGTGTGAACGCCCCCCCTCCCCAGGACACAGCACAGCCCGGTCCTGATCTATTGGAAACGAGTCCATGAGGCCACCCAGTAGCATGCCTCTTGTGTCATTTTGACCGCGGCCCGGGTACTACCGGAGAGGGGGTGTGTGTGCGTAGTGTGGTAACCTGATACGTGTATATGTGCGATGATGTGTGTTTCGTGGCAGCCTGATACGTGTGTGCGATGGCTGCTACACGAGCTTGACGCTCCGCATGGATGCTTGGTGCCGTGTGCTGTGGGCGCCGCCCGCTGCACACGGGGATTCGTTTGCGACAATAAAACCTCGGACGGAAAAAGACTGCGTGCCCCACTCAAGCCTTTTCCACGTACACAGCGGCTACTTCCCAGCAAACAGATGCTCAAAAAAAAAAAAGACAAAAAAAAAAATAGTTGAGTCGCAGCTCTTGACAGAGCAGATAGGGGACGAATTGTGGGCAGCACAAACTCAAGAGGTACTTCGTCAACTATTCCGTGCAGTACTTGCATACTAAAAGAAAAACGGGAAAAAAAAAAAACGGAAACGCTCGTCTCTCCCCGCGCTTCTGCAGGCACGCATCTCACAGTGGACCCGCCAGTGTGCTAGGTGTGGCCACGAAGGCTGCGGTCCTTCGTTGACCGGTTGGATATTCTAGCGTTATTGTGGATTAGAAGGTCGTGGTGTTTTAAAGTCTCCGGTTGACCGTAGAGGCTTGAGTATGGCGGGAGATTGAGAAAAGTGAGAGGGTGCAGCTCGTTTCAGGTGTTGTGTCACTCCGTTGTGAAACCTTGTGAAGTCCCCTAACGCGTTTAGGGGGTGCTTGGGATTGGGTAGGGTGTTCATTCATTTGTATATATGTTCAGCGGTCAAAAAAATACTCGAGGAACTGCCTTGTGCTCATTTCGAAGGAGGCTAGAGGGGGAGAAAACAATACAACTACAAAGTGGGTCTTTTCTGTTGAACGCTTACGCCCACCACTAAACCCAGATATACCTGTGTTTCGTGTGGGCTACAGCACATTTACCTCCTTTGATCTATCGCAACTGGCAGTCTCCTCAAGCATTTCCTACAAAGCAGGTGCTTATACAAAAAATATTCGACGTAGCTGCTTCGACTCCGAATGGAAGGGGGGAAATATAGAGGTAAGGGGCAAATACAATACAAACACAATCTGATTTGTTCTTCGCTTACACCACCGTGTGTTGTTTTCTCACTCAGGACTTTTGACCTGTTGTGTTTGTGTGATTTGTCGTAGGGGTAGACCCGCATGACCTCACGTCCGTTCAACACGTGGTTCGGTAGTTACAGCACTTGGGATCCCTTCTGTTCTTTGTCGGGCAGCATCGTCGAGCATTTCCTTTCAAGCTGGCGCATATGTAAAAAAATACAACGAGAAAAAAAACAAAATAAAAAAAAAAACGAACCCCCTGGTGGCCGCCAATGCCCGCTCCCCCTGTGCAGAGGCAACACAGACTGAACGTGTGCTCTTCGGTGCAACTTTCCGAGACTTGCCGACGGTCTTTTCAATCGACCTGAAGGCTCGTCACTGGAGGCGAGTAACGCAGCGGAGGGCTCAAGGGCGTACTGACGGCCTGTTCCATGTTATTCGCCGGCGAGTTGTTCCCGTTACTCAGCGGGTTCTGGTGGTCGTTGTGGTTGCTGAAGGAGGTGTTGTTGCTACCGTCTCGATCGCTGCTGTCCGGCTCTGTAGTTGTGGGGGGTTGTCGGTCAAGGTCCTTCGATCTCTGAAGGTTCACGAGTTTCCAACACTAATCGTTTTCTTGTTGCGTTAGTGGGGAGCCATTTGCATGCAAATGACGTGACTCCAGAAGGGTCACTTTTGCCGCGCTTTCGTCGTGGCGCAACCTTTGCCGGTTGCAACTATTGCTGTGAGCTAATGACAAGTTCGTAATCAGAGTAGGCATCGCTTGCTCTTTTCCGCCGTGCGGCACGCCGACGGAAGAGGGTACCCCGCAGAAGTGTTTCCCCCTGCGAGTCAACGGGCCCTCTTTTTCCGCAGCAGGAAGAATTCAATTGACCGGCCCCCTCGCAACCTCGCAAGGACAGGAGCAAGGTGGTCCGGTGTTTCTCCACGGGACCCCGACGCTCGCTACGTCGTAATAAAAACCCAAACGAGGAGGACGCGAACGTCGCGGTCCAACACTAATCGCGGCCACCGGCAAGCTTCTCTCTCAAAGAACACGTTTCGCTAAGGTGGAAGTATGTGGCGAACACACGAAGATCATCGACCATTGGATTGACTATAGTGGTATTGGCTTGCCGACAATCAGCCGTTCGAGCGGTTATCAACATGTTGGGACCACATTTTGTGGTCCAAATTCTGGATCCAAATTCTGGGTCCAAATTCTGGGTGCCAGCACCTCCGAGCTGTTTGGTACTCTGACCGCAGTTGTGGGAGCTTGGGATCTCCCCAGCAAGTCAGCGGGGACTAGCTGCTGATAGTTTCAAATTAGGTCCGGAGTACCAGGAAATAAAAAGCCTGGCTCACAGGCAATCTGGTATCTTTCGACGCTTTTTAGACTGTTTCTTGTAGGTGTTGTGATAAGGTTTTGTCCGCCGATTGTCCCCTCTTTCAAAAAGAATGCGGGAACATCTCTCCGGTGTAGTATCCGGTGGCCCCACACACTAGCGAAAAGAAGCATACTGTAGGCTCTAGCCTTCTCGAGGTCTCGGTAAGTGAACTGCAGGACACGGCTGGGCGACTCCACAACCCGGCAATCAAAGTCTGCCAAGACGGAAGATCCCTCTTTGAGCACGCGCGTCCCGATAAACTGATTCGACGTGTACTCCGACCGAAACCTCTCCGAGCCGAAAATCGTTTCCAACCTGCAAGGAAAGGGGGTGCGCGGTGTCGATGGTACTGAAAAAGGTCGGTGCCATCTGCATACAGTAATAAAAAGCCTGGCCCCCTTGACAAACCCCCAGATATATGACCAGCACTTCTTGTATTCTTCCGATCGCTGAAGACTTGGCAGAAGTGTATGCCAGGTTTCCTCCTTCGAGTTTAGCAGCTGGCGGTGCGGTGGGCTACCGGAAACGCTAGCGGAACCCAAATCCTGGATGCGGTTTCAAGTGGAAAATGGCGAATGATCAAAATCAGAAGGTCTTCTACTCGGGCGGGTCAGTTTCCTCACGCATTGCATGTGGCGGAAAACAAACCCCGGAGCACACGCACACGATGGAAATAATTGGGCTCGAACGTGTTCAAAAATAGTGCATGCATACGGCAAGCCCAAGACGTGAGCGTTTGCGGTCACAGAATCAAAGTAGAGAAGAAAATGTGAAAACGGGCAAAGTAGCTACTAGCGAGAAAAGTAGCCCTGAGCGTGCGGAAAAGTCCCGTGGCAGGTGAAAAGACATTGACGAAAAGACGCCTTCGGCGACGCGCCCCGCAAAGAGAACGCAAGAAAAGGCACACCTGCCCTGTAGAATGAGCGTGAAGTACTCCGTGGGCTCTCCCTTCCGGTAGACCCACACGTTGCTCGGCGAATCGAGGGACCGAGGCACATCCGTCACGGGCAGCCGCAGCTCTTTGATGCCACTCGTCATCACCAAGTGCAGAAGCTGCTCCTCGTCCAGCGCGGCCAAAGGGTCCGACACTGTGTACTGCAGGTACTTCACGATCGACCTCGCTTGGTCGTAGGTGAAGCGGTTTTTCGAGTTCCTGATCACGCCGAGGGGAACCATCGTGGGGCGCCCGGTCTTCTTCCGGCGCACGGCTCCGATGTCCTCGTAGTTGTCGTGCTCGTCGATGATCTCTTCCCCGACCAGCTGCTCAATGACGTCCTCCAGCGTTACAATGCCGACGACTTCCACTGTAGGATCGCCGCTTCCTTGAGAAAACGTCTGCGGGGGGGATGGTGAGGGTGTTCAACTGGCGGGCCGCAGAAATTCAGCGGTGGTGGCCCGGACGGAGCGGGGGGGGGGGGGGGGGGGGGGGGGGTTGCAAGAACGTGCTTGGAATGGGTATGTGCTCAACACCGCACTGGTCCCGTCTGCGCCGTGTTTCGGTCCTTTAAGCCACGGACACATAAGGCGGACCATCATCAGCGTGGAACCTGAGTGTCTGCAGACAGGACTGCGGTGTGAGTCTGGTTTGTCAGGCGGCTGTTCGTAGCTCGTCACAGCCAGGACCACCCGTGCTACTAGAGCACAGGCGAATCCGTCACGGGGAGAAGGTCCCTACAACTGTGTCTGAGCAATCAGTTAAAAAACTCAGCGGGGGGGGAATTCTCAGCCCGATGTTTAGGCGGAGCACTGCCTCTCGTGCACGGGTTGATGCTAGCATCAAGTCTGCTTCGAAGAAGGGAGACCTTGTGCAATACCACACCACGCAGCACTACACAGGACGAGAGGATATGCTGCTGCTACGTGGTTGTGCATACACATCCACCACGTGCCAGTGCACTGACCCCGGCACTCGTTGCAAGCAACGAACTACTTGGTGCAAGCTAGATAAGTAAGCATGTCAATAAAGGGCGGGCGGGGGGGAAAGCAATTTGATTTGCCCAAACAACAAGTACCCTGTACGTTTAGGTGCCTCGAGGATTCCCTCGATGAATCGGGAGTACCACCGTACAGCACTGCGGGTGTGGAGGCGCTAATCGTGGGTGTTGTCTCCGTAACTATGCGTGGCGCTGCTTGCTTTTTAGAGTGAAATTTCGCTTGAAATTCCGGGGGTTTAAGGTCTCCGTGTGACCGTTGCTTTTAGTTAGGTGCGGGTGTGGAAACTGTGCGGAGTCCTCTGACGGAGTGAGGCCCGGACCACCTTTGGGTTCCGAAATTGTGCACTGCTAACAGTATGACAGCGGGCATTCTGGGCTTCCCTTGGGTTGCGCAGTTCGTCTAGGTTCTCAAAGGGGATTGCAAGAACGTGCTTGGAATGGGTATGTGCTCAACACCGCACTGGTCCCGTCTGCGCCGTGTTTCGGTCCTTTAAGCCACGGTTCTCAAAGGAGAGGGGGTTTTGGTATCGTCTCATGTGCTTGCTGTCCTCGTTCACTGATACTGCTATTCAAAGAGGGAAAAGAAGAAGAAGAAAAAGAAAAAGGCCGCTCCTGGTCCAGGAACGTGACGGTCAACCACAGCTTGCAAAGCTTGAGTCGGAGGCAGCACAGTGCCACAACCCCGTCCGCTCTGCCCTGTGGCTGACCGTCTCGACGAGCTTGTGTTCAGCGCAAGCGCCAAGCCCCAAGGTGCGCCACGCCTTGATTGCTTTAGTTTGGGAAATCGGTAGCCACTTGACCCACAGGCCCGTGGCTCTGCAGTACCGCCGAACACGTGAAGCTTGGCTCCCGTGTAGCAGGCTTTCCCTGGTACCAATTCATTGCATTCAGAGAGGGAAGAATTCAAAACGCGCATACATCAGTAACGAGCGCAATGTGGCTCTTTCCCTGGCGGAAAAGGTCGAGGACCTTGTCAAGCTTGTTGCTTCTATCCAGCATGAGCGGCAACCTGCAGTTTGAGAGAATTGGTGACGCGCCTTGCACTCGGTCTGTCAGGCTCATGCTACGCAAGAAAATTTGAGAAAACTCTGTGGAGCCGTCCGAGAATTGGTACTTACGCGCGTAAGTGCCATTTTCGTTCGACGTGCTGTCAGATGCTGATACCCGTTGGTGCTACGAAAAAGGCTAAAACCGTGCGTCCAAACTTCCACGGACGAAGAGTCTACGAAGAACGCAACGTGCATACCCTCGGTTGTAGAACCCTAGAATTTGCTTCACGGTGATTTTATCTTCGATGCGCACGGTGATCAGGTCCTTCGTGTACATGATGCCGACATAGCTCTCTCTGCGGGTTTAGATTCTATTTGCACGTTGAAGCAGCAGCACCGGAGAATCTTTCTTGACGACAAATGTGTGCCGGATGATTTTTCCTTTTGCAAACGCAAGGGCATCTGAGAGCTGCACTCTTGGCGGCGATAAAATCATACTTTCCGATCTGTGTCTCGGGGTCTACCACATTCTCCGTGATCGGAATGCGAGAGTGGCCGGTCTGCCAGATTTCGGTCAGGCGCTCCTCCGTGAGCATCTCGTTGATGTCGAGCTTGTACGTCTTGTCCTCGGGGGTCATGATGCTTTCCACCTCGGTTTTCTGCAGGTCCAGCGCTCGCGAGATCATCTTGAACTCGCTCTGCACAAGCCTGTCCTCGTGCAGGTGCTGCCAGAGGAGTTGTTTCAACTCGGATTTGTCGTAGATTTGACCGGCGTCCGTGCCGAGGACGCGATCGAGGACCATGGCGATGGGCTTGGCGAAGATGTATAGGATGAACATGAAGAACGATACGAGCGGGATCGACTTGCTGCCGATGTACAGCGCGTGCATGGAGCACGTCGCTTGGGGGACGATTTCGCCGAAAATCACGATGAATACCGTCGAGGCGATGAACCCGAGCAGCCCGCCGGTGATGTCCGCCAGCAGGATCGGGATCATGACGTTGACCATGACGTTCCCCAGCAGCAGGGTGCACAGGAGAAGGTTGCCGTCCTCTCGCAGGGGCATGATGCGCTGCGCGTACTCCCGCGTGGGGCTCGATCCGGCTTCGGCGATGGCTTTGAGCGCCATCGTGTCGAGCCCGAGCAGGCCGAGGGTCAGGCCCGAAAAGATCCCACTGAGGCAGAGCAGGCCGAGTGCCGCTGCCAGCGCGAGCGGCAGCGGTATCCCGGACCCCTCTTCCTCTTCGGGCGCCGGACATTCACACGGCATCGTCGTGTCCGGAGCATCCGAATCCGGTGCCGCCGCCGACACGCCCGCCGCCCAACACCCCAGTAAGAGGCATAGTCCTACGACTCGACCATGCTCGAGCATTCAGCAAAATTCTTCTTCCTTTTGTTTTTGTCGTTGTTGATAATAGTATGGTAATGATTGTTGCGACGGGTGGCAAAGATTTCTTTTTTGGAACAACACACCACGCCGTGGACATGTCAGTACAAAAAAGAAAGTTGGCAGCGTTGGAAGCTGCCATGTAAAGATACAAAGCAGGTCCTTCGCACACTCACGCGCTCTACGACGCCTTTTCTTTTTTGGTATAAGCATCCCCCCTTTGTAGGAAATACTTGAGGAGGCTGCCAGCTGCAAAAGATCAAAGGAGGTAAATGTGCTGTAGCCTACACGAAACACAGGTGATTCTGGGTTCAGTGGCGGGCGTAAGCGTTCACAGAAAAGGACCCACTTTGTAGTTGTATTGGCAGCCAATGCTGCGAATTTCCATACTGACTGCGAAGCTTCCACAAAAAAGAATAGGCGTGTGTTTGTTTGTACGTGCCGCGGGGGAGGACTAGCCTGCTAGCGGACGATAGTGACTGAATATGCTCGTTAAGCTAATCTTCTCCCAAACACGCTGCCAGCGTTCTCTTTCGTGTTTACAATGCATTGTTACTACGCGTAAAAACGTAAAAAAAAAAACTGAATGTATGAAGAGGAAGAGGATAGGCGGTCAGGTGCGGCTATCGGACAAATCGAACATGGTACCCAGCCTCCTTTCAGTTGGAGATACATTTTTCGCTTTTTAAAAAGCTCGTGTATTAGAGTCCAGCCTTTGAGTTCTCAACTTCTCCGACAAGTCAGGAATCGGTGGGAGGGGGGTGAAGAAGAAGAGCGGGCAGAGTGAAGGGGTTTAGGGTGGCAGTTCGCTTGACCCTCGGGGTTTTTTGTGTATGAGACAGGTTTTTGTGGGTCAAGGATTGCTGCGCCTGAAGAATATTGTGCGAAAACAATGCAGCGCTCGGTCCATCTCACATCGTACGCCAGGGTTTAAAAGGCACCTCAAGCACGTGCATTCAACTGTAGTAGCTCGAGGGAGCGATTTCTCGGCTCCGGTCTATTCCTCGTGTTATTCCGCTCACGGTTCCCGTACAACGGCGCGTAGACGAATGCCCTCAGACTCCAGCATCAGCAAAGTTCACGCCCAGCTGCTTCCGCCCCCTCCCCCTCCCGCAGCGCCGCGAACAATCTTTGTGGGGCTTGAACGGCGGGGGGAAGGCGGCGGCGACGACACGCCGCCCCTCGAGAGATCTGCGTGTTGCCCCGATCATTGAGCGTTGCGCGTCGAGTTGACTTTTGGACACGTCCCGGCGGTATTTTCTTCGCACCTGAGTTGTGGGCTGGGTGTTCGCAATGTATCAGTGCGCATGTGCGTAATGGAACAGAGTTAACGGGGCCCCTCGTGGCGACCGTTTTCCCTGCCTCGAGGCCTTTTCCACCCCTCGGGACCTCTACAAGGCTCCCTCAACCCGAAAAACAAAAACTCACTACAGTGGGTTTTCCCCAATTTCTCCCACTTTGACCAGTGAGAGAACGTATATAAAATTCAAAAACCCCAATTTTTTTCCGGATTCTTTTTGGCCGTTTCCAAAAAGACACAAGGTTTTGTCCCTGAATGCTATACAAAATGACATACACTCACACATTTGTAGAAATGCCACGAAGTTCGTAGTGTACCAGTGTGTGTATCCGCGTACCAGCAGTGTAGTACAAGTGTCTAAGTGTGCATGCATATCAGAGGAACACGGTATCAAAGAGTGCTAGACTAGCCCAGGGGGTGGCTCGCAGGGCACCTGTTTCCACTTATTGCTCTGTCGAATCGACTGAACACTTGTTTTACCTTTTTCTCTGATCCTCGATGTTTTCGAGTTCCTGGCAAGGACCTTACCGCAGGCTTTCTCCTCCGCTTCCGAAATGTAGCCAGCGATCCTTGAAAATGAAAGCGACATACTCGCACCGAGTCTGAAGGTCTGTTTTGAAGCAGACGGCGCAGTCGCTGGGGCCGAAGTCAGGGCACAGGTGGTTGTAGGAGTCGTACAGGTTGAGGGCGGTCGCAAAGTAAGGGTGCTCGGTCATGTTGGTGCAGCTGCCGTGCTTCTGCCACTCGTGGGCCCAGAACTCCTGGTTCGGTTCCTCGCCGGACGGCCAGTCGACCTCCATGCGGGGCAGCAGGTCGGCGATTTCGGAAACGTTGAACGTCACGTTCCTGCAGAACCCAGCTTCGCTCCACTCCGGCCACAACCCGTGGAGGGTCCATTTCTGCCCGTCGTGCAGGAACTGCAACCGGTAGTAGTTCCCAAGCCACGACTGAGCTTCGGCCGGGGTTGCAACCAAGGCTAGCGCAAGGAGCACCGACAACGTCTTCATTCTTCCTTTTGAGGCTTCTCTCTTTTTTTTCTGTGTCCCTGGTTATCAACCATCAACTTTCGCGCAGGGCAGAAGCCTGTTTGGTCTTGGCTGGTAGGATGCCTTTGACTGAGCTGAGGCAGAGCTTTCTCAGGACAGAGTCGTAGGTGGGTCTATTCATGAGCAGTTAAAGCTCGCCTAGGATCTCCGTGTGACCTTTTTTGTAAGTCTACTCTTCATGCCCGTTTTCAAGGTCATCGTCTTATTTTTTGTAAGTCTACTCTTCATGTGACGGTTACTCCCGCCGTTTCCCCGGCTTGACCTGATCTTCAGCGTTGGCATGCAGTGCACTGGGTCGAACCCACTTTCCTCTCTCCACTGCTGTAATGAAGCGCAGTGCTGTGGTTTGAGTCGACCAGCTGGATTCCTCTCGTTCGAAATTTCATGCAATTGCTCACTCCTGAAAGCCCACAACGGTCGCAAATTCAGATCCCAACCAGCAGTTAATCACACGGACAACACCTGCAACAAACAAAGTTCTTTCACGCCGCGAAATTGTAGGTGCTATCATAAAAAGCTGTGAGATCGTGACAGGCCCATGCTGACACTTCATTGAGAATACCATTGAGTGAGCTGAGCGAGTGCACGGTCGGGACAGTTGCCTGTCTGGTCCAACTGGGTCAACGTAGAACGCAGAAAGGTGTTGAAACTTGTATTTCCCTTTTTCCGCGCATTTACGGAAACATCTAGTACAGCCAGGCACGAGGATAGCAGGCCCGGGAAAGCGACGGATTCGTCCGTGAGCTTGTGGACGCACTGAGTTCTCCAACGAATGAAAATGCTTATGCACGAGCGTATTCAGACGACCAGGGGCCGAGAAAAGCAGCCATTGAATCAATCGAACTGTGTCAGAATGTCGTGCAGCAAGAATGCACGTTTAAATTGTGTTTGCCCCCCGCACATTTGTATAAGAACGGTCCAACCGTCCCGGGTAGTGGAGTATTCGTGAGGGCAGGAGTTGTCAAACTTCCTGCCTAAGTAAGGGGGCTAGTGGCCAGGGAGACCTGCTACGGTCGAAGGCGCAGATCTTCCTCGTTCGGCACGAACGCCGCCTCCCTTCGCTCGGACCCACCGGTAAAACGAACACCTGAGGACAGGGATCCCATAAAAGACCGCGGAGGTCAGCTGACCGGGAGCTACCGGGAAGTAAATGGATTAACAGTGGGTCTGCAGACGGCTCATTTAATCGGTGGCAATCTACGCGGGGAAGGTGCCTTTTGGGCCCAGTTGGATAACAATGGTAACTCCATTGCTAGTACATGTCCGAAGAATCCAACTCGATTCAACTCCGTGGCCTTAAAACCGCGAGGTCGAGGTGGATACAATTGACCGGGTGTGTACGCGTAGTGACGTATCCGGATACGTGTGTGCGGCTGTTCGAAGGGCTCGAGGCTCCGATGGATGCTTGGTGCCGTGTGCCGCCCGCTGGCACACACGGAAATTCGTTTGCGACCATAAAACCTCGTGTTTTTTTCCATTTCCTGTGCGACTTGCACCGGCTTGTCGCGAAGCTACCGGCGTCCTGCTGCGGACGGGTTCACTGGCCGTGTGATGGTGTCTCGTCGAATCGGCTTGCAACCGGGCAACCGACCGGGAAAGTAAAGGACGAAGCGGTTCAGCCGGAGCTCTCCTTCCTACTCCTTCCTACGCCTCTGCGTCGACAGCAACAACCCGCACCACCCGCGGCAGTCCCTATCGAGTCCCGCGCGACGAGGTCGT
Source organism: Diplonema papillatum (assembly GCA_030068145.1). Classification (NCBI taxonomy): domain Eukaryota; phylum Euglenozoa; class Diplonemea; order Diplonemida; family Diplonemidae; genus Diplonema; species Diplonema papillatum. The sequence continues at coordinate 17,348 of JAPJBO010000052.1, forward strand.
CGGCGAAACTTGAAAGAGAGCCGCTAGGAAGGACTGTGTTCAACTATTCATTCTCGGGCCAATAACAACCGAGTCTCACGGCGGCTGCGGCCGGATTCCGTGCGCGTCGTTAACGATGCGCAAGAGACGCTGAAGCTGCTCGCTGATGGGGCCCCTCTGTTTTTTTTTTGTGGTGCGGTGTTGCTTGCAGGTTGGTTGCACGTGTAGTCAAGGGAAGGTACCGCGATCACTTCAAAATACGTACGGGTCAAATTTTGCGGAACAGGAAACGTTTTTCGGGATGGAAAGACCTATGCCTGGCATGTATCCGCACCCTTCCAGTTCGTCAAAATAAAACCTGATTGCAGATGGAAACGTTGCAGCAATTTGAGTCCTCAAACTCTTCTTCCTTTCCGTTTGTGCACCACGTCGTATTTCCAAAGAAATGTGAAAACGGGTTTTTGCCTTCTTTGTGTCTATGCTTTCAGTCGTCTTCTTAACCATGGTTAAGAAGACGATTGAAGCATTTGAGTTCTAGCGTTTATTGTGGTTTAGAGGTTCGGTGTTTGAGGGTCTCCGGTTGACCATTGAGGCTGTGAGGCGGGTGGTATGAGGGTAGTAGGTATGCTTATACACTTTAACTACGGCTAGCCATGTTTGTAAGTGTTGCGACCGACACCAAGAAGAAATTCGCTTTGAATTTAGCCTTGGGCCCCCCACAGTTCTTTTAAGTACATGAACCACATGGATTAGCATGCACTGTATGTTTAGCAGCGGCTGCCAAACATCCCGTGGCACCGCGCAAGGTGGTAAAACGCTCTTTTGTTTTCTTTTCGATTGCTTTTGATGGGGCATGCAGGCCTGATATGCAAGAATGGAAAAGAGGCGGGGAAAAAGGAAAAAGGTTGGTGCCCTCGTAGCTCGCCGGGCTAGCGCTCCAGATAGGACTGGGCTAGGGATTTTGGTGGCATGCGGGGCTTTTTTTGGTGCGCTCGTGGATTTTCGACACCCCGTGCGTTGGCAAAAAGAATAGTTGAGTTGCAGCCCTTGACAAAGATAGATGGAAAAAAGAAGGTGTTCTTATTCTTCGCTTTTTCTCACGAACGGGGGGGTCGGTCCTGCTTTTGGCTTTGTAGGTTCTCCCGACTCCCCTATTCGTGGTCAGCACAAACTCAAGAGGTCTAGTCAACTATTCCCTGCAGTATTGGCATACTTTCAAAAAAAAAAAAGATCCGCCGCTCAGTTTTTCGGTTGCCCCACAGTGGGAACATTCCAGTGGCTGAGCGTTTCCTTGAGATGTCTTGTCAACATCCTGGTCGGACCGTGTCTTCTTCGCGTCCGGTTTCCCGCTTGGTGACTGGCTGGCTGTTGGACTGGTGAAAAGTGAAGGTTTTTAGTCAAGCCCAAAAGACGTGTTCACGTGTCTTCCTTCCTTCTTGGCAGTTCTCGTCAGAGCAATACGAAGCAGAAGCTCCTCTCGAGAGCGCGTACTATTTCGCCGCCGGCGCCGGTCTCCGAGAAGAGCTCTTGCAAGCGCCGCGCCTCTGCGGCCGCCGCGGAGACTGCCGGGCGGCCGGCCGCCGCTTCGGCCGGCGAGGGCGGCGTACTTTGCCTTGCCGAGATTGGCCTGCTGCATGGCGGCGGTAGTCGCGCTCAAGCTCCCGGTAGTCGCCGGTCGCCTGCTGCACGTGCGCCGCGAGCGACGCCCCGCGCGCCTTCCCTTCTCCTTTTCCTTTTTTTGGTACGCCCCGGCGTGCTCAGCCTCCTGCGCGACACAGTAACCATCCGTTTGTGCACACCACGTCTCATTTCCAAAGAAAGGTGAGGTTTTTAGTAAAGCCCAAAGACGTGTTCTTGCGCCTTTCTTCCTTCTTGGCAGTTCTTGTCAGGGAACCCCCTAGCAAAACCCAAAAGAAAATCGGGGGTTATATGGTGTGATTCGTATAGTAGAACTAAGTAAAAACTCGTTGTCAAAAACCGGAGGATTGCCTAGCCTAGCTAGGGGGACACTCTTCGGATGGCAGTTACGAAGAAGCTGCATACCAATTCGCCGCCGGTCTCCGAGAAGAGCTCTTGCAAGCGCCGCGCCTCTGCGGCCGCAGCGGAGATGGTCTGGCGGCCGGCCGCCGCTTCGGCGGCGAGGGCGGCGTACTAGGCCTTGCCGAGGTTGACCTGCTGCATGGCGGCGCCGTAGTCGCGCTCGAGCTCCCGGTAGTCGCCGGTCGCCTGCTGAACGCGCGCCGCGAGCGACGCCCCGCGCGCCTCCGCCTTCCCCTTCTCCTTTTTCAACGCGGCGTACGCCCCGGCGTGCTCAGCCTCCTGCGCGACACAGTAACCATCCGTTTGTGTACACCACGTCTCATTTCCAAAGAAAGGTGAGGTTTTTTAGGAAAGCCCAAAGACGTGTTCTTGCGCCTTTCTTCCTTCTTGGCAGTTCTTGTCAGGGAACCCCCTAGCGAAACCCAAAAGATAATCGGGGGTTATATGGTGTGATTCGTATAGTAGAACTAAGTAAAAACTCGTTGTCAAAAACCGGAGGATTGCCTAGCCTAGCTAGGGGGACACTCTTCGGATGGCAGTTACGAAGAAGCTGCATACCAATTCGCCGCCGGTCTCCGAGAAGAGCTCTTGCAAGCGCCGCGCCTCTGCGGCCGCAGCGGAGATGGCCTGGCGGCCGGCCGCCGCTTCGGCGGCGAGGGCGGCGTACTTGGCCTTGCCGAGGTTGACCTGCTGCATGGCGGCGCCGTAGTCGCGCTCGAGCTCCCGGTAGTCGCCGGTCGCCTGCTGCACGCGCGCCGCGAGCGACGCCCCGCGCGCCTCCGCCTTCCCCTTCTCCTTTTTCAACGCGGCGTACGCCCCGGCGTGCTCAGCCTCCTGCTCCTTCGCGACACAGTACAACCCCGCCACCTCAGCGCGCAGCCGCGACACTTCCAGCAGCAGGGCATCTTCTTGTAGGTCGTCCACGGGGGGTATTGCGATGGATAAGGCTCGGATGTGGTTCGAGAGGTGCCGGTGGTCGCTGGAAAACGGGCGTGACGGCCGAGTCGAAGACGAAGAGCGGAAGGTGGAGCTTCGCCTCCTTGCGCCGGATTGAGCCGTGGGGGCTCGGCTGGCGCCGTCTTCTTCCAGCAGGTCGGCGCAGGCGATCGCGTGCAGTCGGTCGCCTTCTTCGATTTCCTTCTCGTGCGCGGCTGCGAGTGTGCGCAGCGCCGCCCGGTGTTCTTCCGCCGGGATGCGGCCGTCCCGCGGCGCCCCTGCGAGAAGCGCCTTCAGCAGCGCCGTGCCGGCTCCCGCGCTCCGCGCCGCCGCGTACGGGGTCACCCGCGGTTCGTCGAGTCGGTCGAACACCAAGGCGCGTTGGGCATCCTTCTTCCGCGAATGCCGCCGCCGGCGGGTGTCCTCCTTCCTAGCGTCGGCATCCATCCCGGGCCCCCTACCCAGGGCACTGCCGTTTTTTTTGTGAGAAGAAAACAATTGCAAAAATCGAAAGAGGAAAGAGAACGCTGGCAGCGTGTTCGGGGAGCTAACTTCCCCAGCAGCACATACAAGCGAACAATATGGCACCTTGTGGGATTTTCCGTGGCTGTCTCGGTATCTCCCGTCTGGGCTCACCCTTCACTTATCCATACGAGCCCGGGTCCTGTATTAGGAAGACGCGTCTGCAGGCCGGGTGCAAATGTGTAGACTCTGGCGCCCTGCCGCCGCGGCCGCCCCGCGCGGCGCCCCTGCGAGGAGCGCCTTCAGCAGCGCCGTGCCGGCTCCCGCGCTCCGCGCCGCCGCGTACGGGTTCTCCCGCGGTTCGTCGAGTCGGTCGAACACCAAGGCGCGTTGGGCATCCTTCTTCCGCGAATGCCGCCGCCGGCGGGTGTCCTCCTTCCTAGCGTCGGCATCCATCCCGGGCCCCCTACCCAGGGCACTGACGTTTTTTTTGTGAGAAGAAAACAATTGCAAAAATCGAAAGAGGAAAGAGAACGCTGGCAGCGTGTTCGGGAGCTAACTTCCCCAGCAGCACATACAAGCGAACAATATGGCACCTTGTGGGATTTTCCGTGGCTGTCTCGGTAGGCTCACCCTTCACTTATCCATACGAGTCCGGGTCCTGTATTAGGAAGACGCGTCTGCAGGCCGGGTGCAAATGTGTAGACTCTGGCGCCCTGCCGCCGCGGCCGCCCCGCGCGGCGCCCCTGCGAGGAGCGCCTTCAGCAGCGCTGCCGGCTCCCGCGCTCCGCGCCGCCGCGTACGGGATCTCCCGCGGTTCGTCGAGTCGGTCGAACACCAAGGCGCGTTGGGCATCCTTCTTCCGCGAATGCCGTGCCTTCCTTCCTAGCGTCGGCATCGCGTCTTCCTAATACAGGACCCGGACTCGTATGGATAAGTGAAGGGTGAGCCCAGACGGGAGATACCGAGACAGCCACGGAAAATCCCACAAGGTGCCATATTGTTCGCTTGTACGTGCTGCTGGGGAAGTTAGCTCCCGAACACGCTGCCAGCGTTCTCTTTCCTCTTTCGATTTTTACAACTGTTTTCTTCTCACAAAAAAACGTCAGTGCCTGGGTAGGGGGGTGCAAATGTGTAGACTCTGGCGCCCTGCCGCCGCGGCCGTCCCGCGCGGCGCCCCTGCGAGGAGCGCCTTCAGCAGCGCCGTGCCGGCTCCCGCGCTCCGCGCCGCCGCGTACGGGATCTCCCGCGGTTCGTCGAGTCGGTCTAACACCAAGGCGCGTTGGGCATCCTTCTTCCGCGAATGCCGCCGCCGGCGGGTGCCCTCCTTCCTAGCGTCGGCATCCATCCCGGGCCCCCTACCCAGGGCACTGACGTTTTTTTTAGAGTTAAAGTTCGCTTGAAATTCCGGGGTTTTAGGGTCTCCGTGTGACCGTTCTTGAATGGGTTCTCTTAGAGCAAGAAAGGGCTATGTGGTTACGGGTTGTATATTTAGTGCACGCTTTCGTTATGGGTTATGGCTAGCCATGTCCGGGACTGTTTGTGACCGACACCAAGTACATGGAGTGTAGTCTTGGGCCCACGTTCTACAAGTTGAGCAGGGGTTGCCTTGTAGCCCGTACCGGTCGTTTATATGTATTTTCTCGCAGTGTGGTGTTTGGGTTCGCGGCACTTGCGGTGCTTCACGTGGTGCGGGTTGTTTCCGCCCTAAAAGAAGGTTTTTTGTGAGAAGAAAATAATTGTAAAAATCGAAAGAGGAAAGAGAACGCTGGCAGCGTGTTCGGGAGCTAACTTCCCCAGCAGCACATACAAGCGAACAATATTTCGACTGCGGAACACTTCAATAGGGAGCCGGACACAAATTCCGCCGGAGGTCGATACGAGTGATTTCCATTGCGTTACACTCCAATAGGGAGTCGTGCACAAATTCCGCCGAGAGGTCAATGCGTGTGATTCCGATTGCGTTACACTCCAAATAAGGCGTGCACAAATTCCGCCGGGCGGTTCGTCGGTGGGACACCAAGGCCCCTTCATTTTCCCCCCCCCCCCGGGCATCCTTCCTCCGCGAATGCCGACGGGGGTTGCCCTCTTTCCGTGCAATGCCGAGACTCTCGGTTGGGAAGACTGCCTGTCCCGCTGGAATGTCGTTTGTTCGGTTCCTGAATCTCCTTCTTATGTCCGGGGACTGGCAATTCTATACCGCTGGAATGTCGTTTGTTCGGTTCCTGAATCTCTCCTTCTTATGTCCGGGGACCTTCACCCCTGGCATTTCTATACAAGTGGCTGATTTCAGGTAGTTTGCACGTGCTCTTGCCGCGACACGTCTGTGCACCAATTCCCTCGGTGAGGTGCTTCAGTAGATTTTCCGCCCCCTCCGGCTTCATCCCTCGGACTCCCACTTGATTTGACCCCGTTTTGTTACTCGGCTAGGTGGTACTGCTGTGTAGAGCACTAGCAGCTGCGGTGGTGGATACCTACGCACCGCTCTGCTGAGCATCAACAGCATATCCATCCGCTGCTGTGTAGTGCTACTGCATGCTGTGCAGTGCATACGTACTAGCAGAGGAGGATGCTACGTAGCTATACAGCTGTAGGTGGTGGTATGTATATACCATGCCTACGTACTGCATGTAGCAGCATAGTTAGGAACTCTGATCAACTATCGAAACACGCTGCTACGTCTTCTTAGCCTTCGCAATGCACGGTAGGTCAACCGCAAGATTGTTGTGCAACGAACGAAAGAAGAACGACGAGAGAGCTGGCCTCCGGAAAGATGCTCGCAGAAGGGTTTTCAGTGCGTCGCCGCTGCGTGTGAGAAAACGCAGCCGCAAGGTGTACGGGGGGAGAGGGGGGAAATCATAGCTTCATGTTTCGGCAGAGTGCCGCCTCGCAATCAGGTCTTCTTCAAAAAAGAAACGCGTGGCTTTGATTTTATGCTCTTATGTTTCGTTGTCGACGACAGCATTTACTTTCAGAGCCGAAAATGAGAGATAGAAAAAGAAGGGGGGGGGGGGGGGGGGGTGGATCACTTTTGTACATCAAGGAGTGAAAATATCGATATCCCCCCAGCCGTGGGTTCTTGGGCAGGATATCCGAAACAGTCTTGAGGGTTCCCTCAACCACAGCGGAGGGAGTCATCGGCAGGTCCTCACCCCGTAGCGGATAGCAGCAGGGCACGCAGGTGAATTCTGAATGTTCGCGCCGTCGGCTACCAAATTCTTCGTCAACGAGATCGCCCGATGCTCAGAAGACCGGCTCCGCCTGCGTCTAATCTCAGTCTTGCTTTCAGTTCGTTCGCCATACTTGAAGTTCGATTGTTCATGGTGAAATGCAGCGTTGGCTTCGTTCAACCTTGTGACTGTACAATGTCCATTGGAGGAAAACGAGAAGCTCGCGCATTTTCTCCTTGTAATTTTGCGACTGGCGGCCTCCTCGGGTATTTTCCTACAAAAAGCGTAGGTGCGTCTTCAAAACTAAAACGAAACAGGTCGGATCTGGCCTGTCAAGTTCTTGACCTCCAGTCTTCGTCCAAACAGCCACTGGAGAAGATCGTGCCCTTATTGGGCGTGCGCTTTTCTTCCGAGTGTTGGCATCTTGGGTAAACAGAGCAAAAAAACCCCCGAAAATGCAAGAAGGGTCGCCGTTGCCAGCAGGTGTCGCTGAATGTCTCAGATGTCAGAGGGGCGGGCAGTCGCCGCGGCCGCTCTCAGTGCAGCTGTGTGTGTGGGGGGAAAATGTTTCTTGGGTTTGAAGAGCGCGTGGTGCTTGCACCACTGAGGCCAGGTTATTTAACCGCGGATTTAGTGAAGGATTGTTCAGGAAACGGTCGTGAGCGAAACCCGACCAGGTAACGACCATTTCACTGTCTTCTTTGTTTTGTGATGCGAAAATCACGAGGTGCTGTCCGAAGACACCGCCCACGTGAGCACTGTTAGGCACTGAGTTCTTTTAAGTACATGAGCCACACGGATTAACATGCACTGTGTCGCTGCTTAAGGTTACTTTATGACGTCGTCACCTGTCATTGCGTCGTCAAGGTCGAGTACTTGTGGCGGGCTCTGGGCTTTCTTGCGGTTCTGGAGATTGCGTGGGGGGGCACAGGTGCGGTTGCCGGGGGGTTGCGTTTCCTTCGATCCCAAGTCCTGGACGTGGTTGGAAAATTAGCAAATGATCATGATCAGAAGGTCGTACTTCAGGCGATTCTTTTTCCTCACATCGCTAAAAGGAAGCAAAAAGAATGGGCGTGCGTTTGTTTGCACGTACCGGGGGAGGATTAGCCTGTTAGTGAATGATAGTGAGAATATGATCGTCAGGCTCATCTTCTCCCCCAAACACCCTGCCAGCGTTCCGTTCGTGTTTACAATGCATTGCAACTACAAAAGAAAATACTCCACGTAGCTGCTTTGACTCCGAATGGAAGGGAGGGAATATAGAGGTACAGGGGAAAATACAATACAAACACAATCTGGTTTGTTCTTGTTCAACGCGTGGTTCGGTAGTTACAGCACTCGGGATCCCTTCGGTTCTTTGTCTGGCAGTTATTGTCGAGCATTTCCTTCCAAGCTGGCGCTTATGTAAAAAAGCGGAAATATTCAAAGAAGATAGACCGTAAAGGCTCATACTTGCAGCGGGTCTTCAAGCTTTGGTCAAAGCAGACGGCGCAGTCGCTGGGGCCGAAGTCAGGGCACAGGTGGTTGTAGGAGTCGTACAGGTTGAGGGCGGTCGCGAAGTAAGGGTGCTCGGTCATGTTGGTGCAGCTGCCGTGCTTCTGCCACTCGTGGGCCCAGAACTCCTGGTTCGGTTCCTCGCCGGACGGCCAGTCGACCTCCATGCGGGGCAGCAGGTCGGCGATGGCTGACTCGTTGAACGTCACGTTCCTACAGTACCCGTCGGCACTCCACTGCGGCCACAACCCGTGGAGGGTCCATTTCTGCGTGTCGTGCAAAAACTGCAGCTTGTAATAGTTCCCCAGCCACTCCTGCGCCGTGGCGACTGAGAAGGTCAACGCGGCGAGCACAAGCAACGTGCGAAGCGAGGCCATTGTTCGTTGGTTCTCTTGTGCTGTGTGTGCGAGTGTGCTTTTCGGCGGGCTACTAAGAATTGACCCACTTCGAACTCAATTCCTTCCTCGAGGCTTGTCCAGAGGCCTTCTTTGTTTTGCATTGGCTTCTTTTGCGAGACTTGTCCTCGCACGAGTTACACTCACAAGCCCTGACATCGCACCAGGATCCCTGGGGGGTATGCCGGGGAGATATCATTCCGATAGCGTCTAGAACTGCTGCTTGGCGATGCTTCCAAGTACCCGCAACGCACGCCCGTGTGAGCTGTCGTTCTTGATAATTTGACCGGGCCTCCCTGCGACCAGCATGGCCAGTGCTTAACGGGGGTATGCCGGGGAGATATCATTCCGATAGCATCTTGAACTGCTGCTTGACGATGCTTCCAACGCACGCCCGTGTAAGCTGTCGTTCTTGATAATTTGACCGGGCTTCTCTGCAACCAACATGGCCAGTGCTTAACAGGGGTATGCCGGGGAGATATCATTCCGATAGCAACTTGAACTGCTGCTTGACGATGCTTCCAACGCACGCCCGTGTAAGCTGTCGTTCTTGATAATTTGACCGGGCCTCCCTGCAACCAACATGGCCAGTGCTTAACCACCCTCAACCTCGAACACCGTCGACGCTTCCCAAGCCTGCAGTCACGGGCCCCCTCCGGCCGGTCGCAAAGGTGCGCCTTTACCGGCGTGAATCCGAAGGCGAGCGCAAGCAACGGGCGAAGTGATCCACTACTATTTTCTGCTGCGATGACCGGAACGGGAAAGAGTATGCGTAGGTAGGTGGCGAAATGATGGGTGCGGGGAAACCCCCCGAGAAAAAAAACAACGCGGGAGGGGAGGGGGGATTGCAAGAACGTGCTTGGAATGGATATGTGCTCAACACCGCACTGGTCCCGTCTGCGCCGTGTTTCGGTCGTTTAAGCCACGGACACATAAGGCGGACCATCATCAGCAGACAGGACAGCGGTGTGAGTCTGGTTTGTCAGGCGGCTGTTCGTAGCTCGTCACAGCCAGGACCACCCGTGCTTCTGGAGCACAGCTGGAGGGCGGGCAGGGGGAGGGGGGATTGCAAGATAACATAATCCTCACTCTTCTGGTTGTATCCGTCGCTCGAGTCCACTGCGCCTGTCTGGTTGCCGTGTGCTGTATGATTGGAGAAACAGGCGAAGCCAGGAATGTGCTGATCTCGCTGCTGATCACGAAGGAGTGGTGCAACTTCAAGCAAGCTGCTTTCGCTGGACGGTTGGTGCGGCAAATCTGTCGTTCGGATTATTATTAGTCTTCACAGAAACAAGTTCCTTTTCCAACAGCAAAAAAAATGGAAAGGGAAAAGTCGTACAGTTCGCGAGGGAAACAAGGCGCAGTCGCTTTCCTGGCGCAAAGCAAGGTAATGGAGGCGGAAGCAACTTCATTTCACCTTGTAGGAAACACGTGGTACTCATCAGCATACCCGCTGACTTCGAGCAGTGACCAGTGGACCCCTTATTTAATACTACCCTGGGAGCTAAACGTCCGGCGGGAGCTAGCACGACACTGCCAGATCTGAAAGGTCAGACGAGAGGCCGTTCTCGGTACACACTGCAACAAGGACAAACCCACTGGAACGTTTCGCTGCCTGTACGATCTTCCGTGTGATTGGCAAAAAGAAGAAGAAAAAAGAGCAAAAAAAAAAAGAAGCGAAAGAATAAGGCGCGGCAGTGCTCGTCTAGGAAGGGAGGCTCAGCGCATATATTCGCAGGCGAGGCAAAACGTTGCAGGACCTTTGAATGGGAAACGACGCTGGCAGCCTCTTGTGCTGAAGGTTGCTTCCCTCGTGCTACTCCCCCGTTTGCTGGCGGAGTGCGCCGATCCGATGGATTCTCTCCCTACTACCAGTAGGGTACAACCAACCTGTCCCGCCTGGCTCACGCTGTCGTTGTGGGGTGGGAGATCCCACTCCGCTTTGAATTCGAGCAGATCGACTCGCAGCACAGGCCGACGGCACCCAAGCACGGACACTCAAGCCCGAAGCCACTGTATTCGGATATCCCGTATGTTCGACTCGCTCCTACCTTTTTTGGACTCGTTTCTGCACTCCGCGCAATTCGATACGCGGTTGGTGAATCCCAGGTCCAGGCGAGCTGCTTATTTTCGGTATCCAAATCCTTATTCAACTCGCAACAAAAATACTCGACGTAGCTGCTTCGACTCCGAATGGAAGGGGGGAAATATAGAGGTAAGGGGCAAATACAATACAAACACAATCTGATTTGTTCTTCGCTTACACCACCGTGTGTTGTTTTCTCACTCAGGATTTTTTGACCTGTTGTGTTTGTGTGATTTGTCGTGTAGGGGTAGACCCGCATGACCTCACGTCCGTTCAACACGTGGTTCGGTAGTTACAGCACTTGGGATCCCTTCTGTTCTTTGTCGGGCAGCATCGTCGAGCATTTCCTTTCAAGCTGGCGCTTATGTAAAAAAAGAAGAAAGAAAGAAGAAGAAAGAAAACTGGAAAGGGAACAAAGGGATGTAGGCAAGGGGACGAGTGATGCAATTTCTGCTTCTTTTTCTTTCGTTTTTGGCTTTCTTTTTCTTTGTCGGCCCGCCGACGCGTGTCGCTGGGTGCTTCGCACTTGCGATACGCGAAGCCAGCTGCACCGCAACCCCGCGGGTCTGTCTTGAGAATGCAGCTGCCGCGTGGACGCTCGTGTTGAGTCTAGTTTAGTGCAAGGTTCTGCAACGGGAGCGCTCCATTGGCGGAAGCTTTGCGTGTAGCATTTCTCGTCTGTACAAGACAGCCAGCGGCCGAGGTCAGGTGAACAGCGACACAGAACCCCAATTCGTGCACAGTTGTCGTCTCGGGAACAGGCACTGCGGAGGCTACAGGTTAAGGGCTATCGACTCCCACACAAATGTGCGTAGAGGCGCGCTGTGACCTTGCGTTGAAGCGAAGATGCTGGCTATTCTACCGGGGTTGTGCAGCTAGACCTCTTCACACACGACGGCTCGGTACCGCTCTTCGCTAGTTCGGGGTTGCAGCCACGGTGAGGACGGTGCCCAACTAAATCATCAGCAGGCTGGGTGCTATGATCTCATTTGACTTGTTTGCGCCGCATTTCAATTCGACACACTTCATGGTGTCGACTTACGCCACGACGAGTTGTACGTGGCCCACTTGCGATTATTCGGCAGCTCCTTGATGCTTGCAGTGTCGTGATGGTGAGCCTTGCCACCAGCGAACCAATAAGCCACACGGCAACACACCCGCTGGCTGGCGTAGCGGCGTTCTGCCGCGGGAGGTCACACACACGAGCGGCGGCTTTTTTGTATTACACACGCCGCTTCCCAATGCCGGAAAAGTGTCACGCGAGGGGAGCGGTGCCAGGTTGTGCTACCGTGCCGCCTTGCCACCCAGTCGCCCAGTAATACAGCAAGGCGACCACGCGCCCGACTCCCCTCTACCACGGACCGGATGCGTGCGTCTACTTGCGCTTCCTCTGCGCCGTCTTCGACTTTTTGACGGCCTTCTTCGGTGCCTTCCCTTTGCCGACGATGCCCTTCTTGGAAGTCGCCGGGCCGGCGTCGTATTTGCCCATGGACGCTGTCGCGAGCTTGGTCGCGGTTGAGTGCACCGCGTCCATCGTCGAGTTTTCGCGGAGGCGGCGCTGGTTGGCATCTTGCCGCGACTTCTGCTTCCGGACGCGCTCCCGCTTCTCGATTTGGTCGTCCAAGAACGGGTCTCCGCCTTCCTCCTTCGGCACGTAGTTGTCGGACACCTCGCGCAGCCAGTCGTGCTTCCGCTCGATCTGCCGACGCTTCGAGCCGTAGGTGGCGAGCCACTCGCCCTTCTCCTCGTCGAACACGCGACCCTCCTTCTTCCTCTTCTTGATGCCCTTCTCCTTCCGGAACTCCTCCCACTTCGTCAGCTCCTGCTCCTTTGGCGGCGGCTTCTCGCGCGGCATCGGCGTCGTCGGCGTGGGGACACTCGCCTGGTATTAGTGCTTGCCGTACAGAGAGGCCTACAGAGTGATTCACTCGGTCGGTTGATATTGTTTCAAGAGGGCCCAGAGTCGAAGCCCTACAGTTCTTAGCACCAGGTAGTGGTTCACTCGGTAGTCGGTTGATACGTACATACCGACCTGAAGCCTGCTACTTTAAGAGGGTCTCACACCGGTAACAAGAGGACCCGAGTCGAGAGGCCTACAGAGTGAGTCACTCGGTCGGTTGATATTGTTTCAAGAGGGCCCAGAGTCGAAGCCCTACAGTTCTTAGCACCAGGTAGTGGTTCACTCGGTAGTCGGTTGATACGTACATACCGACCTGAAGCCTGCTACTTTAAGAGGGTCTCACACCGGTAACAAGAGGACCCGAGTCGAGAGGCCTACAGAGTGAGTCACTTGGTCCGTTGATACGTTTCAAGAGGGCCCACAGAGTCGAAGCCCTACAGTTCTTAGCACCAGGTAGTGGTTCACTCGGTAGTCGGTTGATACGTACATACCGACCTGAAGCCTGCAACTGTAAGAGGGTCTCACACCGGTAACAAGAGGACCCGAGTCGAGAGGCCTACAGTTCTAGCCCTAGATCCACAGCGAGTCACTCGGTCGGTTGATATGTACATAAAGGCCTGAAACCTCCTACGGCAATAAGAGAGTCCACAGAGTCGTAAGACCTAACCGTCCTTAACTCCAGGCCCAGTGAGTAACTTGGCCGGTCAAGATGTACATACGCTCTTTTCAAAGTTCTTTGCATCTTTCCATCACTGTACTTGTTCGTTATCGGCCTCCGGGAGATATTTAGCCTTAGCAGAGGGATACCTGCCTATTAGCTCAACATTCCCAAACTGAGCGACTCGTGCTTGCAAAAGGTCGTAGTAAAAGACACAATCCGCACGTGGTGACCCTTCTGGCTCGGCCTGGCTGGGTCCACAAACCGTTTTCTGCGCTACGCCGCAGAGCCCGTGGTGGCTGCGGTCTTGCTATGGTGTACGCAGCCAGCCATCACACAGGGTCCCGGAATTCGCCCCCCCCCCCCACTCCGACTTGTAATGCTGTCTCCGGCCGAGTAGGACAGAATCTTTTGATTTTGAGAATTCGCATCCGACTTGTTGTCGCCAACTGAGACGTCCTAACGCAAGATTGTTGGGGTTGCATACCAAACGCCCGTCCTCGTGCTTCACTGTCGGCATGTGAAAGAGGTGCGCGATGAGGCCTTGCATGCACTGAGTGGCCTTGGCCTCAAGCACGTCTTCGCTGAACCCCTTCGGTTGCGTCTGGTCTGCGATCAAGAGGTTCCCCAAATCGAGGACACAGCCCTCGGGCACCGGCGGACCTACGACGGCGGTCATTGTTGTTTTTTGATGATTCCTTTGCTGTTTGTCAGCCGTCGTCTGGAGGGGGGAAGTCTTTCGTGTAACGTTTAGGCTGTGCTGTCTGCCTCTCATGCATGCATGTTTGAGGCTGGCACCAGTAGTGAGCCCCCTGACGGACTAGGTCCCGTATCTTTCTTCTTTTTCACCACGGTGTTCCCCCACGATGTGTAAGCGAAGAACAATTCAGATCGTGGTTGTATTGTATTTACCCTCGGCGGTAGGCGTGCCAAAAAGGGAGCTTTACCCCCCTCTATAGCATCATCCGAGTATTTTCTCAGCACTACTGCGAGTTGCCCTGCATTGTACTGTAGGGCAGCCCACACACACACTGTCGGACTCACCGTGTGGTTTCTTCAGTTTCGGTAGTTACGGCACTTGGGATCCTTCGGTTCTTGTCTGGCAGCTTCGAGTCGAGAATTTCCTTCCCAGTTGGCGTTTTGTTTGTACGTGCCGGGGGAGGATCAGCCTGCTAGTGAATGATAGTGAGTGAATGAACATTATGATACTTAGGCTAACCTTCACCCAAACACGCTGCCAGCGTTCTCTTTCGTGTTTAGGTCAACGTCCCACAAAGTTGCTTGCGTACTCAGACACAACAACACAAAGGACGCATTGCACGCCGAAGTACTATGCAGGGCCGTGACTTGACCACCGAAGGACGAACATGCCGCCTTGCGAACCGATGGCCTTCACCCACGGGTGGCACCAGGCCGTGCTCCGACTTCGCGGGGGCCGTCGGCAATGCATTGGTAGCGTGTATTGTGATTACGAAAAAAAGAAATGCGTGCAAAAGGGAAGTGCAGCCGCGTTGGAATCGGAAAGGCCTATGGTGCGAGGACCGACGAGGGAGGTGCGGCAATCGTGCGCTGCGGAAGCAGCGCGTTCTTGTCACTTATTCTTTGGTAGTGCTGTAGTGAAAAAGAATCGGGAAGGTGACTGACATTTTTTGATCCTGTTGGTTCGGGCTACAGTTCAGGAGTGCTACCATTTTACCGGGATTTTACTAGTCGTCGAAGCCAGCCCCACCCCCGAATTCTTCTGGTGTCGATTCGAGGTGGTCGTGCTCATCTAGTCATGCATTTTGCTCCTATTCCCTCAGTAAACTGCAATGCTGTAGTGCTAGGGGTACTGGAGGGATCAATTCCGGAACAACGGCTCACTAAGAAGGCTAGAAATGCGGACCCCCCCAAAGAAAGAGGTGTGTTCAGTGCACGCAAAGAACAAGAATCATTTTGCTGCATCAGCTACTGAGCAGTTGATGCTGACCGCCCGTTGTTTCGTTCACCAGCACCCGAATCCGGAAATGTTCCTCCCGTCACGCGTGTAGGGAATCAAGCGAAAAAAGAAGAAAATAGGGAGGCACCCCTCCAGAATCGGCGGAATTCGAGAGCGCCAATCACAGCTGAAGGGCTTATCCTGCGTTTTCACCTCTTGAGATGCAGTCGGCGAGTATGCTCAGCGGGTGGAAAAACCCGCTGTGAGTTCGCTGGAGGCCGGAAGAAAGCCAGGCACGAAATGGACGTAACGACGACGGTAGCAGAATGTACTGCCAAAACCCGAGGCTATCATCAGCCAGCGTCGACTGCGGCTTCGCTTCTGAAGGACCTTGGTAGAGACCAAAAGGAAGCCAGGCACGGATGGTAACGACGACGACGGTAGCAGAATGTAGTGCCACCACGCGAGGCTACCACCAGCACTAAGCGCCCAAGTCAGGCCTAGGCTGCGGCTTCGCTTCTGAAGGGCCACAGACGAGGATGGATGCTCAGCTTCCGCCAGTCAGGAAGAACATGCTGTAAGTTCACTGGATACCGAGAAAGCCAGGCACGGATGCTAACGACGACGACGTGGCAGAGTGTACTGCCACTACCCGAGTCTACCATCAGCTTCAAGCTCCCCAAGTCAGGCCTCTTCGCTTCTGAAGGGCGTTCGATGAGTAAGCTCAGCAACCACCGGTCAGGAAGAACCCGCTGTACGTTCGCTGGATGCCGGGAGGGAGCCGAGCGCGAATGGACGGAATGTACTGCCGCTGGCCGAGGCTGTCGTCGTGCAGCATCTGGAAGCAGACGGGCAGAAACGCGAGGACCAGCTTCGGGTCCGTCTCGAGTGCGCGCGCGAACTCGGAGAAGGCCAGGTGCCCCTTGAGCACCACGGGCCCCGGCGGGAACCCGGAGTCCTTCTTCTCCTTCTTGCCCTTCTTCCCGCCGCCCAGCCGCGCGGCTTCCTCGTCTCGGTGCAACGCCGTGAACACGTCGAGCAACACTTTCACCTGCGCCGAGCAACACCCCCTTTCCCATTGTTCCGAGTGATCCTGCACGCGCATCTTGCGCGAGTTTTGCAGGAAGTCCCGATGGATGTACCCGGTGTCCTCAGGGTCGTACAACGCGAAGCACTTCGCAGCGAAGACTTCCGCGCCCAGACCATTCACGACGGCGTCCACTATCTGCATCACTTCCTTGTACACCACCGTCTCCCCTACATCCAGCGCATTGGGTACGCTCGCCCAGTCGTTCAGCCCGAAAAGCGAAGCGGTGTCCTTCGTAGGTTCCTTGTCCTGTGTGCCAGTTAAAATTTTTTAAGAGTTTTGTGTCAAAGAAAACGACCACCCCCTTGTCAGAATGACCACCACGCTCGAGTTCGCTTTTCGCTGAGAAAAGTCCTTCGTCATTTCCCTTCGCGGGGGGGCACTGCTGACGGTTGCTTTCTGGACGCAATCTTCGCGAAATCTTGATGTGACACTAGCGGAACGCACTCGCCTTAAAGTAGTACGCCGCCGACTACTAATTATTTGTCCAACAATGCATTGCTAACACACAGAAGACAACTCTGCGTACCTTGTTCAGCGACGTGGCGGTGATGAACGCTTGGCCTGATGACAAGCCCGGCATTCCGGAAGCGTGACCACCACCGCTTCCGGCTCCCCAGGCAGCGTCCCTGCCAGGTGGCGGCTTCCCCCCGGGGAGGCGGAGGACGCGGAGGATGCGCTGGAAGACGGCGTCGCCCAGCAGCCCCGGGGGAACGGCGTCCGTGGACTGCAGGCAAGCCTTCAGCTTGTAGCTGAAGATCACCCCTGACGCGCCGCTCGCCGCACTGAGCAGCATGGCCGACACGAGGTGCAAATTCGTCTCCTTGTACTTGGCCAGCTCGGCCTGCACCCACGCCGACTTGTCCTTCGCCTTGAGCGCTCGGCTCTGGTACTCTTTAGTCCCGGGCAGCCAGCCGAGAAGCTTCTGTTTATCGCTCCTAGGTGGTTCGGTAGGGTACCAAGCGCAGTACATCGCAGGGACCCGCTTGCACTGGGCCAGCTCGTAGCTGTCGACCACGTGCCCCGGGCCCCCGCCCGGGTGCCGGATGATCAGCCTCCGCCGGTCCGACGACACGCGGATGACCCGGCCCACCGTCGTGCTCCGCTTCCGCCGCGCCGCAGCTTCGGCGGGGGGCGGCGAAGCGTCGACGGCCGGCTGGGGGGGCGCCGTGGTGGTCGTCGGGACCAGCACCACGTCGCCGGGCTCTACGGCTTTGCAGCCGATGTTCTTGGCTTGCTCCATCATGTCCCGCCGGCGCCGGACGTTCAGCCGGTGGGCATATCCAAAGTCGCGAGAGATCACCTCGTCGAACGATTGCTGATCGTCGTACGTCAGACCCGGGGCGGTCTGGCCCCGCCGCGGCGGCCGCAGGTGCGCCCCGCTGCCGTGCTGGACGGCGGGGAACATCGTTTCGGAGAAGTCGGACGAAGCGCGAGCCGCCTTCAAAGCGGCGCAACAGGGAGCGAAGCACACGCTTCGAACTCAGGAGGAGGCGGTGGTGCTAGCGCCTTCGGCGAGGAGGGGGCTACCTTTCGAACAATCGGGTGTTTCTTCTGCCTCCCTGGGGGGTCTCCCGGGGGGAGAAATATTTATCGGGTATGAAGGGCGTGGTGCTTGCACCACTGAGGTCAAGTTTTTAAACTACGGGGGGTGAAGACTCTCGACGCACGACCTCCGAGAGGGTGGAACTACGTTTTGCGGATTCTTCGAAGCTCAGGGGTGCGGCTTCTTTTTTTCTTGCGGGAGGGGAGGCTGCAGCGTGAGGTGTAAGGTTTCAATCACGCGAACAGCTCCGAAAGCGGGTCGTAAGGAGCGCGCGTCTAACCCCTTCTTCGAAGATGTGGCGCTGGTGCACTGCTGAAGATGCAGCCCGACAGCCACGTGAATGTAGGTTGTCAAACCTCCCCCAACTTAGCCGAATATGCCGCTCCTTCGAAAACGTGGCGCTGGTTGTGCTGCTGAACCTGTAGTCGGACCCGAAGTCTGCCGCGTGAACGAAGTCAAGCCGCCACCAACCTAGCCGAGTGGTGATGTCCTCCTTCGAAGACGTGGCGCTGGTGCACTGCTGAAGATGCAGCCAGACAGCCGCGTGATCGAAGGTTGTCAAACCGCCCCCAACTTAGCCGAATATGCTTCCTTCGAAGACGTGGCGCTGCTGAAAATGTAGCCGTCTGCCGCGTGAACGATTTCAAACCGCCACCAACCTAGCCGAGGGGTGATGTCTTCCTTCGAAGACGTGGCGCTGGTGCACTGACAGCCAGACAGCCACGTGAAACGAAGGTTGTTACACCGCCGCCGACCTAGCCGAGTGGGGATAATGCCACTCCTTCGGAGCGTGGGTGCCCGCCGCTGCTGAAGACACAGCCGGAACGCGAAGGGCCTGCCGACCGCGAGCCGATCGGCGACGTGCCACTCGCTGCCGCAAGCACGCCGCCGCAGACCCGCGGGGACGATCCCCCCAGCCGCGGCCCGGGATTGCTGCCAGCTGTTTCTCTGCTCGCCGCGTCGCGCAAAGCTGCCGAGGCGTCACTTCATGAGTCCCGGTTCCTTTCCTGCTGGCGCAGGGTAGCCTCCTTTTTGTTTAGAGTTAAAGTTCGCTTGAAATTTCGGGGGTTTAGGGTCTCCGTGTGACCGGTGATGAATGGGTTCTCTTAGAGCAAAAAAGGGCTATATGGTTACGGGTTGTATATTTGGTGCACGCTTTCGTTATGGGTTATGGCAAGCCATGTCCGGGACTGTTTGTGAGACACCAAATACATTCCTTCGTGGAGTGTAGTCTTGGGCCCCCCACGTTACAAGTTGTTGTCGAACGGTGGATGAATTAGACTCCTGAAAGAATGGGATCGCTAATTAGCGAGCCAATTCGCCTACTCCCGCTGAAAGCCCCCCAGCCTTGTAGAACGTAAACGAAATCGAGCGAAAAATCGAGCATAACCGAGTGTAATTGTTTTCAGTTGCAATGCAGTTGGAATGCAAACAATCTGTGGTGATAGTCTGCATCTGCGAGCGTTTTGGCCGCGGAATTGAGCGGAATTGCCGCGGAATATTTTGGGTTGGAATGCAAAGAATGTGTGGCGATAATCTGCATCTGCTCTCTTTCGTGATTACCTCTTAGAGCGCACCGTGTCATGTTTCCGGCGTTTGTTACCTTCTGGCTCGTCGGTGTCGGGCGGTCGTTCCGTGCCACCTCTCTTCGTCGCTGGTACACCTCTGCCCGCCTCGAAATGCGCGTCTCTATCTTCGATGATGGCGAGTCCTTCCGCCGCAGCGGCCGTCCTGGTGTTGTCACCGTCTGCGGCGTTCTCGATGACAGTGTCGGCGCCGGCATCGGCCGCTTCCTTTGTGGCGCCTCGGGGTGTCGATGGTGGCGTCGGCTGCTTCTTCACCGGCGCTCGCTGCTTGCGTCTTGACTTCGGCGTCGCTTCGGGCGTCCCCGGGGGTGAAGGCCCACGCTTCCGAGGTGGCTGACTATCTTGCTTCCGCAAAAGTCAGAAAGCGAGCAAGATACAACGCATCTTCGGAGCGATCGTTACAAGCATCCAGTGCCAACCACGAGTTCCGGACACGGTAGTGTTCACGAAGGTGTTCCTTTGGCGGGCACGCGTCAGTGATGACAGGGTAAGCGGGTCGTATGGAAGGGCAGCGCAAGCAAAGGCGGAGTTGCCCTTCCATCACCAGATGATTGCCATCCAGCTTCTTCTCGTCTCTTCTGCTGGTCGTGCTCGGGTTGTTGCTGTAGCACCCGGCGGTGGTGGTGCCCCCGCTTGCAGCACTGTCCTGGTCGCCGACTCCGCAGGTCCGGTAGCTCCCTGCAGTCCTCGCACGTCGGCATGTCGTGTTGCAGGCACCCGTGGTGTGAGTTTCTGCAGCATTCCGCGATCGTCTTACAGGTCCCGCACTGCGTCAACAACCTGTGCCTCTCGCAATCGAGTGCGATCGCCGCGTCAGTCGGCCGAAGCACCAAGTGTAGTGGACTACCGTGGCTGTAACGGGCAACGGTACTAACTGGTTCACGGTATCAGAACGTCACAAACGAAAAGGAAATCTGAAAGGGTTTCAACAAAACGAACCGACCGACGGACCTGATGCGAGAGACGGGGAGGGCGCGAGGAGGGTTGGAGGCAAGGTTAGATAGCCGCACCGTTGCGCACTAGGGTTTATAGGTGGAAACGCACACGAGGCAGTTGACGATAACGGAGCTAACGGCGCATCCGTGCATAAACTGGGGTCTAGGTGGCACGCTATATGACAAGGCATATGGCGTCCGTCCGCAAAGCAAAGTCTTCACATGTCTTTCAGCCGCACCCCCGGGGGGTTTCGGAGTGGATGATACGTAGCTATACAGGACGTAGGTGGTAGACACCATACCTACGTATGCATAGAAGCGTAGCATGTACGCCGAGGTGCTATGCATACCTACGGGGTGTGTATACACAACCACGAGCTGCATGCGGTGCTAGTAGCCAATACACGATCGGAAGAAATTGCATTTTCACCACGCGACAACAGGGCGGTGTGACCCACTTATTGTTAGAGTGAAAGTTCGCTTGAAATTCCGGGATTCTAAAACCACCCGGCAACTTGCAGCAGCAAGCGTGTCCTTCATACGCAATGTGTTCTAAAAGTGGTTGCTCCACAAGGGAAAAGTGTACCGTTGTTGTTGATAGTTGCGGTCTAGCCCAATTGTGACTTAAGCGAGGTGTCCTGCTGCAGGCGCATTTAGGTTGTGGACGATATATTGCATACGGTAGTTCCTGGTGCTGTGCAATCGTAGAACGTTCTTGCATGTATGACTACTTACTTTACCATACGGTCGCATTCATTTCTTTTGTTTCCTTTTCCTTCAGGCTAGAGTGTTCGGAATGTCCAAAGTGCACTGTCGCGGAGCACATTAGGCGGACCATCATCAGCTAGAGAGGAGGAGGGGAGGGTCTTTTTCGCGTGGGCCCCCGTTAATGGCAGCACGGAACCGCAGGAATGGCGCCTGCTGACTGAAAGAAGGGGGGGCTAGGTTTCGGCAGTGTTGCGAGAAGTCGGATACGGACGGGCCGTTCCCAGGTCATTTTAGGACGATTGGGCGTGTATGCTTTTTTTTACACAAGCGCCAGCTTCGAAGGAAATGCTCGACAAAAGCTGCCAGACAAAGAACCGAAGGGATCCAAAGTGCAAACTACCGAACCACGTGTTGAACGGACGTACGGTCATGCGGGTCTACCCCTACACGACAAGACACACAAACACAACAGGTCAAAGTCCTGAGTGTAAGCGAAGAACAAATCAGATTGTGTTTGTATTTGCCTCCACCTCTATATTTCCTCCCTTCCGGAGTCAAAGCAGCTACGTCGAGTAATTCCCTTTTGGCCATCGTTGCTGCACGTGCAGTCGGAAGGCGCTTTCCGATCAAAGAGCTGGATTCTGCCACGGTCAGCACCGGTGATCGCCTTTTCGAACCGGATGCAGCGTTTGTTTTGCGGCGTGGACCATGCACTCCTCTGCACGCCTGGCTACGTGATACCAGCGCGCGGCCAACTATGGGTGGAGTGCATTCGGCAGGTGAGTTCACTATCGGATGCTGACTTCCCTGGCCACCTTCCTGCTGTCAAATGATGAACAGACACCCTTTGCGGGATCTGATGAGCGATCACTCAGACACCTTGAGTCAGCTCTCGGTTTATCGAGTCCTGCCTACAGAAAAAAAGGCCCGCTTAAAGCCAGGCTTGCTCCGTCAGTTCAACGAAGTTACCCCAAGCTCACGATTTACTCAACAGAAAACCCACCACACGTGCTGAATTGACGGACGAGCATTCGCAGGGTTCGAATGAGGGAGCTAGCTTCGGCGTACGGCTTCCCCCGGAGAATCTTCCCTCCGCTGGGGTTGAATTGGCTTTGGGCTTGAGGCTAGTGCGGCTGCCCGCTGTTCTCGGTCCATGACCTCGCCGGCCCCTTTATTGTACGGGAGAATGATCACTTGTTCGTGAGCCACAGCACGAGTATCAAGACAGCGAGGAGAACGAAGAGCAGCAGCCAGAGCTTCAGGCGCCGCGATTTCTGCGCAGATCGGTTCGCCTGTCGAATTTGTTGTTCTTTTGTATAAGCACCGCTTTGTAGGAAATGCTTGAGGAGACTGCCAGTTGCGATAGATCAAAGGAGGTAAATGTGCTGTAGCCCACACGAAACCAAATCTAAATCTGGGTTTAGTAAGCGTTCTAAGCGTTCAACACCCACTTTGTAGTTGTATTGTCTAGCCTCCTTCGAAATGAGCACAAGGCAGTCCCTCGAGTACTTCAAGCTTTCGACCTCACAGAAGGCCCAAGTCGCACCCGACAACGACGCCCTTTTTTCAACTTTAGCTGGAGCTCCAGCTCACTTTTTAGAGTTAAAGTTCGCTTGAAATTCCGGGGTTTTAGGGTCTCCGTGTTCATGAGCGGGTTCTCTTAGAGCAAGAAAGGGCTATATGGTTACGGGTTGTATATTAGGTGCACGCTTTCGTTATGGGCTATGGCTAGCCATGTCCGGGACTGTTTGTGACCGACACCAAGTACATTCCTTCGTGGAGTGTAGTCTTGGGCCCCCACGTTCTACAAGTTGAGCATTGAGTTCTTTAAGGTGCAAGTGCCATCAAGGCAGGCGAGCACTGTTCACGGGCTAGTGTTACTTTATGACGTCGTCCGTCGGGAGAGTCAACGATGATGAGGATGTGGTCAAACTAGTCATTTCCAAGTCAAGTTCAATTCCCGCTCGCTTTCGCGGTGCGGACTTTCCGGGCCGGTTTGGCTGTTTCCGGGTCGACGATGGGGAAGAAGTCAGGCATTCCATTTCGTGATCGAGCGTAGAGTTGTTCACGGCCTGCCGCGATCGCTTCGATCTTCGTGGCTTCCCTGTCGGGGATGCGAGCTTCGAGGACTCCTGCAGGGGTCGCTTCCGCCTCCTTCTGGGAGGCGCGTCTTTAGGCTCGCCGGTTGGCGTGCGCGGAGGGGTTGTTTGTATGGGGATGATGTTCCCCGTTGATGACGTCTTGGGCGACGGTGATGATGACGGTGATGAAGGCGGGGAGGTTGGTGAGCTGGTGAAAGCAGCGACGCGGCAACGCACGCGAACGGCGCGGTATCTCTTGGCCGGGCGCTTCGGCCCCCGGTGGGTGGTCGGTCGCGGGGTCTCCTGCAGGATACGCTTCCGCCCCTTCCTGGGCGACTCGGACAGTTGCTCAGCCGCAGGCGAGCGCGGCGTGGCCGTGGGCGCCGGCGTGTTCGTGTTGGGTGGTGCGGCGGGCTTCGTAGCCTTCGGTTCGTCGGCACTGTGGTGCCCTTTGCCGCAGCACGCGGCGGGTCGTCGCTCTGCGAGCGTCGGCAGCTGGCGGCACCCTTCGCACGGGCCGCGGTTGTGTTCGCGGCACCCATGGTGCCCTGCGGCACAGCATGTCTTCGGCGTGTTGCAGACCGCGCACCTGGACATTCGGTGTCGGTCGCAGATCGCGATGGGTAGCCCGTCGTCGGCGGCGTGGTGGTGCCGACAGCACGCCTGCACGGTGGGCCCCTGTTTGTCTCCGAGGCGGCGGCAGATCTCACACTTCCCCTTGTAGTGCGCGACGCACTTCGTCGCGTTCCTCCTGTCGACCACCGCGCCCAGAAAATGGACGGGGTCCGGGTTTGCGGCAGGTCTCTGGGGGGCGGGCCACCGGCCTGCCCTCGCGCGTCGTTCGTCGTTGTACACGGGCTCATTGTCGTAGGCTCCGTTCCCCTTCAACTGTCCCTGGACGATTCCTCCTGTAGCGGGCATCCGGTGTCGGGGTCTGGGTTCCAGGCCCGGCAGGCTGGGCAGTCCAATAAAGGACAGTGCCGTGGTCACCGCCTTTATCGATCCGGGCAGGCAGCCGCCGAGCTCTTGCTGGGCCGCCAGCTTCATGACGGCACTGATCATGCATCGCATGCCGTTCGCTTTCTCGCGAAGCGTTTTCGCCTCCTTCTTGGGCAGCCGTACGTCCAAGCCGGAATACAACTCGAAGTCGACAGCGAGCTCAACCGATGCTACGTCGCCGGTCGACGACCACTCAAGTCCCGCGAGCCAGTCCACGAGGGCGAGGAAGGTCCGTTCGTCCCAGTACCGTAACCACGCCCAAGCCGGGGCGATCCGCTGATACGGGAAATCGTACCTTCGCACCGGATTCTGCCCGCAAAGCTCCCACGGAGTTCTCGCTTTGCGGTCCTTTCATTCTTGGTTGACGTGCCTCGCACGTTCTGCCAGGATCTCCGCCATGAGGGATTGAACCGGCCCGACCAGATCTCTCGTGCGCGTCGTAGCAATTCCGTGCTCAAGGAGGCATCTGGGCCAGTCCCTCTTTTCCGCGGCCGCGTACTCTGCTTTCGCGCGAATCGGGGTGTAGGCATCGCACCGCCAGAAGATGTGCGCCTCGTCCTCGACGCTCCCGTTGCCGCAGCTCGTACACGCGGGGTCACCTCCCTGATGCATCCGCGAAGTGTGCTGCGCCGTGTTGACGCCTCCGGCGATCGCCACTCTGATGAGCCGCGCGGTCTGGGGTGGGCAGGCCCGCGATTTCCACAGCGCGTTGGTGGCGTCAAGGTCGACGTCGGCGATGCCGGCATAACTGCCGCGCCTCGCGACGAGTCTCGCCCGCAGCCGCGTCTTCAGGTCGGAGCGGATATCGTGGTTCCGCTCTGCTGGGGACTTGCCCAATGGCAAGTACGGTTCACCGTTTCGTTTTACATCGTCGAGGGGGCCGCCTGCCCAGTCGTGACCGCACGGCTCCAGTCCGTACTTCACAGCGATTCCTACGGGTCCCAGCGCCGCCGTCACGCGGGGCCCGTACATCTCCCGTATCTTTGCTGCTTGTGGTACGAGGTGCGGGAGTCTCTGGCATGCGGTGTAGAATTGCCCCGTTATGCTGTAGGCCATCCGGGTCGCCGGATCCGTCAGATGCGCCTTCTCGAGGATTCCCAGAACTGCCTCGGGTGCTCGCTTCGGGTTCTTCGTCCCCCATACCGCCGACATGACTCCGGTCGTCAGCTTCTCAACGGATTCCTTGGTCGTTGGGGCGAAGGGTACTCTCGCCAGCGCGGCTGGGAGGATCGCGGATTGTACTAAGAGCACTCTGCTCGGTTGCGGAATCGGGACGTGACGTAGGTTGTGGGCGGTGCTGGTGGCGGTCTCGAGCCTGGCCGTGTCGTTGTGGTCGCGCCCCTTCCGTGAGGTGCTCAGTTTGGCCCCAAGGCATTTTAGCGCTGTCGCCTGGGGAAACTTCCTCCCCGTGCTCCGGAGCTGAAGTCGCGACACGTAATCACGGACGGTCGTGAACACAAACGTCTTGTCCATGTTCAACGCCATGCCGGTGAGCCGGCAGAACTCGTCTACTACGTCGACTCCCTTCTGGAGGGCTGCTTCCGAGATCCTCGTCATCAGATTCGCATCATCCGCGTACGATTCAGTGAGCAATCCGGGTGCTTCTGCCTTCACCGCCTTCATTGGGATGGAGAGCAACGCGTTGATGAGGATGACTGAGATCGGGCAGCCCTGGAGGATCCCGTTCGTCACCTCGAACTCGTCCCCGACTCCCAGCGGCAGTTTGAAACGCCTTACGAGCACCCCGTATATTCCCCGCAGTGGCGTCATAATTCGTTCATGCAGCCCGAGTTCCTGCATCAGGCGCATCGTCAGCTCGTGCGGCACGCGGTCGAAGCACTTCGAGAAGTCAAGGGAGAGCCCGTAGAGCGGGTCTCCGCTTAACAGGGCATACTCGATCTCCATCGCCATCGTCATCAGAGGGTCTTCTCCGCGGTGGCCAGGGCGGAATCCGTGTTGGCCGTCCTCGATCCAGCCTTCCTGCCAGGTCACTATGTCTTTGAGCCGTCGACAGGCCCAGAGACGGTAAACACAGGAGGTCACCGTGATCGGTCTCATCTTCACCGGGTCGTTGTCGTCACCTTTCGGCGTCATGGTGACCAGGGCTGTTTGCAGTGCCCGTGGCCATTCGCCGGTCCTCTCAACCAGATTCAACAGCTCCGCGAGGGCGTCCAGCATCGGGTCAGGCAACGCCTTCAGCTCTGCCATTCTCCACCCGTCTACTCCACACGCCCCTTTGGCACTCTTTTTCATCAACAGGGCACGCAGGTCTGCGCCCGTTATCTCCTCCACCTCCATCGGCTGCCGGTGGATGTAGCTCTTGAAGCGGTCGGCAAAGAGGTTGTAAAGCGGCTCCGGCTGCTCCTTGTAGGATCGGAATATCGGATCCCACGCGCTCTGCACGACGGCATCCATCTCATCGACGTTCGCCGTGACCCGGTCCGTTCTCAGCGTCGTTGCTTCTCGTCGCAGCTGCCGCCGGCACCAGGCGGCAAGCCCTCGCCGGTCCGTGTCGGCGCGGTTCACCGCCTCCCTGACGTACTTGCCGTGGCGGGCTGCCATGCCTTCTCGTCCGAGCCGGTTGTTGCGGACTACACGTTGAGCATTGAGTTCTTTAAAGTGCAAGTGCCATCAAGGCGGGCGAGCACTAGTTGAGCAGGGGTTGCCGTATAGCCCGCACCGGTCTGTTGTCCGCGTTTTTATGTATTTTCTCGTAGAGTAGTTTTTTGCAAGAGCGGTTTTGCGGTCGTTGGTGCAGGCCTCACTCCCTCAATGCGGGTGTGGCTATGGAGACGTTGACCACCATGTGGTGCAAGCAAGCTACTTTTGTTTCCCTGACGGTTGGAGCGGCCAGCCTGTCGTTCGGACTATTGTTGGTCTTCAACAACAACAAGTTTATTTTCCTACACAAGAAAGAAATGCGTAGTTTTGGTTTATTCAATTGTTTTGCGTTGTCGACAACACTATTTACTTTCTGCATCTTCTCATGCCTTTTTGTGACGGTATTATGAGTTTTCTTTCTGTACCACGGATCTTCTGGACTTCATGGTGCCGTTGAGAGATAGACTTATTGCAGTTTACTGAGGGAATTGGCACAGCGGATTGTTCAATTTGCTTGATAACGAACCATCAGCAGGCCGCAGTTAGTGATAAAGGAACGCGTGGTTTTGTTTTATTCTTTTACTTGTTTGTTGTCGACAACATATTGTGGGAATTCTCCGTCGTTCACGCACTCCTGAGACGCAAGCAATGAACGGAGAAAACACGAGAGGTCACATACGATGGGGTTACCCCCCGAGCTAGCCGCAGAAAGTGAGCGAACGGGCTAGCCCCGGAGGTCACGGGGGACGGAGGGTGGGAACCCATGCCCCACGGATCTCGCCGCCGAAGCAACGGAAGCTGGTATCCAGCAAGAAAGTGCACCCTCACACGAGGGTATCCATGGCCGCACGGCCGTCGAAGGCAGAAAATGATAAACAGAGTTGCAGGGAGGGCGGGTGGGAAAATTTTCCCCCGCGATCCAAGTGCGCACCGAGGTGTCCTAAGGGTCGTTTGTTTTACCTAGTAGAATTCCCCTGATAAATCAATATTGAGGTGTCATTCAGATGTAGATCGAAAGCCGCCCACGTCAAATTTTGTTAATTGAGTTCTTTTAAGTACATGAACCACATGGATTAGCATGGACTTGCTAAGCAGCGGCTGCCAAAACTTGCCGTGACACCTATTTGATGCAAGGTAAAGGAGAAAGTTGGAAGTAATTGGGAAGTGTTAGTGATAAAGGAAAAAACAATTTCTAGGTTGAATTGGCTTCACACTTTCCCTTTGATGTCATGCGTGTTGTGCGCACATATCCCTAACCATCGTTGCATCGTTGCAGGAAATCATGGGGCTTTTTCTTTTTTTTTGCATCGTTGCATGATCGTTGCTCACTATGGTAGGCATAGGGCAACCATGCAACGATGCAGTGCAACGATGTAGTGCAGCGATGTAGTGCAACGATGTAGTGCAGCGATGTAGTGCAACGATGTAGTGCAACGATGTAGTGCAACGATGTAGTGCAACGATGTAGTGCAGCGATGTAGTGCAACGATGTAGTGCAGCGATGTAGTGCAACGATGTAGTGCAACGATGTAGTGCAACGATGTATTGCAACGATGTAGTGCAGCGATGTATTGCAACGATGTAGTGCAACGATGCGATGTCGTGCGACGATGCGATGTCGTGCAACGATAGGAGTAACAAACCATAGGTTTGAACTGCGTATGCAGCAGTAGTGCAACTATAGGACACCATGCAACGATGCAATGGTTGGTTGGTTCAGTATGTTGTTGCAACTACCTGTGATGATGATGATGATGAGCTGGCGTGTCGGCTGATGAAGCCAGTGACAGCGACGTGACCCAGGCATCTGCACCAACCGCAAAGACAGGAAAAGTGCGAAAGGCCGCTGCTGCTGGTCTCTCGAGCTTTGGCTTCACGGTAGGTGACTATCCGCCAAGAAGACGTGTACTAGTAATTATTCGTCTTTGGGCAGTATGCAGATCCTTTTTTTTGCATCGTTGCAAGAGGGTTGAAGTATGGCTAAAGGGTCCCGGCCGCCGAGAGTTAGGGATATGTGCGCGTGTTGTGCCCCAGCATTTTCTTTTATTATTGTTTAGTGAAATCTGACCAACCAAACAAAGGACAAGGAGAGTTCGTGACAATTCCAACCTAGGGTGGCGACACAATTTCAAATTTTAGGTGTAATGCCCTTATATCCCACTCAAAACAAATTTGTGCCCTTATATCCCACTTCAAACAAATTTTGTGCCCTTATATCCCAAACTGGGATATAAGGGCACAAATTTGTTTTGACAAATTTGAATCGAGGAAAATGCTGGAAAACTTGCCGAGGAGGGGCTTGAACCCCCGACCACTCACCTTGAAACCCAAGGGTGGTTGGCTCGACCATCCGGATACCTACGGCGAAAAAAAAACTTTTCGTCCAGGCGGGTCCCGACGCTGGACTCCTGTTGCTGTTGCTATTGCCACGTGCATGCGTGCACACTGCAGCACAGCCCCTGTCACAGCAGCGAACGAAGGAGGAGAGCGGGCGCGTGCGCTTTGACTCAAAGTTTGAGTGCTCAGACAGACAGGAACAACAGCGAAAGGTGGCGTTTGAGTGCACTGCCATGCTCCTGACATTGGCAGTGACATGGAGACATCACGTGTCGCGAGTTGACGCCCATGCCTGGGCCCTGGCACGGCGAGCCAAACCCGAAATCGAACCCGAGCCCAGAAGTTCGGGTGAGGAGTGATGGTGGCAGAACCGAACCCGAAACCGAACCTCAACCCGAAACTGAACCAGTGCCCGATAGCCTCGGATAGGAAACCAAACTCGGAACTGAACCCAGATTACAAGACAGATGGCCAGAACCGCGGAGGACGGTGGGCTAACAACCCAAGGTGGCGACACAGTCGGACACTGTTGCCGACAGACGGAATCTGCAGCTCGCGCAAGAATGGCTGATTCCTTCCTGAAGTCATCAACTGTCGTTGTGCCCACGCCTGCACCGCAACTGGTTGCACACACACCGGTTGCACGACGGTGGACACAGCTTCCTTCACTGCAGTAATCTTCGCTTACGGATCATGAGTCTGATGAGATCAGTTGTCTCGCCTGACTCTCGGCTGTAGCATCTGGCCAGCTACTACAGTTCTGTCACCGCGATTAGCCCCGAACGTCAGCGTGGCACGCCGTGACACGCCGCACGGTCAGACGGTGCAGCCAGGCACCTGGCTCTGATGCGGTTCTCTTGAGTACTTGCTTGAGCCTCCCAAGTTGAGGCACCCGATCGGGGATCGAGTGTGGCCGCGGTGGCCAGCTTGAAGTTGTGAAACGGTGCAACCAGTCGCTCTGAGGCACCCAGAACGTCTTGAGACGTCTCGGGTGGGGCATTGAAGCCAGCTTTATGCCTACGGACAAGGAAACACCAAAAACGGATGGAAGGGGGTGGACTGGGTCAAAAAATTTGGTCAAATTTTAGGGGTCCAAATTTTTGGGGTCGAAAATTTTGGTCGAGATTTTTGGTCCAAATCTTTGGTCGAAATTTTGGGTCCAATTTTTGGTCGAAATTTTTGGGGTCCAACTTTTGGGGTCGAAATTTTGGGTCCGAAATTTTTGGTCGAAATTTTGGGTCCAAATTTTGGGTCCAAATTTTTGGTCGAAATTTTTGGGTCCAATTTTTGGGGTCTAAATTTTGGGTCCAAAATTTTTGGTCGAAATTTTTGGTCGAAACTTTGGGTCCAAATTTTTGGTCGAGATTTTTGGTCCAAATTTTTGGTCCAATTTTTTGGCATCGAAATTTTTGGGTCCAGATTTTTGGTCATAATCTAGTTGGCAAAATTTTGTGGGCAAAAATGTTGCGGCAAATTTTGGTCGAAAATTTTGCCCTGGAATTTTTGGACGTTGTGGCCGAGTCAAAGCACACATGCCACCGGCACCATGGGTGGCCGGTTCGGTTCCCTCAAAAGACTTTTTACACGACCAAACAAATTTTGTGCCCCTATATCCCACTTCAAACAAATTTTGTGCCCTTATATCCCAGATTGGGATATAAGGGCACAAAATTTGTTTGAAGTGGGATATAAGGGCACAAAATTTGTTTGAAGTGGGATATAAGGGCACAAATTTGTTTGGGGTGGGATATAAGGGAAATTTACCCAATTTCAAACGGCATCTGGGGGGTGACGTCACCCTAGGACCTAGGTAGCCTAGGCTAGGTAGGAAGGATAGTTGAGTTGCAGCTCTTGACAAAGATAGATGGAAAAAAGAAGGTGTTCTTATTCTTCGCTTTTTCTCACGAACGGGGGGTCGGTCCTGCTTTGGCTTTGTAGGTCCTCCCGACTCCCCAATTCGTGGTTAGCACAAACTCAAGAGGTCTAGTCAACTATCCCCTGCAGTATTAGCATACTTTCAACAAGAAAAAGCGAATGCGCGCATACGGACACAAGCTCTTCGCGGCCGGCCTCGACGCTGCTGAGGCCGCGGTCGACGTTCTGGTCGGCGGTGGCCAGCTGCTCGCCTTGGACGTTGACCATGACATCGAGCTCGCGGAATATTTCGAAGATTTCGACGACCGAGCTTTCGATGTCGGCGATCTCTTCGCTGCGCTGCTCGGCC
Source organism: Diplonema papillatum (assembly GCA_030068145.1). Classification (NCBI taxonomy): domain Eukaryota; phylum Euglenozoa; class Diplonemea; order Diplonemida; family Diplonemidae; genus Diplonema; species Diplonema papillatum. The sequence goes on from JAPJBO010000052.1 coordinate 48,490, forward strand.
AGCTGCTCGTTCCAGTCAAGCTCATGCCGGCGCTCGTGGTACACGTTGGCCTGCAGCAGGTGCTGCTGGTCGTCGTTCTCCTCCTCCTCGACGTGGTGCCTGCGCTCCTCTTCGAGGATCCTGCGCTGCCGAGACACGCTCGCTTGGCTGGCGTTCCGGAACTCAGCCATCCCCTCGGCGACCATGTGCTCAGCCTCTTTCAAGGCCTTCTCGCCGGCCTTCCCGCCGGCCGCCCGCTTCAGCTTCCGCAAGTCGCTCGACACCTGCGCTGCCGTCTCCTTCGCCGCGGCGGTGGTGTCCTTCAGGCTTTTCCGCAGCCCGTCGCCGTCGCTGGCGGTCCCGAGCTTTTTGGCTGTAGTGTGGTGTGAGTGTGTGGGTGTTGAAGCTCAGCAAATGGGTAGCCAATGAGCGGAGTATGGCCGAGCTACACATTCACATTCACGTTCACGTTGCTGTTGAGGCGCCGTGCCGACCGCTCGTGGTGCCCGCGACGTATGCGGTGTTGTAGCCTCATTTGGCTTGGACTTCCTTCTCCGTGATTGACGTGTGCTGCTGACTACAGCAGGAATCCGGGGGCAGACGTTGAGTGCGCGGGTGTGTGATCTCAGTGATGGGTGGCCCAGTCACGCACCCCGTGAGGCACGGCGGGGCTCCCACCGTTCTCAGCGACCCTATCTTCTCCAGTTTCCTGTCTGGCAGCTGTCCGTCGCCGTTTCGCTCCAGCGCATCCCCGACGGTTTTTAAAAGTTTTGCGAGTACCCTCGCACGCATGCTCAACGGTGTCCCGCCCGTCGTCGCTACGACACTGCCCGGAAGATACAGTTTGGTATGCGCTCACGTTACTGCTGATGCGCCTGCCTGCCGCTCGGGGTGGCTGCGACGTACACGGTATTGCAGCCTTGTCTGGCATTGGCTTCCTTCTTCGTGATTTGCGTGTCGCTGACTACAGCAAGAGTCGGGGATCGCCTTCTCGTGTTTGTGTGCGTGTGTGTGTTGCGGACCCGTTCTAATGTGAGTACGGACTTACGACCACACGTGCACGGTGGGGTCTAGCCTCTGAAGCTGGAGCTAGGGCTGGTGCGTAGTACGGCGATAGTGTTGAGCTGAAAATGCGGATGCCACACCGGGTACAAAGGCACGCCTTTTGGGTACACTCGCCATTCGGGTCTTGAGGTGACTCGGGCACACCCTATGTTACTCCAGCAGAGGCTGGATCACCCGCGCGGTCTGCAGCGATGTGAGACTGGTTTGTCAGACGGCTGTTCTCGTCACAGCCAGGACCGCCGACGTAGCCAGGCTTGCGCTCAGTGAAAGGCGACATGGCGCATGGTGTTGCCAACAGAGTGAGGTGCCGTCTGCCGGACACACCATGCAGTGTCCGGAGTACGACGAGGGAACTTCGTCACTGGCACATGAAATGCAAGATGCATACTCAACCGTTGAAGGGTGGCGGATTCCTTCTTCAGGTCTCGGATGGTGTCTTCCAGAGCTTCGCGGGCTTCGAGAAATTCCGGCTTGAGGCCGGTCCTGAGAGTATGTTGATAATATAGCGTGTGTATTCTGTCTTATGACATACGTGTAACCCCCGGCAAATTTGTCGGGGGAAATCGGGGGAAATCGGGGGAAATCGGGGGGGAATCGGGAGCTAAAAACCCCCGCTTTTGAAAATCGGGGGGAATCGGGGGGCCCCGATTATCCACCCATTTCCCCCGATTTCCTTAACGAGTTTCCCCCGATTTCCTCTGAGCCATCCGACCACCGATTTCTCCCGACAAATTTGTCGGGGTTGCATGTATGTTACGAACTGCAAGCGGTTTGATACGGCAGAAGGCTCTACCTCCTCGCTTCGTCCGCCATTTTCTTTTTAAGTATATTGCATGCGCGCTTGCAATAATAGTAGTAGAAGTTTGAACTTGATATGCAGCAACAATCTGTGACGATAGACTGCACAAGCCGCTACAGACTACCTGCTTTGCACGCGTCGTGTCATGCTTCGGTCACTTCTTGCCCTGCGTTCTGTTCGTCTCCGGTGCGCGCTTCACGTCCGATGTGCAGTTTGATGACGAGGAATCACCAAATGATTCTGCGCACTTGTGGTAGTAGTAGTTTGAACTTGTTTTGCAGCAACAATCTGTGACGATAGACTGCACAATAGTAGTATGTCGTCTGTCGATGACGAGGAATCATCAGATGATTCGGCGCCCTTCCTTTTCTCCCTCGCAGGTTCCCGCGGCCAATGTCTCGACTCCTCTATGTTCCCTGCCTCAGCCTGCTCGTCTTCGCGGCACCGCTTCGGTTGGGTTTGTGGGCTGTCCACTTTTGGGGTGCGCCGTAGGAGTATGCGCCGTTCTAATTCGGGAGCAAGTTGGAAGAAATGGTCTTTACAAACAAACGAATTCAAAGCAGCCTGGGCGGCGCCGATCCGCACAGCTGCACAGATGCGTCTGCAGTGTGCCTTGCTCAGATAAGAAGTGCACGTGCGCAGTAGTAGTACGTTTTCGGCGCACTACTCTGAACCCAGTGAATATTCTGTGACCCTCGTAGCTCGCTGGGTCAGGCGCGGCAGGCAGGTGCAAAAAGGTAGTGGTAGTAGAAGTTTGAACTTGTTGTGCAGCAACAATCTGTGACGATAGACTGCACAATAGTAGTAGTATGTGTCGTCTGCCGAAACAGCCGGAGACAGCAGGCGCAGGGGCAGGTCTGGCTTTACTTTTCTCTTCTTCGTGGAGACCCGCCCCCGGCATCCCGACTGTCCAATCACTGCCGAGAAAGTTTGCGCCTATTGTGATGAGGTGGTTGACCAGGCCCCCACGAAGCCATATACACAACACGGCTACAACACGAGGATGCAGCCCTGCTTAGGTGTGCACTCAGCCATCAGGCCATTGGCTGCTAAGAACCGCCCGACCGGTCGATTTGCCAATTTTGTGGCCCTCTATTCGCCGGGCGGTGCTGTCAGCCCTTGTTCCGCGTCGCATCAAGTACATGATGCTGGCGGTTGGGGGATCGGCGACCGCGACTCAATTAAGGTGCGGTCAACAGTGTCGCCACATGAAGGCCCCCCCATGGCACCCAATGGTGCAAAAAGGAAGAATAGTTGAGCTGCAGCTTTTGACAAAGATAGATGGAAAAAAGAAGGTGTTTTTATTCTTCGCTTTTTCTCACGAACGGGGGGGGTCGGTCCTGCTTTTGGCTTTGTAGGTTCTCCCGACTCCCCAATTCGTGGTTAGCACAAACTCGAGAGGTCTAGTCAACTATTTCCTGCAGTATTGGCATACTTTGTTTGTGCGCACTAGCGGCTTCTCACCTGATTTGGTGAGTTGCTTTTAGTACGCTGCCAACTACTAATTTTTAGTACCAACAATGCATTGTTACTGGGGGGGGTCGAATACAGGAGGTACCTTGAATAGAAGAGGTACCTTGAATACAAGAGGCATTTTGGAAATCTGGAAAAAAGTTGGATTTTTCCTTGGCCCGCATAACAGACCTTTTTCGACGGTTTTCTGATCGCGATGAGCTCCGATGAAGAGAACCGTGAAAAATAGACCCGGGGACCAAGATTTATGTGCGTGGTTCGTGGGTCTTTGCCAGATGCGGGGCACCGGGCGTGGAACCCACAGGTTTTCAAAGGAAAGGACGGAAATCGACCCACTGGTTGGTGACATTTCTTTGCAGGCCCGTGTAGCAGACCTTTTTCGGCGAATTTGTGCTCGCGTTCAGCTCCGATGAAGAGAACCGTGAAAAATAGACCCGGGGACCACAAATTGCGTGCGTCTTTCAAGAAGAAGGGAGCTCCCGCGGTTTCCGGGTTTGCGGTACTTTTTTCCATTTCTTTTTCGGGAAAATTGCAGGATCGGCACGCCGAATAGAAGAGGTACCTCTTGTATTCGACCCCCCCCCAGTAACACAAAAAAAAACAGAACTTTGCATACGACATTGGGTTGCCCGACATAACGTCTGGTAGCCCTTTGCTGCGGCGAGCGCCCTCAAGTCCAACCCCCGCGTGCCCCGCGCTTTTCGCTACTTCCCTCTCCGGGTGCTTCGGTTTCTTTCTGTTGCTTTTGCGTCGCGAGTGGCACGGCTCGTTCCTTTGTGTGGTCTGGCTGCTGTGAATTGAAGTCCTTCCACAATCTGTCCTATCAAATGCGCGATGGCGGCAAAGTTAGGTTCTGCAAGTGTCGTTTAAGCCTGACCTGCTTGATGTTCACTTCTACCACCCGAAGGGCAGTACCCACTGAGACATGGACGAAGCTACATGTCGCAGCACCTGTGTGCGGAACGTTGGACAGCCATCGCATTAGTGTCGCCTCCACTTACCCCGTGGAAGTGACTTGTTTTCGCCCGGTTTTCTACTTCAGGTTCGCGTTGTGAGGGGGGCAGGGAATCGAAAATGGCGACGGAATAGATGCGCGGAATTCGCTCCAGGAGCGGAACAGAACGGCTTTTAATTGCTGCTCTTGCGGACGGCAATAGAAAGCAAAAAAACAAAAAAAAAAAACACAGAAAGTGCTCGCAAGGGCGAGGACGAGAGCCATTGCCAGACCGATGCTGCGGCGAGACCGAGGTTAGAACCAGCTGTTGTTCTCTTGCCTGTGCGGGCCACATTTTGCACGGCTCATACGTGTGGTCCCTGGTGCACCGTAGGGTCCGTAGGTTCAGGTTTGCCTCAGGTAACAGTGCCTCGCAATCGCGCGCGCACAAGTCGGCGCCGCTCCCTCGTAATGAAACCTGACTGAGGGGACAGTACTCCGAAAGATGGAAGGGAAAGGGTTTGCTTTCATCGAAAGAGCAAGGGAAAAAATAGAAACGAAGAAAGAAATAGTATTAGAGAGAACGCCGGGTGGTGACCTGTTGTACAAGAAAAAGAGAAGCTGTGTCTGCGAGTCGTAGTTCTTTTTTTCATTTTTTTTTTTCCGGAACGAGCACTGATTCGTTCGACGGCTAATTAATGCCGATTCAGCTCTTTGTGCAACCCGCCTGCACATAGTTGAGAGGATTCAAAAAGCAATGCGCGGCCACAGGTATCAGTTGCAAAACCAAAAAAGCGACAGCAATAAAAGCGCCAAAAAAAAAATGAAAAGATTACTTAGACGAACGTGCACAAAAACGCACGGTTCGCTGCATAACACAAGAAAGCAAACGAAACCCTGAAGGAGGGACAAATGGGAGGGCTGGGGGATGGGTGGCACAGTTATTCTTCACGCCGTGTGCACGGGGGTCGGGACACGACGCGCCGGCTGGCGTCGTGTCATTATGCATTTTGCGATTTTTAGGCCGAGTTTGCGAACTGGACACCCTTTTCGATGTTGCCCTTGAGGTCCTTCATGCACGCCTCCATGAGTCCCGCCTCGTACGCGCTGTGCTCCGGCACGGGGAGGATCTCCTCCACGCCGTTCTTGCCCAGGCGCACCGGCGAAGAGAAGAACGGCAGCTCGTTGACCTTGCTCTCGACGAACGTGCACTCGACGACGTCCTTCTCTCCGTTCATCGCCGCCATCAGGCGGAACGCGAATTGCGCGCCTGTTTTTTTGTGTTTGCTTTGTGTGTTTCCGACGATCCCGTACAGATTAGCGTCTTTCGACGTTTTGTGCTTATGGGGTTCAGCTTTGTGTGACAGTGAGAGGAAATTGGGGGCGGGGGTACTTTTTACTTTGCCGGGCTAGGCTTTAACTCATGCATCAGCCAGACTTTTTGCGTGTGTGTGTGTGTGTGCGAGAGTGGTGCTCTACCGACCCTCCCTGCCGGCAACGGCCTGGAAATCAGTCGAAATCGTATTTTCTGCGGTTTTCGGGGTCTGGTTGCGACGATCAAAAGAAACGGTAGAAAAGAAAAGCTAGGGCATACCGGCGTAGGCCATGGAGAGAGTGGCGGATCCAGCGCCTGCCTTGGCCTTCACGACCTCGTCACCGCCGAACTGAATGCGGTGGGTCAGCTGCGCAATCTCGTCGTCGGTGAAGGTGAATCCGCACTGCGACAGGATCGGCACAATCGTGGCTCCGCTGTGTCCACCCACCACAGGCACGCACACCTTGTTGACGTCGGCTCCCTTCAACTCTGCGACGAACGTCCTCGCGCGGACCAAGTCGAGAGTCGTGACTCCGAACAACTTGGCCGGGTTGTACACGCCAGCCTTCTTCAGCGTCTCTGCGAAGATCGGCACCGTCGAGTTAACCGGGTTCGAGATGATCAGGAACGCCGCATTCGGGCAGTGCTGCGCGCATGCCTCAGCCAGCTTCTTCACAATGCTAGCGTTGGTGTTGAACAAGTCGTCACGCGTCATCCCCGGCTTGCGGGGCACTCCAGCCGGGATGATGACAACGTCTCTGCCCTTCAGTGCCGCGCCAATGTCGTCACCCATGAAGCCGGTCACCTTGGCAGGCGTGCAGATGTGGCTCAAGTCCGCTGCAACTCCCGGGGTGTTCACGATGTCGTACAGGGTCAGGTCGGAGGTGAGCATCGAGTTCTTCATCAGAAGGGACAAAGGCTGTCCAATCCCACCGGCGGCGCCGAGAACGGCCACCTTGTGGAGGAGGGTGTTCGACGCTGCGAACATGCGGGCTCCGGTGCGCGTGAACATCTTCTTTGCTTTGTTTTGGTTTTCTTGATACCGATAAATCTCTCTGCCAAAGTTTTGATGTTCGAAAGCGGAGACCGCACTGTCTTTTTTTTTTTGTACAATTTACTTGCTTGCTCTGGCAAGCCAGGTTCGAAACAATGTATGACCAACATCAAGTTCACTCTTTGTTCTGCATATTTTCGCCACCGCTCTCCGTTGTGCGGGTCTGTCTCGCCGCCATCAAGGGAACCTGGGATACGTGCAAGCTTCTCCGCATGGGTCTGCTCTTCGCTCGCTCTCGCACGGTGAGGTCAGCCTCACAAGCGGGAGTTAAAAAGTGTGCCCGAGTCACACCCGAATGGCCGGTGTGCTACAACCAAAACGCGTGTTAATCTACACCCGCAAAAGTGGGTGTGACACACGCTGTTTTAACACCAGCTTCAATGGTGTGATCCACAGTAGAAATTTTAACTTCCCATGAACTCACTAAGGACTTTCCAAGTACACCACATGTACACCCCAATGCCCAATGAGGTAAAATGGCGATTTCTGGCGCGGCCGCGCACGCGGCGGCGGTCGCGGCAGCGGACGCGGCGGGGATCGCGGCGGCGGCGGTGGCGGTCGCAGCCTAGGCGAGAGCGCCTTTTCCGGCCTCACAGGCCGGAAGCGGCGCGCGCCGTCCCCGCCCGGGACACCTACCAGCCGTGGCCGGAGGAGGCGGACGACGAAGTCGCCCCCGAAGCGCGCCCCCCCGCCAGCAGGCAGGAAGCGACCCGCGCCATGCACCCCCACGGCCTCTCCCGCAGCCGCGCTGCGCGCACGACGACGACGACGCGCCGATCTCGGCGACGACGGCACTGGCCTCGCCGGCCCGAACACACCGCGCCCACCCGGCCCCGCCCGGCCCTCTTCGATGGCAGGCCCTGACTCGGGCCCTTTTACTGATTCTGGTTCCGACCCTCCACGGGTCACACAACGATCGCGCCCTCCCGCCGGCTCTTCCCGGCTACTCGCGTCCTCCGCATCGCGGCGTGCCTATCGGCGCAAGCGAGAAAGCGAAGACTCCGATTCCTTTTCGGGTTATGAGATCGTGAGCAACTGCCAACAACAGTTGCAGCCGACTAGAGTTGCGCCGCGCCGAAAGCGCGGAAAAAGTGACCCTTCTGGCGTCACGTAGCGAAAAGCTGGCATAGTGTGGTACTCATTTGCATGCAAATGACTCCCCACTAACGCAACAAGAAGACGATTGCTGGCGATTTTTTTTGCATTTAGTAGTTCCCGTGAACTTCCCATGTACTTCCCGAGTACACGCCTTGTACACCCAAGTAAGGCCACCGGATCACACCATTTACCTCCAGCTTCTGAGGATCGACTTCACCGTGGATCACGCGTTCCACGTCAAGTTCACCCTGCGCAACCTTCACCTACCATCGTATCTCCACCGACGCCTGCCCTTTGTGCTCACGACCTGGCCCCTTTTCTTGTACTGCCGTGAGCCGGTCCGTCCCTATCTCTTGAACCTGCATCGAAGTGCCTGCCGCTGTTTATCACAGTGAATCACAATCCACCACGGTCTATCAGGTCCATCCTTAGTCCCTCGAGCTGCATCGAATTGCCCGGTGCTGTATTCTTCGGTCGACCACGGTCTATCAAGAGGGGATGGACCGGCTCACTGCCCGATGCCGCACGGGTGCGTGTTTTGACGACGCCAGCCCTCGACAGTGTCCGGCATCCCGCGCGTTGTGTACTTCGCTTACACCACCGTGTGTTGTTTTCTCACTCAGGACTTTGCAGCACTTGGGTCCCTTCGGTTCTTTGTCTGGCAGCATCGTCGAGCATTTCCTTCCAAGCTGGCGCTTGTGTAAAAAATGACTCTGCCAACGATGCCGCAAAGGGCGCTTCTTGGAGCAAAGAAAATCGAACGGGGGAACAACCGACATTTGTCGCTGACAATGTGGGTATTTCTTCTTCTTGAACAGAAGCGTACCGTCGGATGCCAGCAGCGATTCTCAGTGTCGACTGCTGGATAGGGGGGGGTTGCAAGAAAGAACGTGCTTGGAATGGTATATGTGCTCAACACCTCACTGGTTCTGTCTGCCGTGTACCGGTCTTTTGCCACGGATACAGAAGCAGACAGGACAGCGGTGTGAGTCTGGTTTGCCAGGCGGTCGTTTAGTGGCTCGTCACAGACAGGACCACCCATGATGCGGGATTCCAGCCAAATCCGTCTCGGGAGAAGACCCCTACAACTGGATGGGAAGGGGGAAGAGAGGGAGAAGGCAGTGGGCAGCACGCGCTGAAGGACTCCCCGTCCGGAAGGTCTTTCCGCAAAAGCGAAAGAACCACGCTTTTTAGAGTGCAAGTTCACTTCACGGTGACCATTGTCGTAAAGTAAAGTTTTTCCGGGACTGCGACGCCAGGGCTGCGCCGCACTGTGTGCGCGTTTGCGCCGATTTTTTCGTGTTGCCTAACAAGCCCCTGCGCAAACGATCTCCGCGACTCCTGCATGCTTGTCAGCCTTGCCGGCTGCACCTGAGCAGCAGGTGACGCAATAGAGGGAGAGTCCAGTTCAAAATTGAGCACTGCGCGATAGTCGGAAAAAGAAAGATTCGATACTGATATACAGCCGTAGGGGCGGGGGGAAGGTCGGCAGACGCGCAGGGGTGGTAGCTTCAGCCTGGAGACCCGAGGGCTGCCAGCGGGTGTGCCTATATCCTCAAAACGAAGGGGTAAGACGTTCACTTTGAGCGGACCCGGGAACGGTTTCTCCCCCTGCTGGATCACACAAACGCTGCTGGAGATGAGAGACATTTTTCAGGTATGCGCATGACGAGTCTGTCCAAAGAAGGCACGCCAAAGTGCGCAAAGCCCTGTATCCACTCTGCGGTTCTTTCGAACTTTCGTCAAGGAAAACACACGAGAAAAAAAAAACAAAGCATGGGGTATTACCTTCAAGCATGAAGAACCCGTCAAAACCGTAAAAGAAAAGCTTTAAAAAAAAAGGGAAAAGAAATGGAAACACATCCGGAAGAACGCCGTACTCCAATCGAAAGGCGCGACACACAACGTGCGTCTGGCTTGCTCGCTGGCCCTTCGTAGCTCGTCGCAGTCAGGGCTAATCAGCGCTAGGCAGCCTTCGAGGGGATGGTAATCGGTTCAGAGGATAGGAGGAGCTCAAGGGAGAGAGCAACATGCCTGCTTCTTCCGGGTGTTCAGTTCTTTCTCCGGTGGCCATGCAATTTTTCGCTTTTTAGGCCGAGTTTGCGAACTGGACACCCTTTTCGATGTTGCCCTTGAGGTCCTTCATGCACGCCTCCATGAGTCCCGCCTCGTACGCGCTGTGCTCCGGCACGGGGAGGATCTCCTCCACGCCGTTCTTGCCCAGGCGCACCGGCGAAGAGAAGAACGGCAGCTCGTTGACCTTGCTCTCGACGAACGTGCACTCGACGACGTCCTTCTCTCCGTTCATCGCCGCCATCAGGCGGAACGCGAATTGCGCGCCTGCGTTTTTTTAGAGTTATAGTTCGCTTGAGAGTCCGGGATATTAGAGTCTCCGGGTGACATTCGTCGAATTTGGACCCCAATTTGGTCCACAAAACGAAACTCAAGCACCCAGCGGCGGATAAACACACCCCCTCATTGTTGTACTCGTTTGAAAGTAAGGCATACCGGCGTAGGCCATGGAGAGAGTGGCGGATCCAGCGCCTGCCTTGGCCTTCACGACCTCGTCACCGCCGAACTGAATGCGGTGGGTCAGCTGCGCAATCTCGTCGTCGGTGAAGGTGAATCCGCACTGCGACAGGATCGGCACAATCGTGGCTCCGCTGTGTCCACCCACCACAGGCACGCACACCTTGTTGACGTCGGCTCCCTTCAACTCTGCGACAAACGTCCTCGCGCGGACCAAGTCGAGAGTCGTGACTCCGAACAACTTGGCCGGGTTGTACACGCCAGCCTTCTTCAGCGTCTCTGCGAAGATCGGCACCGTCGAGTTAACCGGGTTCGAGATGATCAGGAACGCCGCATTCGGGCAGTGCTGCGCGCATGCCTCAGCCAGCTTCTTCACAATGCTAGCGTTGGTGTTGAACAAGTCGTCACGCGTCATCCCCGGCTTGCGGGGCACTCCAGCCGGGATGATGACAACGTCTCTGCCCTTCAGTGCCGCGCCAATGTCGTCACCCATGAAGCCGGTCACCTTGGCAGGCGTGCAGATGTGGCTCAAGTCCGCTGCAACTCCCGGGGTGTTCACGATGTCGTACAGGGTCAGGTCGGAGGTGAGCATCGAGTTCTTCATCAGAAGTGACAAAGGCTGTCCGATCCCACCGGCGGCGCCTAGAACGGCCACCTTGTGGAGGAGGGTGTTCGACGCTGCGAACATGCGGGCTCCGGTGCGCGTGAACATCTTCTTTTTGGCTTTGTGGGGTTTTTGATACCAATAAAATTTCTGTCGCCAGTGTCGGGTGTTACATTTCGGAAACGCGGCGTGGTGAGGTCATCACCAGCAGGTCCGCCCCAATGATACTGCTGGCTTACCTCTGCATCGGCCTGGCGTTCATCCCCCAGTGCGCTCCATCCAGGTAGCCCTCGTTTGCCCCTCGGGCGCCGCTCACCGGTTCGCAGTACAGATAACGACGGTCGCCTTCGGCCTCTACGACACTGGCTCAGCGTTTCGCTTCATCACAGCGGTGGCCAGTGGATTGTGACTTCTGCCCAGTCCCCTGAATGTCAACGCTGAGAGATCAGGTCAAGCGCGGGTAAACAGAAGTCGCAGAGCCTGGAAGCTGGGGCCCCCGTTCGGCGTATCGCACGCGCAATGCCTCGGCAGCGAACACGCCTCACGATTCCGCTTGCATTTTATTTGCTCGCAAGTGCAACACGTCTTCATTCAAGAAGTGCTGTGCGACGCGTCCCACCGGGCGGCCGTGGCGAGAGGATAAGAAGCGACAGCAAAGAAGAGGAAGGCGGAGAAGAGGGAAAAAGCGGTGTTGGTGCACCCCAGAAGCAGCGGAAGAAGAGAGGACCGAAGGTGCGGAAGAGCGGGAATTCTCGTCACCATCGAGAGCGAAGGTTGAAAAGACGGCACCGACGCGAGCGAAGAAGCGGCGATCGGACTCTGCGGCGGAGCCGGTAACGAAAAGGCGAAGAGGACGCATTGAAGAAGCCGAGCGGGCAGACGACCCCACAGAAGACAACACGGTCATCGCTCAAGCGCCGTGAAGAAGCAGAAATCGACGCGCAACCGATGAATCTGGACGAGCAATCGAAGGAGAAACGAAGCACCAAACGCGCGCCAGAGCGCGACGATCAAGACGGGCTAAAGAGGCGAAAGCACGACACATCACGTGCGAAGAGATAACCGCGACGCCGGTGATGCAGGTTGTCGCCACAGATTCTTTGCATTCTAACCCAAACGTCCGGCTGCTCTTTCACTCGTTCCGGAACCCCCGTAAACATCTTTGCGGCTCTGGTGGAGCCGGTTCGTGGCGAGTCCTCGCGTTTTCTGCGTTGCGATGTCGTGGGGTCCGCAACACTGGCCTTATCGTCCAGCTGAGCAGGGTATCCGTGAAAGATAGCACCAGGCAACTCTATGCAGCCCCAGGTGATGGGGATGGACCTGATAGACCGGGGGCAATTGGACTAGCACCGGCAGGCAACTCGATGAAGATCGTTTAGCAAGTACCACCGCGCTTTTGTTTGCACGAAAACCGTACACCGTCGGAGAAAGTAGAAAGGGAAACTAGAGTTTTCGTTGACCGCACTACCCTGAGCCCAAATCCTGGACGTGGCGTCAGGTGACAAATTTGCAAATGATCATGATCAGAAGGTCCGTGGCTAAAATAAGGGAGGTCTTCGTTTTCCCACACTAACTGGTACAGCAAGTATAAAGAAAATGAAGATTATTTTATCATCGATTAGTCAACCTCTACGACCGCTCAGGAACACCTTCGCAAAGAAGACTTCTACTCACGTACAAAGCGTATCGGAGCGCGCGTAACGCCCGATTCATCCCATCGCAGATGAGCGGTCCAGACCAGCTCACGCGCCAATGTCCGATAAATAAAATCAGAATTTAAGTACGAATGAATACCCCTCTCAGACCACCGTTGTTGGAGAGATGCGCAGGTTTGTCGGATTCTGTTACGTGTTCGTTATCGACGACTATTAGTCTCTTCGGCGTTGTTCTTCATTTGGAAGGCCGGTATCTTTTCGACCGGTTCTCCTTCCAGGCAGGACTCGCAGAAACGCAAAGACAGAAAGAGCAAGCCCTGGAGGCGATGGTCAAAGAGAAGGCAACGCAGAGAAGGTCGTGAACAACGGCCCTGAACGGGGGGGGCAAAAAAAGAAAAAGAGGGAAAGAAGCAGAAAAGGTCAGGCAACGGAGTAGTCGTAGCATAAGTTAAGGTGGTCTGCATGAGGCGCAGGGCGGCAGATCTTGCTTCGTCCTGTTTATCGTATTGCTCTGGCTTGCAAGTCTGCCACACGGGAGACAAGATTCACGTGTTTGCCGGTACTGCAGAGCCACGGTCCCCGGGTCAAGTGGCTAGGGCTTGGCGCTTGCGGGATGAGAACTCTGATCAGCCACCAAGGCGTCTTTTTTACCTTCACGATTGCACGCAGTCTGCGTCTTTTTTTCCCTTCACGATAAAGGGGGGGTCGAATAATAACAGTTGTATGACACACGTCTGGTTGTCTAAAAACACTACCACCTTTGGATCCTGCTACTGTTCGACTACCTTATTATTCGACACCTGTGTTATTATTCGACATATCGAATAATAACACAGGTGTTATTATTCGACCCCCCACCTTTACATAGCGGGACAACCCGCAAGATTGGCACTAAGAAAAGTAGTCCGGCTGGTGTGGTCGGTATAGCCAGGGGGAACTACGGGGGAACTACTGGGAACTGGCCTTGGGGTGTCTTTTTTTTTTTTTTGTAGTGGATTTTTTCAAACGCCACGCACCGGCGCCAAACCGGGAGCTTTGGAGTGAGCAAAACGGTTCCTCTTGCTTGGGCGTTCCACAGAAGGGCCAAGCCTTTTGAAAAATGGAGCCGTCGGGGTGTCGGTGGACAGGGTGTCGGGGGTGGTGCTTTCGTGACGCCGTGGCATGAAGGATTCGTTGGAAGTAGACTCGAACGCTATCGTAGGACTCGCAAAAGTCGGTTGGCTCACGCTCGCAGGAACCTAAGTAAAGCTCGCTACCGGCTACCCCTTCAAGTTCCCCGAGAGGACTGAAGGAAAAGCTCAGTTGCTACCATTGCGTGCTTGTACTGGTCCTTGAAAATAACGCGTTATCGTGACGGATGGCAGAGGCCTGACCGATCGAGATCTGCAGGATATCTTGGACAGCCCACAAATAAATTGGCAGCACGCAATCAAGAGTCCCGTGATAGACGAAAGGATGTGCTTGCTCAGCAAGCTGAGTCCAACTTGTGTCTGCATGGAAGGGAAGCTGGTAAGAAGTTACTTCTTGATCAACTGCATGCCCTCACCCGAAGCATGCCATGTTGTGGGCAAACTGCTCTACGATCTCTGGAACAGAAGGATGCAGAGCCCGAAGAATCTAAGGCTTTGCCGTGTCCGAAGTCTCCCTCTCGCCAGCGAAAGAAGCAAACAAGCCAGAGCCTCTCCTTGCGCGCCATTCCGACACTCCAATCCCTCTTGGGTTTGGGCAAGAAGGTGATCCGCAACCACGTTCAGAAGCCCAGGTGGCGTTTGCATCAGCTCCTCTGCTCTGGAAGAAACCGGAAGCTCTCCGGAGATGGTACCTGCATTCCAACTCGTCCTCTTGGGAAAGGCCAGTCAGCCAAGTGGGCGGAGGTCCTGGGACTGCGAAGGCGTGACTACCCCCCACAAGAAGGTCGCTGTAACTCTTCGTACGTGATGTGTCATGCTTTCGCCTCTATAGCTCGACTTGATCGTCGCGCTCAGGCACGCGTTTGGTGCCTCGCTTCTTCTTCGATTGCTCGTCCAGGTCCATCGGTTGCTGCACCGGCGCTTTCACACGCCGCACTTCACTTTCTGGTGCTCGTGGCACACCCCGCTCACTCCACTTTTCGTGTTCCGTAGCGTCGTTGAACACCGCCGAACACCGCCCATCTCGCCGCACGCTCCGCCCTTCCACCTCCGTACGTCGGGAAAAGATCCATCCCCCACGCCTCGCCGCTGAACTCGCGCCGTCGTCAGCTGTGTCTCGAGCACTTCCATCGTCTCCGTAGACGAAAAAGTGCAAAGTAGCTTAGAAATGCTCTCCAGGACCCAAGACCGCATCCCTGAAGCACTCAGCAAAAAAAACAAGAAACGAAAAAAAAAAAAGACACCCCCGCCCCAAGTTGAACTACGGGGGAACTACGCCACCGGCGCTTTTTTTTGGTTGTGCGCAATAGCGGTTCTCACCTGGTTTGGCAAGTTGCATACGCTGCCAACTACGAACTCTTAGTACCCGTGCAGTTGCATATGCTGTCAACTACGAATTATTAGTCCCCGTGCGTTGCTATAGATTCTCCTGCGGCCAGACCGGTGGCCAGAGAGAGAAAATCAAAAGCCGACCACGTCAATCAGACAGTGGCACTGGCAGCTATATGCATCGATTCGGTGCTCTTCGGCTGTGGCTCCCAAAGACTTTGTTTGTGCGCACTAGCGGAACGCGCCTGCTTTTGGTAAGTTTCATACTTATTTCTGAGTACCAACAATGCGTTCTTTAACACCAAAATACGGCAGCCTTGAACGACCGTCGGCTTGCCTGCACTTTCTCACCCCTCCCTCAAATTCTACCATTATCTTTCACGATCTCCGAGTAAAGTTAAGAAGTTAGCCATCACGGGTGGAAGGGGAGGGAGTCGAAGACCACGAATTATACGGCTATAAAGAGTGTCACGTACCGAAAAGCAACAGATGCAAAGAAAGAGGATGAAACAAACGGCGGTGCAAAGACAAGGACGGACGGAGCCGGCGGCGGGAACCGGTCTCCTCTTTATCCGTCAGGGGGGCGTTCGATCTCAAGCGGGTCGCGTGCGAAGGCCATGTGTTCCTTTCTTTTCGCATTGTTATCGTCGTTTGTTGCGTTAACGGGGAGTATACACTTTATCCTTATTCTTCTTCCTGATCCTCCTCCAGATCCAGCAGCTGGATCTGGCCGAGGCCACGGGGTTGTGGCACTGTGTTGCCTTCGACTCAGGCTTGGCAAGCGTCCCTGGAACCGGTGTGGCCTTTTTCTTCTCCTTCTCTATTTTCCCCCACAACGGTAGCCCTGCGGTCGACAAGCCCGGCAGGGCGATTGGTTCCTTCTGTGTGCAGGTTCTCCTTCGCAGGACACGGACTTTTTTGTCAGGCTACTTTTCTCGTGTCAAAGAAGTCGGTGCTTTTTTTTTTTTTTAAGTCTCCGAATTGACAGGCGAAGCGGGGCGAAGCCCTTCGACGAGCTGAATTCTTTTTTTAGCGTTTTTGAGGTTTTTTAACTTGAAAGGTTCGGTGGTTTAGAGTCTCGTTGACCATCGAGGCTAGGAGTCGGGTAGTGAAAGGGGTGTAGATGGGATTGCACACTTTAACTTTGGGTACGGGTGTTCGTTTGTGGTACAGTGAATAGGTATCGCGCTCTCGTTTCCTATTGTTGCTAGTTAAAACCGGGGTTCTTGCGACGTTTTTTTTTTTTTTTTTGTATAAGCACTTGCTTTGTAGGAAATACGTGAGGAGGCTGCCGGCTGCGAAAGATCAAAGGAGGTGAATGTGCTGTAGCCCACACGAAAACAGGTGAATCTGGGTTTAGTGGCGGGCGTAAGCGAACAAACAACAACAAAAAAGACCCATTTTGTAGTTGCATTGTTTCTCCCCCCCTGGCCTTCTTCAAGGAGTATGTTAATTTTCCCCCGAGCTACAGCCTTGTGCCAGCCCGCCCAGGGGGTGGGTGCTCCCTGGCAAGTTCTCTAGGTCTCCGTGTTCATGAAGGAATTGTCCGCCGTCGTCCCAATCAACCGAGGTTGATGTACAGTCTGGTGCCGTTTGACTGGTCTTCTTGTCCTTGGTGGTTCTGCCATCAATCCGTTCTCTTTTCCTTTTTTGTTACATAAGCGCCAGCTTGGAAGCGAATGCACGACAAAGCTGCCAGACAACCGAAGGGATCCCAAGTGCTGTAACTACCGAACCACGTGTTGAACGGACGTGAGGTCATGCGGGTCTACTCCCTACACGACAAATCACACAACCACAACAGGTCAAATTTCTGAGTGAGAAAACAACACACGGTGGTGTAAGCGAAGAACAAATCAGATTTCATATTTGCCCCTCTACCCAAAACTTCCTCCCTTCCATTCGGAGTCAAAGCAGCTACGTCGAGTACTTTGTTGAGTTCAATCATCTAGGGTTCCCTGCTCCGCAAGATTTTTGCAAACCTCTGTTCAATGGCAAAAGCATTCCGTCCACTAGAGGTCAAGTTTTTCGAAGCCGTGGGAGTCCCACTCAGCAATAGAAGGAAAGAGGAAAAAGGCGAGCGCAAGTAAGGGAGCGCTCCTCTGCCAGGGAAGAAAGCGTTCCACGGAAGATTGGTTGCCCAGATGCAATGGAGTCCGTGTCGTCTGCACGGCCACTCGAATTCAGCTTTGCTGGTTCATCTTTTCTCGTCCCTTTCAGTTGCGTCATCCGCTGGTGGATGGCTACGGCCGGGCTTTCTTACCGGGTTGTAGTGGCCCGGTTGGATCGGGTGTGGGGCCCACCAAACACGGATCGTTCCGTGTTTAGCTGACCTCGCCTGATCTCCTGTGCGGGGTCGCAGTATCCGTACGAGCACTCTGACTACCAGTTCGGTCGGTGGTCTAATTCTACTCGTTGGTGCGCGTCTCGTGCTGCGAATAGCTTCAGTCTCAGTGCCGCTGCGCAAAAGGGTGAGTAGAAAACGAACCAACTGTTAATGATCTTCGTGTGTTTGCCACATTTCCCTGTTTCACAGTATATCACTAGTCGGTTAATACTAATCTTCTGAGACTAGCGTCTTACAGTAGACTACAGTTATACGACAAAAAACAATCTTACAGGTGAACGGGCCCTGAAACCCGGCACGCTGGCGCTTAGGTCTTTCAATCTGGTGACAAAAACGGATCCCCCGCACCTCTTCCGCGAGCTGAGTGCCAAGTTGGTGCCGCAACTGCAAAGTGCGCTTCGTGCTTGGCACGGGTCACATTTTGGAAGGACGCTGCTCATTGTATTACGACAATGGCTCGATATTATGGCGAACCTCAGTTGCTGTATGGAATCGTCAGGTGCTGCGTGGCACGTGCCATGAATCAAGAATCCCTAGCATCGGGAAAAGGGCAAAGACCTGTGACCCTCGGTTCAACTGCGGTGATCGAGGGTAACATAATGCGCGGATGGCTTAGCCTTTGGGCACTATGGGACTATGAACATTATTATTAGGACCACAGACTGCTTGTGTCCTTTGCCTTTTGAGGCATAACTACCGTTACTGGGCGGGCGCTGTGCACGAGGGTAGCTCGCGGCGAGCGGATCCTCCTTTTGAATTGGTTCTCCTTTTTTCCGCCCCACTGGTGACCGATTTAGTTCGGCGAAGCCTTCGGCGTGGCCATTGCGGGAGCATTTACACTGTGTGAACAATAGCGCGCAATGTCATGCTCGACTCCGAAGATTGCTTCGAGCGCCTGTCGGGTGAACAGCCACGTGACGAATACGGACACGCTGGATAGCTATGTGACGAAGAGTGCGACTTTGTACCAGGGCGAAGCCTTCGGCGTGGCCATTGCGGGAGCATTTACACTGTGTGAATAATTGCGCGCAATGTCATGCTCGACTCCAAAGAGTGCTTCGAGCGCCTGTCGGGTGAACAGCCACGTGACGAATACGGACACGCTGGTTAGCGATGTGACAAAGAGTGCGACTTTGTACCAGGCCCATACAACTTCAGGCTTTGCCGGCGCCGAAGGCTTGGCTTGCGAAAATGCGGAGGCTGCGGCCCATGATGAATACTCCGGCGATCATCGTCCACAGGTCGCTGAGGCTGGAGGCCTTGAGGTACTCGGACCCGACGTGCCCCAGCAGGGCGCAATTGCTTTGCTTTCGTCAATCGGTCTGACTCCGGTCCGATAACGCAAGGCGTTCGGAGCCAGAGGGGAGTCAGACCCATGCAGACGCTCGTATGAGTTCTGCCCCAGGTGGCAAGACCGTTGCGGATCGGGATACCGCTGATGTTAGGGATGCTAAAAAAAAAAAGGTCGGTGGGCGATGAACGGCTTCGGAATGCATCACCCGAGGCTAGTTGATGCACCCGGGGCAACGTTTGGTGGGAATCCGAGGATTCGCCAAGTCTTTTTTCCTGTTTCAGATTTGGTCTTGTTGCGGGGGAGGTGGACACTTCTCCGCGAGAGAGAAAAAGCCCTCATCAGAGCGACTGGCAGTCCGGGAAACCGGCACGTGGTATGTGAAAGTGTGTGAGTGAGAGTGCGACTGGCAGTCCGGGAAACCGGCACGTGGTATGTGAAAGTGTGTGAGTGAGAGTGCGACTGGCAGTCCGGGAAACCGGCACGTGGTATGTGAAAGTGTGTGAGTGAGCGTGCGACTGGTTGTGAGAAGAGAATGAAGCCAAAGTTCTTAGAGTGAAAGTTCGCTTGAAAGGCCGGCAAATGTCTTGTGGCGTGCTTTATATGCATCACTGCATGTGTACTAATTCTTTTTTTTTTTGTATAAGCAAAGCCTGCAGAGCCACGGGCCTACGGGTCAAGTGGCTACTGATTTCCCAAACTAAAGCATCAAGGCGTGGCGCACCTTGGGGCTTGGCGCTCGCGCTGAACACAAGCTCGTCGAGACGGTCACAGGGCAAAGCGGACGGGGTTGTGGCACTGTGCTGCCTCCGACTCAAGCTTTGCAAGCTGTGGTTGACCGTCACGTTCCTGGACCAGGAACGGCCTTTTTCTTTTTTCTTTTTCTTCTTCTTTTTCTTTCTTGTATAAGCACCTGCTTTGTAGGAAATACTTGAGGAGGCTGCCAGCTGCAAAAGATCAAAGGAGGTAAAGGTGCTGTAGCCCACACGAAACACAGGTGAATCTGGGTTTAGTGGCGGGCGTAAGTGTTCAACAAAAAAGACCCATTTTGTAGTTGTATTATTTCTCCCCCTCTAGCCTCGTAGTAAGCACAAGGCAGCCCTCGAGTATTTTTGCTAACAATTCTCCAGGGCCCCGCCTCAGTGCTCATTTGGACGGTCGGCTAGAGGGGGGGAACACAACAGACACCGCAACAAGACAGGTGCCTCGTTTTGGTTGTGCATGCCGGTTTCTTGACTTCCCTCTTGGTCCACCCCGTTTTCATTTTCTTACACCCCGGACTTCAGCAGCCATATACTAAGTCAATGCGTCGCCTTAAGCGAAGACCACACCCCGGACTTCAGCAGCCATATGAGACGATGCCAAACCCCCCCCCCCCCCCTTTGCACTAATAAAAATCTTTTTGACGTCACCCCATACTGGCCCCGAACCCCCGTCTGTGTGGCCCAAAACGGGTCCCAAACGGTTTTTGACGGGCTGAGTCGAGGTAAAGGGGTCTCCGAAGGTCCACGAATGGGCCCAGGTGGGCCCAGGTGGGCCCCGGAGCGGGGACTCAGCGCGAGGGGGAGAGCCCCCAAAATGGGGTCATTTTCGGGCCTCGCCACTATTCAAGCTAGTCAAACACTTTCTGGCCTCCGGCGGGAAACCCAGACTTCAAAACGACAAGATCGGCTGTGTTCAGCCGTAGATAGCCACCAGCGGGTCCTCTTGAAGCCGAAGAATGCTCTCGGGGGTCACAGTTAGCCCCATGTGTGCAGCGCCAGCGGTGGGCAGGCACACGCTCAGAATGTGTGGTATGCAAGTGCACCCTGCCTAGAATCCGGCTTCACCCGCTTTTGAGAACACAGTGCTTACAAGGAAAACGCAGAATATAGGTGGAAAAATTCAAAAGAACCAAGATGAGGACTGTGGGCCCCCCGCCAACGCCAATCTCGGCAGCCTTTCCCCGGTTCTTTCAGAGATTGTCACCCACGACCATTCCAACAGCCCTGTACCGGGCACGTGCCCAGTCCAAACCGCTCACGATGCGTCGCCGGCTCGCCTCGTCGTCAAGGCTGTTGAAGGCTTCTGAAAGCCTACCAGAAAGGCGCTTCCAGATGTCAACGTTCTCCTCCTCTGTCATTAGGGCGAGAAAGAAACCGATCAGGTCCTCACCAGAGACCTTTTCGCAAAAGGTCCTGCTGGCTACGAGTCGTCTCTGCATGGACTGACCACGTCTCGTTTCCTCATGAAACGGCGACAACTTCTGCATTGCTCTCACCGATGACTCCACGAACTCCAGACCCGTGATCTTTGGCATTTTCCCTCTCTTAGTTTCCGTTTTCCTGGGTCAACCTGTATTCTTAATTCGTATTGCTGGTAAAGCCGGATTCTAGGCAGGGTGCACCTGCTGCACCCACTCTATTTACAAGGTGTGCCTGCCCACCGCAGGCGCTGCAGGCGGGGTGGCCAAGTAGGGCTATCTGAGACCCCTGAGAACATTCTTCGGCTTCAAGAGGACCCGCTGGTGGCTATCTACAGCGGAACACAGCCGATCTTGTCGTTGTGTAGTCTGGGTTTCCCGCTGGAGGCCAGAAGGTGTTTGACTAGCTTGAGAAGTGGCGAGGCTTTGAAAATGACCCCATTTTGGGGGCACCCCCCCTCGCACTGAGTGCCCGCTCCGGGGCCCACCTGGGCCCACCTGGGCCTATTCGTGGGCCTTCAGAGACCCCTTTACCTCGACTCAGCCCGCCAAAAACCGTTTGGGAACCGTTTTGGGCCACACAAGTGGGGTTTCGGGACCAGTATGGGGTGACATCAAAATTTTTTTTATTAGTGCAAAGGGGGGGGGGGGGGTTTTGGCATCGTACCATATACTAAGTCAATGCGTCCCTTAAGCGAAGACCACACCCCGGACTTCAGCAGCCATATACTAAGTAAATGCGTCCCCTTAGGCGAAGACCACACCCCGGACTTCAGCAGCCATATACTAAGTAAATGCGTCCCTTAAGCGAAGACCACACCCCGGACTTCAGCAGCCATATACTAAGTCAATGCGTCCCTTAAGCGAAGACCACACCCCGGACTTCAGCAGCCATATACTTAGTCAATTCGTCACCTTAAGTGAAGACCACACCCCGGACTTCAGCAGCCATATACTAAGTCAATGCGTCCCTTAAGCGAAGACCACACCCCGGACTTCAGCAGCCATATACTAAGTCAATGCGTCCCTTAAGCGAAGACCACACCCCGGACTTCAGCAGCCATATACTAAGTCAATGCGGGAGTGGCCACTCCCACATTGCGGGAGTGCCCCTCCCGCATTGAGGGAGTGAGGCCGACCGCACAAATAACCGCAAAACCACTCCCGCAATCCGGAGTGGGAGTCCGGGGTGTAGGCCAGGAGTTCTGATGAACCAAACAGCTGCACTACGCCTTTTTCGGCCTTCCAAAAGCACATTGCGGGGGGCTACCCCATAAGATAGGCTGGTGGCTTTGCGATTTGCTACAGGCGACCATTTCCTACAAAGCAGGTGCTTGCAGGCAGCACTGACGGGCAATGCTGTGGCGGATACAAAGCTAGTGATAACCCTCGCGCGAGGGTAACAGGGGCCGCACGGCCTCGAATACAAACAGCAGGGAGGGAGGGAGGAAAATATTTTCCCCGCCAGCCAGCCCAAAGGAACCCGAAGTTCGTTCGTAATGCCTTGTGGAATTCCCTCGATGAATCGCAAGTAGCGGTGTCCACGCGGTGTCCAACACGACGGGTTCTCCGAAGGCGTACGGCGGTAACCACCTTCGGTGTGCATGACGCTTCGTGGCAAGGTAGCGGTGTCCACGGGAATTCTCAGGAGAATCCCGCGGCTGCGAGCTGCTCTAGCACAACGAAACCAGGGGGAAAACATGCGGGTCAAACATTCAATGGGGGGTAGCCCTGCTCCCCGAGGTAGATAGCCACCGTGTGCGAGCACAGGCTGGCTGGGCCTGGGCCAGCACAGAAGAACCCCGGCAGTTTTTGTGTCTAACAAATGCAATTTGTCAAGAACAAAAACAGTTCGATGGCAGCGTACTATCCTCACTCCCGTTAGATGAACGAAACAGGTTCGAAAGAAGTGCGACAAACAAAATCCTAGTAGAATTCCCCCGAAGTCGCATTGGTGACATCCGTGGTAGTGGTACAGTAGTGGTGTCCATGGTGGTCGCCGCTTTAGTGGCGAGGTCCGGGAGATTTGGGGTTCCCACCCTCCGTCCCCGTGACCTCCTGGGATAGCCTATTCTCTCACACATGGTGGCTATCTCGGGAGGCTACCCCATCGTACGTTAGACCCTTGTTTTTCCCCCTTTTCTGTCCAGTGAGACTTGCAATAGCAGCATTCTCCTAATTGCAACGAAGCGTCATGCACACCGAAGGTGGTTACCGCCGTACGCCTTCGGAGAACCCGTCGTGTTGGACACCGCGTGGACACCGCTACTTGCGATTCATCGAGGGAATTCCACAAGGCATTACGAACGAACTTCGGGTTCCTTTGGGCTGGCTGGCGGGGAAAATCTTTTCCTCCCTCCCTCCCTGCTGTTTGTATTCGAGGCCGTGCGGCCCCTGTTACCCTCGCGCGAGGGTTATCACTAGCTTTGTTTCCGCCGCTTTAGTGGCGAGGTCCGGGAGATTTGGGGTTCCCACCCACCGTCCCCGTGACCTCCTGGAATAGCCTATTCTCTCACACATGGTGTCTATCTCGGGAGGCTACCCCATCGTACGTTAGACCCTTGTTTTTCCCCCTTTTCTGTCCAGTGAGACTTGCAATAGCAGCATTCTCCTAATTGCAACGAAGCGTCATGCACACCGAAGGTGGTTACCGCCGTACGCCTTCGGAGAACCCGTCGTGTTGGACACCGCGTGGACACCCCTACTTGCGATTCATCGAGGGAATTCCACAAGGCATTACGAACGAACTTCGGGTTCCTTTGGGCTGGCTGGCGGGGAAAATCTTTTCCTCCCTCCCTCCCTGCTGTTTGTATTCGAGGCCGTGCGGCCCCTGTTACCCTCGCGCGAGGGTTATCACTAGCTTTGTTTCCGCCGCTTTAGTGGCGAGGTCCGGGAGATTTGGGGTTCCCACCCACCGTCCCCGTGACCTCCTGGGATAGCCTATTCTCTCACACATGGTGTCTATCTCGGGAGGCTACCCCATCGTACGTTAGACCCTTGTTGTTCCCCCTTTTCTGTATTCCAGTGAAACGTGCAGTAGCAGCATTCTCCTACTGCAGGAGTGAGTAGCCGACGGAGAATTCCTTGCCACGAAGCGTCATGCACACCGAAGGTGGTAACCGCCGTACGCCTTCGGAGAACCCGTCGTGTTGGACACCGCGTGGACACCGCTACCATGCCACGAAGCGTCATGCGCACCGAAGGTGGTTACCGCCGTACGCCTTCGGAGAACCCGTCGTGTTGGACTCCGCGTCCTCGGAAGCGTAGGAGGGAGAAGCGATGCCCGGCGACCGCACGTGAGACGACACAGCCAGGGACTCGTACTCACTGCAAGACACCATCAGATCGTCGTGCGTGCCCGACGCTATCAGCCGCCCCGCGTCCGAACTGTCCGGGTGTCCGAAGACGAAGATGCGGTCGCAGTCCTGGATGAGGGCGAGGCTGTGCGAGATGGTCACCACCGTGGCGCCCGTCCGGCGCTGGTGCCGGAGCAGCTTTTTCTTGATGACCTTCTCCGTTGACGCGTCGAGCCCCGCCGTCGGCTCGTCGAGCAGCAGCACCGGCGGCTCCGGCAGGAACGTCCTCGCCAGCCCAATCCGCTTCTGCTCCCCGCCGCTCAGCTTCGTTCCCCCTCCGATGACCGTCAAAAGCTTTTCAGGCAGCCTTTCAACCACTCGATCACACGCCGCGGTCGCCAGCGCTTGCCGAACCTCGTCGCGAGACGCGTTCGGACACGCGTACTTGATGTTGTACTGCAGGGTTCCGTCGAACAAATATGGGTCCTGCACCGCGATGCCGATCAAATTCTTCCGCAGGTGCTTCGCATCGTGGTCCCTGAGATCAACGCCGTCCAACAGGATCCTGCCCGCTTGCGGGTCGTAAAGCCTCGAGAGGAGCATGAAAAGGCTGCTTTTTCCGCACCCGGAGGGTCCGACGATCGCGACGTGGCTGCCCGCCGGGATGGTGAAGCTCGCCTCGCGGAGGACTGCCACCTCCGGGCTCGACGGGTACGCGAAGGTGACGTTGTCGAAGACGATTTCGCCCTTCACCTGCGACTTCGACGGCGCCCACTTGGTGTGGTCGGCGTCCTCGGCCTCGATCATCGGCGTGTAGCTCAGCAGGTACAGAGTGCGGCGGGCGCCTACGAACGTGTCGTGGATGAGGGACCGGATTTCGGCTTGGATGCGGTTGATCCCGGACAGCGCGGCTTCGATCTCCCCTTCGAGCATCAAGAGCTGGGCTCCCGCGGTGAAGGCGGTGGCGCAGGCCCGCGGCGTTGGGTGGGCCTGCATGTTCTTGAAGAGGAAGAGCGCGACGGACACCATCAGCAGCTTCGGCACCGTCTCCGACACGGCTACGAGGAAGTCGTTCGTCACGCCCGGGACCAGCAGGAACTCGGACTGCTTGCGAACCTGCAGGTCCTTCGTGGCGAGGGCGGCCTCCACCTCCTCGACGTCCTTTCCGCAGAGACGGGCGACCCTGAAGGTCTCCGCCTCCCACACGTCGTCGTAGTCGATGTCGGGGCCGCCGAGGTAGGCCGATTCGTTGCAGGTGCCGTCGGAGAGCAGCCGCAGCTTGTTTTCGGTGAGCGTCACGTCGCCAGCGGGGAACCGCACCTTGACCTTCGAGCCGCTGAGGTCAACGGAAAGGACGATGCCGATGTCGCCTTGCTCGACACGGTACGACGGGGACGTGACCGTCGAAAGGTTGTCGGAGGAGGCGCACTCGGGGATGGAGTGGTGCGGCATGGGCGCGTGGTGCACCGCCGGGGAGGGGCTGGCAATGGAGTCGTGGTCGTCGGATTCAGGCTTGTTCAAAATGTACGGCGGAAACCTCGAAGGGTCGTCGGACGGCGGGAGCGGCCGAGAAGTCGGGTGGTGTTCGTCGTGGGCCATTGCGTCAAGCCCCGGCTGAGACGCGCTGTTGACCCTAGAGAGCACGGAGTCCTGCCCTGCGAGCACGATCGCCTCTGCGCTGACGTACTGGACTTTTCCGCCTGCGACGAACTCCTGCACGTCGTCCTCCTCCTCCGGGATGTGGTCCAGCTGCTGCGAGGCGAACACGCGGAGCCACTTGAAGATCTCGACTGCGATGACGCCGACGATCGCGGCGGTGATAACGGGCAGCCGCGAGCCTTTGCTCATCCGGCTCGAAAACAGGGTCCCGGCGATCAGCCGCAGCGACCCGAAGATGCGCGAGACGTCGACCAGCCAGCCGCGGGCGTAGCGCAGGAGGAGCCCGATGTTGCCGATGTCCGCCTCGAGGGTGCTGAGGATCTCCTCCACGTCGTGCGTGTCCAAAAAGGCTTGGTCCGCCCTGGACATCAGCGTCGCGCACCGCCTGCGCAGCGTCTGCACCGTCTCCTGGGTCTGCCGCGTATGCAAGACTTTCGACCCCTGGGCGAAGAAGTCGGCGGCGATGGTATAAGCCAGGGTCCAGTACATGAGCACGTGCATGCTCTGCAACGCTTCGGTTCCGTCAACGTTCGCCAGCCCCGTGGCAAGGCGGGCTTGGAGGCCGACGACGCATGGTTGCAGCATCCCAGAGGTCCCCGACATCAGCCACGAGATGCTGTTGAAGAAGATGTTCTCCGACTGCAGGTACGACTTGCGCAGGATCTTGTACAAGTTCGACCACCCCGTCTCCGACCGGTGCCGAAGATGCTTCTCCAAGTTCGACACAAGCTCGGCGGCGGTTCGCTTGTTCTTCCGCCGCATGCCGATAGCCATCGGCGCCTTCTCCCTGTATGGTGCGAGCACGTTCACCAGGTTGCGCTCACCCAACAGCTCCGCCACGTACGACAGGTTTTTATGCAACTCGTCCAACCCTTTTCCGATGCTATACGTCTCGCTTCTAGGCGCCGCGTCGAACGCGTCGAGCCTCTCGAGTAAGTGTCTTGCCAAGAGCTCGTGCAAGTGTTCGATCACGTCGCTGGTCTCTCCGTACTCGATCGCCTTCCGCAGCATGTTCGACACCTCCCTCCAGTCGACCCCGACGGAGTACCTGAAACCGGACGGCTCGGCGGCTTGCATGATCATCGACTGCCTTCGCCTCCTCTTGTTCTCCTCCTTCTTCACCGTGTACACGCCCGCGTCCTGCAGGTTCTCGTGCGCGAGCCCCGGCGGCGGGACCTCGATGCCGTCGAATTTGACGCTGACCAGCTCGTTGTCGATGACCCGGAGGGCCTTCGAGATGGCGATCCGGACGTGCTCATCGGACGCGCCGCGCCTTACGAGTATCTTTCTGTGGCCGCCAGCCGGGGTTTGGACGCCGAGGAGGGTGATGGTCTTGACGTCAGCGCCGGAGGCTGAGGCGGAGTCCTCGTCTAGGTAGACGCGGAAGGAGGAGGAGTAGCAAAAAGGGAGGATTTCGGAGTCGCACAGCGACAGCTCGCCGGGGTTGTTGAAGGAGCCGTTGCTCGGGCTGCGGCGCTGGCTGGCGGCGCGGGTCTGCTCGACGCGGAGCTCGGCCGAGAACTCCTGCAGGTAGTTGCGGACGGAGCGGGCGAACACCCGCTGCCGCTTCGCGCGCTGCTGCCGCCGCCTGCGCACGAAGTCGAGCAGGAACACGCTGCTGCTCGCGGCCACCAGCGCGCCGCCGCCCCCGACGACCCAGAGCGACGGCAGCTTCAGCTCGTCGCTACTCATGGCTCCCAGCGAGTGGGGAGCGCACGCCTTGTTCATCGTTTCGATCTGAGTTTCTTTATTTTTGCCTACTTCCTTCGTTCCGTGTGGAAATTGGGGGTAAAAGAAAATACCGGAAAGTTTATTTCGTGCAAGCTAGACTTTTTGAAGTAGCTTCGTATGTGTACCATTGTTTCGGGAGTGTTGCATGCTTCATGTGCAGATTGCCTGTTTCTGTTCTTGTAGTATCGTACTGGCAGTGCCAGAGGCGGTAACACACAACACTCCGGTGTTGTGACTGTCCGTTGCTCGGACTGCGGCGCTGCTCGACCCGACGACTCACAGCGATGGCAGCTTCAGCTCGTAGCTACTCACGGTTCCCAGCGGAGTGGTGAGCGCATGCCTTGTTCCTCGTTTCGATCTGAGTTTCTTTGTTTTTGTTCCTGCGTTCGTAGGGGGGTAGTTGGGGGTACAGGAAAATTCGAAGAAATCTTCTTTCTTGAAAGCTAGACTTTCTGAAGTAGATTCGTTTGTGAATAATTGCTCTGTTGATTCATGTGCAGCGTTTTCGTCTGTTCCCAACTTCTCATATCTTCCAATGCTTCGTTTCCACCGGATCAGAACACTTTCCGCTGGGGAGACTGCCTTGGTTCGTGAGTATTGTCATCCTAAGAGAATGTTTGTGCCTCTTTACACCGCAGGTATTGTGTTGGGTTTAGATACAGCTTAGCCCTTCGAAAGAACTTCGAACCACTTGCCGTTCTTGCATGTCCATACTCATAACTTACCAGTCATGAGTATCGTAGTGCAACGTGAATACCGATGCAGCTACGGTTTCTTGAACGAGTTTGAACCTGACTGCCAGCTGACTAGTGGAATAACATACCGCGACACGGGACTTCTCCCCCACACCCGTACTCATGCTCCAGAGCGGACAACTCCTGTTTTCTTCCTTCCCCCAAAGCACCCTACACGCGGCCAAGCGGGCAAAAGGAAAACGGCAAGAAAGGGGGCAAGCAGGAAAACGACGGAGAACAAGATTTCAACACCACGACAACATTCTATGGCCCGTAAATGGCAGTACTTGACACGGGGGGGATGGGGGGATGCGGAGAAAAAAGCAGCGTGAGAACTCCTTCGGAAACGAGGTCCTGAAGTGGTAGTAGAGCGCCAGCACGCACACAAGCGAGGCCCCGCACAACTCAGCAGGCTTTCGGCGAAACGAGGTTGGCTGCACAACACCCAAACAGACGTTGAAGAAAGAGGTCCTGAAGTGGTAGAGCGCCAGCACGCGCACAATAAGTTGCACGGTCTGCTGGAGTTAAAGAGGGTGTAGTGGAGCCGACACCCGAAAAGCGGGTGTGCTACAACCAAAACGCGTGTAAATCTGCTCCCGAAAAACGGGTGTGACAATCGCTTTTTAACTCCAGCTTTTGAGGCTGGACCTCACCGTGACGCCAGAAACGAAGCCCGCACAACCCTGCAGGCTTCCGCCTTGCGATGTCAGAAACGAGGGTTCGAAGTGGCAGAGCCTGAAGGTAATACAAGACGGCCGGTCCTGTGCTGGGTATTCGCTGGTCGCTTCGGGTAGTCCTGCCGGCCGGTTCACCCATGTCGAGCTCGTTTCAGATCCAATTCTGCCTAAATGACGCTCTTCGACAGCAGTCGGACGAATTCACATTGCCGGGGACCAAAAATAATGTGCGTGGTTCGTGATGCGAGGCACCGGGCATGGAAACCGCAGGTTTCCATCCGAGACTGGAGGTAATAGCTCTGTCAAGCCAACCCCACTTTTTAGGAGGTCCGCGGGCGAAGCCCGCCAGCAATTTTTTTGTGGTGCTTGCGAAGCGTGGCCCCGGCTGTTTGCGAGAAATTTGTTCTTCGCTTACACCACCGTGTGCTGTTTTCTCACTCAGAACTTTGACCTGCTGTGTTTGTGTGATTTGCCGTGTAGGGGTAGACCCGCATGACCTCACGTCCGTTCAACACGTGGTTCGATAGCTACAGCACTTGGGAATCCCTTCGGTTCTTTGTCTAGCCGCTTTCGTCGAGCATTCCTTCCAAGCTGGCGCTTATATAAAAACAAAACTGTGCACTGCGGGGATGATGCCGGTACTTTTTTTTGTATAAGCACCTGCTTTGTAGGAAATGCTTGAGGAGACTGCCAGTTGCGATAGATCAAAGGAGGTAAATGTGCTGTAGCCCACACGAAACACAGGTAACCCTGGGTTTAGTGGCGGGCGTAAGCGTTCAACAAAAAAGACCCACTTTGTAGTTGTATTGTTTTCTCCCCCTCTAGCCTCCTTCGAAATGAGCACAAGGCAGTCCCTCGAGTATTTTGTATAAGCACCCCCCCCTTTGTACGAAATACTTGAGGAGGCTGCCAGCTGCAAAAGATCAGCACTTGGGAATCCCTTCGGTTCTTTGTCTAGCCGCTTTCGTCGAGCATTCCTTCCAAGCTGGCGCTTATATAAAAACAAAAACTGTGCACTGCGGGGATGATGCCGGTACTTTTTTTGTATAAGCACCCCCCCCCCTTTGTACGAAATACTTGAGGAGGCTGCCAGCTGCAAAAGATCAAAGGAGGTAAATGTGCTGTAGCCCACACGAAACACAGGTGAATCTGGGTTCATTGGCGGGCGTAAGCGCTCAACGAAAAAGACCCACTTTGTAGTCGTATTGTTTCTTCCCCTCTAGCCTCCATCGAAGTAAGCACAAGGCAGCCCCTCGAGTATTTCTCGAAGAAGTGCGCAGTAGCTTGTTTCATTATTTTACCTGTACGTTGTCGACAACTTATGTTGTGTTGAGGTGTCGTTCAGAAGCGCCGCGGTTTTCTAGGGGTCGGGAATTTTCGGTTTGAGGGTCCGGCTCTGTTTACTGACCGAAACAAGAGCTCGTCACTCGCACAACCGCGGCTGATACAAAACTGCAGTGCTGATCGTTTTTGAGTTAAACTAAATCAGGGCGCAAGTGAAAACGCCACGACGGTGACAAGCTTCATTCATTTCTCCGGACGTGCGACGTCTGCAATGGTGGATGCATCGTCGATGCGACGGCATCCTGCTTGAGCACGGCCGCTTCCAGGTCCCAGAAAAAAACAGTCGTCCCTCTTCTGCGCTTTCACTTAAAAACTGTCAATGTTGATATCCACTTTTGTGTAGCCGGTGCGTTTGGACCTCTTTTGTATAAGCACCTGCTTTGTAGGAAATACGTGAGGAGGCTGCAAAAGATCAAAGGAGGTAAATGTGCTGTAGCCCACACGAAACACAGGTGAATCTGGGTTCAGTGGCGGGCGTAAGCGTTCAACAAAAAATACCCATTTTGTAGTTGTATTGTTTCTCCCCCTCTAGCCTCCTTCGAAGTAAGCACAAGGCAGCCCCTCGAGTATTTTCTTGTGGCAGTAACTGCCAGGTAACCGACAGTCTAGTATTTCCTGCCAACGAGGCGTTTTTCAAAAAGAAGACCTTGTTTGTGTGCACTAGCGGAACTCACCTGCTTTGATGTCAACTACGAATTCTTAGTACCAACAGTGCATTGTTAACACGAAAAAGATGCAGCGATGCGGTAAATTAAAAATGTGAACGGGGGAGGAGGGGCAGGGACTGATGCTCGCGTACGGACGGATAATCCCTGGAGGGGGAAGTCTTAGGTTTTAGTGTTTAGGCAGGATCCTGCCTAAAAACAAGTGTGTCTGCGGCAGCTTCATTGGTGCAGTGGTGTTCATCAACGGCCGCTCTTCTTTCTGTCCACAGCCGGATATTTCGTGGCGTGTAACTCAGAGAACACCTGATGAAGGCGAAGTCAGTTCGCTGCTTGTCAACATCTCTTTACTCGTGATCTTTTCCGCAGCTGGGTCTCCTTACTTCAGCCTTGGCCGTACCTCAGATACGGTCGCTATTTACGGTACCTACAGCGCTGATCATCGGGTGCCTCGCTACGTGGAAAACGTAGTTGAAGTGGTTTGGAGCAGGCGTGAGGTTGGTAGGGAAGTTAACGACCGCAGAATGTCAGCGATTCCAGTGTGCAGAGCAGGGCCCGCGGCCCGGAGTCCCGTCATTCTGGTTTGAGACACGCTAGACTTGCGCAGAACCTAATGCGTAGGGAAGCTAAACGACGGCCGCAGAATGTCAGCGAGTTCCCGTATGTGTAGGGCGTGAGCGGTGTACGGCAGCCGCGTGGCGAACGCGGTCATCTGCGCTGTGACCGGGTGAGCTTGAGTTTCTCGACTTGCCGATCGGAACGTGTTGCGCACGACTCCCGGCCCTCTTTTTCGGCGGCATCCACCTGCTTCAAGTGCAGAAGCTGGTCCCCTCCCTCACCGCCTGCTCCGCCGCCGCGAGCTGCTTTTCCTTCTGCCAGAGGAGGGCTTGCGGCCCGAAGTCCCGTCATTCTGGTTTGAGAGACACGCTAGACTTGTGCAGAGAACCTGCGATGTAAAGGCGACAGGGATGACACATCCGCCTACACGGACAAGCAGCGTCTTGTTGTCCAGTTTTCTTGTCCGTGCCATCGTCTCCGTACGCAACCTCGCCCGCTGTTGGGTTTCTTTAGTTCACAGCCATGTTCGCCTCTGTCCTCACCTCAGAGTCTCAGAGTCCGAGGTGCGGTCGCTTTTTACGGTAGCGCCTCGCTACTTGAAGACGCTGTTAAAGTTGGTTGCGGGGGCGGGTGTGAGGCTGGTGGAGAAGTTGAACGACGGCCGCGGAATGTCGCCGAGTTCTTCGGTGCGGGCGGCGGGCGTGAGCGGCGTGTGCGACAGCCGCGTGATGAACGCGATCATCTGGTCGTCGTACTGCCGGAACTGCGACCGGATGAGCTCGAGCTCCTCGACCTGCCGGCGGAACGTGTTGCGCACCAGCGACTTCGTGTACCGCAGCTCCCGCTACGTTTCGGCGATTCGGCCCTCTTTTTCGGCGGCATCCGCCTGCTTCAAGTGCAGAAGCTGGTCCCTCACCGCCTGCTCCGCCGCCGCCAGCTGCCTCCTCCTTCTGCCAGAGGAGAGCTTGCGGCCCGAAGTCCCGTCATTCTGGTTTGAGAGACGCGCTAGACTTGTGCAGAGAGCCTGTGATGTGACGGCGACAGGGATGACACATCGGCCTGCACGCTGCTTGCCCGTGCCATCGTCTCCGTACGCATCCTCGTCCGCAGTTGGTTTTCCTTACTTCACAGTCTGTGCTCACCTCAGTCTGAGATGCGGCCGATTTTCCACGGTAACCAAAACAGGCTACTTGAAGACGCTGTTGAAGTTGGTTGCGGGGGCGGGTGTGAGGCTGGTGGAGAAGTTGAACGACGGCCGCGGAATGTCGCCGAGTTCTTCGGTGCGGGCGGCGGGCGTGAGCGGCGTGTGCGACAGCCGCGTGATGAACGCGATCATCTGGTCGTCGTACTGCTGGAACTGCGACCGGATGAGCTCGAGCTCCTCGACCTGCCGGCGGAACGTGTTGCGCATCAGCGACTTCGTGTACCGCAGCTCCCGCTCCTTTTCGGCGATCCGGCCCTCTTTTTCGGCGGCATCCACCTGCTTCAAGTGCAGCAGCTGGTCCCTCTCCCTCACCGCCTGCTCCGCCGCCGCCAGCTGCTCCTCCTTCTGCCGGAGGAGGGCCTGCAGCCGGGATTCGCCGTCGTTCTTGGCTTGAAGCTGCTCGCGGGCGTATCGGAGTTCCTGGTCGCGTTCGACGAGGACCTTTTCGGACGCGCCTTGCTTCTTTTGTTCTTCGAGGTCGCGGACGAGCTGCATTTTTTGCACCTCGTTCTCGATTTCCTTGATGCGGGGGTGATCGCCCCGCTTGTACCGGTCGATTTCGTCGTCCTTCTCCTGCAGCATCCGCACGTACGCCTCGACGTCCTGGGCCATCGCGTCGTACTGTGCGACGAGGTTGTTGTGCGCGTCTTGGAGGTGCTGGTACTCGGCTTTGAACTGCGCGAACTCCTCGTTGCGCTTCTGCACCTGCTGGTCGAGCTCCCGCTCGAGCTTCTGCTTGACGCGGTCGAACTCGTCTGCGATGAGGTTCTGCTCGGCCTGGTACCCGTCGCGCTGCGACTGCAGCTGCTGGACGAGCAGCTTTTTCGGGATGATCGTCTCGATGCGCAGCTGCCATCCGTCCGGCTTCCGCAGCTGCAGCAGCTCGCGCGACGCGTTCGGGTCGAGCCGGCGGTGGGGGAGGGGCCGGTCGTTGTGGAAGGCGTAGATCCGCGAAAGGATGTTCAGGACCGCTTCCCGGGACCCAGCGGTGTCCAGGAGGAGCTTCATGTCGTACCTGTCGGGGGCCTCAGGAAACCGCAGCGCGATATCGTTGTCGAGGGTCGTGATGGCTTCGTGAATGTCGCGAATTGGAGAGCACCGGACGGCCATCCCGCCTGCCTCCAAAATGTACACGCAGCTATCAGAGATGAGCAGGATCTTGCTGACAACCCGCTCCCTCCCCGTCGACTTCCGCATGTTCACGACCATCACCTTCGAAAACCAGTGCATCACGATGCCGGCGAGATCCGGGAAGCTGCTCTGGTACTCGGGCGGGACGTCGATCAACTCGAGACCGGTCCGGGGATCGGCTTTCAGGTTCTCCGCCGTCATCTCGATGCCCGCCATTTTGCCCCCTCCCCACACCCCCTCTTGGGAGGGAGAGCGCGCTGCTTCTTTTTTAAGGCAACGCCTCCGATCCTGTGGGTATGTTCGGTCGAACGCTGGGGGGCTTGGGGACTAAGTTGCTTTGCGTTTTTTGCTTTGTTTTTTGTTTTTCTTTTTCGTAACAACAATTAGTTGTAAACACGAAAGAGAACGCTGACAGCGTGTTTGGGAGAAGATTGGCCTACCGATCATATTCACTCACTATCACTCACTAACAGGCTAATACTCCCCCGGCACGTACAAACAAACATGGCACTAACTCGGACTGACGTCCTCGAGGGAGAAGTCGAATGGGGTGCTATCCGACGATGAATGCGTTAATTTGGTGTCTTTCGGCATTCTATTGAGTTTAGTATTGTTCTTTCTTCTGGTAGTTGCTTGGCCGGTGCCCGTCCTTCTGATGGTGCGTGGTGGAACGATGTGGCAGGAGAGTTGCCTGTGAGGGTTCCCCGAGGGAATCTGCAAGGCTTGACGAACCTACTTCTCGGACTTCGTTTTGGGTGCCCCGCAGGGTGTCCATCCCCTTGGAGTATCACCCCATCGTACGTTGTTCTGGAGCTCCTTCAACCGTTTCACCACCACTGCAATGCCCAACAGCAATACCTCATTTTAATGCCCAACTGCAATGATATCCCATTGCAATGCCCCACTGCAAATGCCCAACTGCAATGCCCAACTGCAATTCCCCAACTGCAATGCCTAACTGCAATTCCCCAACTGCAATGCCCAACTGCAATTCCCCAACTGCAATGCCAACTGCAATGCCCTACTGCAATGCCTAACTGCAATACCCCACTGCAAAGCCCAACACTGAGGCTGGCCAATTCCCGACACGACAATGTGGGCAACCCGCTGCCACTTGGGTAGGCTGGCTGCGCACGACGGCAACTTCTATTGAAAGTATTCTGGCGACTTTTGAACGTGCTCTATCAGGCAGTGTACCGCTGGATTCCCCCTTCGTTTTGTGCTACTTGTGGCTTTTTCTCCACTTCGCCAACCACCTGCGGCAATGATGATCCGGGACGAGAACGGGGAGAGGTCCTTTCGAGACGAACAAATAATTACGGGTTCCTTGAATCGTTCTTTTATGATGGCGAAAAGACTTCTGCTGTTCTTGTTGTGGAGAGAAAAAATAAATCGGGCGCACGCACCCTTGGTGACGGAGATAACTTGCTGCTTTCCTTCGTCTTCTATTTCTTCCGGAAAACAACAGGCGGGGGAGGTAGCGGTGTATCTACATGGTTTCAACTGAGCCGGGCCATCCCTTCCTGGGGGACCATATGTACCGCGGGAGGTTCAGATTGTGGCACTGAGAATCTGCGGCGAATACCTGCATGTGTCAGCAGTGCACCGTGATACAGCAGCGGCAATGCGACCCAGTCCCAGGGGGAAGATAGGGGGGGGGAGTGGTCCGGCCCAATTGGTTACCAATGGCATGCGGACTCGTTTTTCGCATGCCGCAGCTGCTTCCGCAGATCGCGGCGGGGGCGTGTGTGCGTGGCCTTCCTGAATGCGCGCATCTTCATCACGCGAGGTCCTGCTGTCCTCGAGACGTGCGTAACTACTTGGTCACGACGAGGGTATCGGTTGCAGCAGTTTGGGTTAGAATGCAAAGAATCTGTGGCGATAATCTGCGCGGGTATCTCTTCGCACGTGATGTATCATGCAGCAGGCGTCGAGTCGTTCATACGCACGTGGCACAAAACCTTCCAAGTCGTGCATGCTAGATTGGGAATTTAATGCCAGCTAATTTCGTGCAAAGCGCCGGCAGAGAACGAAACCCACCAAACAGGATACGAATTTTCTTCCCACCCGCCCTGCCCATGCTAGATTATCCGTTCAAAAGGTGCGGCCCTCAGCTCTTAGTTGATGAGATTTGCCGCTCGGATCTCTGGGTCAAACGACCCAAGAGCGGGTTCGCGCCAGGGGGGCCGGTTAGGAAGCGGGCAACAGGCGAAACATCTGCGCCCCGTCGCGGTGCCTTCTGCAGGCCGGCGGTGTCACGTTCGGTTCCGGTTGCTGGTTGCGTTCCTTCTTCTGCGAACGCGGGGGTTAACCCCAACGAACCGTGGCCGGTAAGTGCTCGCTATGCCTACTGGAATTCTCTCGATGAAGAGGTTAACCCCAATGAACTGTGGCCAGTAGGTGCTTGCAGTGCCTCCTGAAATTCTCTCGATGAAGGGGTTAACCCCAATGAACCGTGGCCGGTAGGTGTTCGCTATGCCTACTGGAATTCTCTCGATGAATCGCAAGGATGACGAGGCGTGGCCGAAAGTTGCCGACCTTTGAAAGTTGAGAACACCCGTTCCTATCCGAAGCTGCGTTGCCGCTTGTTGATGAGGCTGTCGTGCTCAAAGGAGACGCAGACAACTACCGACAAAAATACGGAGTCGCTGAGGTTCTGCAACTGCTATCTGTTGCAGCGGAAAAAGACTTTCGCGAGTTCCCGTCCAGCCAACACAAAGAAATCCTGGTACATGTTCGCTGTAGAAATCACAACAAGACCCGGCACGATGGCGAAAGTCGCCGACGTGCAGCCGCCGCCGTGCCGCTGCCAAGCGGCCAGCACAAAAGAATTCTGGTAGGTGTTCACTACGCCTACTGGAATTTCTCTCGATGAATCGCGATGGCAACCGAAAGTCGCCGACTTTTGGAAGTTGAGAACGCCCAGTTTTAACCGAAAGCTGCGTTGCCACTAGTTGATGAGCCTGTCGTGCTCGGAGAAGTCGCCGACAACCACCGAGACCGGGTTGGCGACGGAGGAGAAGGCCGGACCACTGGCGAGGAAGCCATGCGGCCCCGCAAAGCGGGCGACGAGCGAAGCGTCGGCGTCCGAGAGGCAGCCGCCGCCGTGCCGCTGCCGGGCGGCCAGCACAGAAGAATTCTGGTAGGTGTTCACTACGCCTACTGGAATTTCTCTCGATGAATCGCGATGGCAAGACGTGGCCGAAAGTTGCCGGCTTTTGGAAGTTGAGAACGCCCAGTTATAACCGAAAGCTGCGTTGCCACTAGTTGATGAGCCTGTCGTGCTCGGAGAAGTCGCCGACAACCACCGAGACCGGGTTGGCGACGGAGGAGAAGGCCGGGCCACTGGCGAGGAAGCCATGCGGCCCCGCAAAGCGGGCGACGAGCGAAACGTCGGCGTCCGAGAGGCAGCCGCCGCCGTGCCGCTGCCGGGCGGCCAGCACGGCAGCAGCGACCTTCCGGGGCCCGCTGCCGGTCTCCTTCTTCTTCTGCAGCGCCAGGTCCTCGTCGCGCGGGACGATCGTCGCGAGGTAGAACCGCGGGAGCAGCGCGAGGACGTGCATCGAGAACGTGATGAAAAAGACGAACCGGAACGACACCTTCTCCACCAGGTACCCCCCCACGGCGGCGGACCCGCACCAACCGACGGCGGAGATCGCGTCGAGCCCCGCCCAAACCCCTCTTTGGTTCTTCGGGACGTAGTCGAAAATCACCGACTTCTGGATGTTCGAGACGCCGTTCAACAAACAGCAACGGAGCAGGAAGAGGATGACGACCAGAACGCGGTTCGCATTCGAACCGTTGTACAGCCCCATATAACCCACCAACACCATGCCACCTTCGGACAACGTCCCGAGCCCGGACACGGTGATATCAGCGTACACGCGGCCAAGGCGAGGACACAGGAACAACCCGAACTTCGTCGCCAGCGAGTATCCCAGAGGCAGCAGCGTCGTGATCCCCATGACCAACGCCGGGGAAAGGTCTAACCCTTCGCTCGCCGAGCCGCTGGAGTCCGGGTTGTCTTGGAAGAATATCGGGAAGAACTTGACAGACATGCCCGAGCCGAGGAACACGGTGATGTCCGACACGAAGTAAATGATCGGAATCGACCGGTACTTCGTCGACACCTTCGCGGCGGCGCCCGCCGCCTCGGCTTCAGCTTCGGCTGCCACGTCAACGGCAAGCTTCCGCGCTTCCGACTCTTTGTCGAGTGCGAGGTTGTCGTCGAACCAAAAACACAGCAGCACAGAGGGGAGGCGCACGGCGAGCCCGACGATGACGATGATGGTCAGGGTCGTCTCAGACCAGTCGTTTCCGCATGCCAAGAAAATGAGCAGGTTGACCACGGGGCCGATGGCGCCCAGCAGGAAGCTGTAGTGCATCAGCTCGCCCATGATCTCGTCTCGGGCGCCGGTCTTGATGCTGTCAGCGAAGATCGCTTGCCCGGACGCGTCGGCCACGCTTTCGCCCATGTACACGACAGACACGCCGATGCACACCAGCAAGAACTTCCAGGACCCGATGCCGTTGATTCTGTCGTCGGTCACCCTGTGATCGAACCCGTCGTCCGCCAGAAGCGTCGAGCACAGCACGACCAGCGCCGCGCACCCCGCGAAGCTGATGATGCCTCCGAACAGGATGATCCGGTCGCGCCGGGTTCTGTCCGCGAGATACCCGCCGACCACGCCAGGAACCAGGGCCGCTGCGCCGAAAATGCCCTCGGAGTACCCTACCTTCGCGTTGCTCTTGCCGGCGATGAAGTACACGTACAGCGCCGTGGCCCCCGTGAAGAGAATGCCATTCGACAGCGCGGTCAGCAGCGTGTACAGGAAGGTCAGCCTCACGTTGTGGTTCGCCGACTCGTCGAGGCCCTTCGGACGGATACGCATCGTGTTTCTTTCCGGCGCGAGGGGAGAGGTGGA
Source organism: Diplonema papillatum (assembly GCA_030068145.1). Taxonomy (NCBI): domain Eukaryota; phylum Euglenozoa; class Diplonemea; order Diplonemida; family Diplonemidae; genus Diplonema; species Diplonema papillatum. The sequence goes on from JAPJBO010000052.1 coordinate 87,195, forward strand.
GGGATCGGGTGTTTAGTTGTACCTTCCGCCCTTCCCCTGGAATATGCTGTAGATCGTCACATCGTCCGCTGAAAACGATGCAAACGACGCATTGGTGCACACGACGCTGTTGTATTGCCACCCCTGGCAGCGCTGCTTAATGTGTACATGCCGGAGGGGGTAGAAGTTCGCTCGCTAGTGAGTGAACAGGATTGTTGGGCTAATCCTCCCGCGCACGCTGGCAGCGTTCTCGTTCGAATGTATAGTTGTTTGTCATTACGAAGAACGAAGAACAAAAAAAGATTACCCGCCGAGTAAGGAGCGTTCCTCACCTTTTCCTGCTTCTCGTGCGGCAATGAAGGACACATACAGAGCCACACCCCCCCGCGACGAGAATACCTGTTCACTCTGCACGGTTTGGCAGCGCTACTGAAAAGCCAATCCCATGGCCAGGATGCCTCGTCAACAAAACCTTTATTCAGAAGTATTTTCATGCCAAAGGACAGCTACTTTACCTGAAAGTCGGTCAGTTCGACAATGCTCGTTAGAAGAGCTTTTGAGCGCAGTAGGAGTGCAAATGAGATGAGGAGGGGCAAGATCTGAGCTTTCGCTCTCGTTTGGTACGCAGGGCGAGAGATCCGCCTGTTCTGAACCCAGGATCCTATCATTTGCGAAATGGAAAGAATGGTGCCAATACTATCTCGTCGACCAAAGCGAAGGTCGCCAAATGGCATCGGCGCGGACAAGAAAGCTCTGACAGCGGCATGGGGCCCCCCCGCAGTATCCCGTTTATGTTGAAAACCGATACCCTCGGCACGATCATTCCGCCCTCATCTCTTCCAGTGCCTGATTACCTGCAGGCAGTTAATGTAGCGATCCATGGACGGATATTCCAGACGTCGACTTGACCTCCTGAACTCCGTGACGTAGGCTGCGCATGTGGGAACCGGCGTCCATTCTAGGCCCAGTACGTCAAGACCAAGAAAGAGAGAGACGAGATAGAGTGCAGGGACCATCTCTCCGAGGAGTATCCGGTCGCCCCACTACTGTCCCGTACTACTACGGCGGGCGTAAGTCGTTGCGCCGTGGGCGCGGAGCGAGCCGCGGCTCAGTAAAAGATGATTGTTGCACCGATGGTGGCAGCCGGGGGCGTTCTGACTGACGGACGAGACCGCCTGGCAGTGTGTTGACACGTTGTTTCGCGGGCTCTCTAAAAGATAAGCTGGCTGAGAGTAGTCGTCTTGCTGCAAAACAGCTTCATTTTGTGAACTGCGCTCCACGGATGCGGTTAGAGGGGTGACGTTCGTCCGAGCGATGTTGCTGTGTATACAGTTTCGCCATCAGGCCCCAACTTGCACTCTTCCAGGACATTTACAAACATTGAGCCCTATCTCAGCTGTGCACTCCAACATGCCGTTACATTCATGCAGCAATGCGGCCTTGTGTTTTTCCAACGCAGAGGAAGCTCAACGTCGCGCCGACGTTTTTCATCTATTTTCGTTTTTTCTTTTTCTTTTTTTTTGCGTCTCCGGTTGACCATTTGAGACCGGAAGTCGGGTAGCGAAAGGGATGCAGACATAATTACACACTTTAACTACGGCTAGCCAAGTTTTTTTTTTTTTTTTTTTTTTTTTTTGCGACTGATGCGACCGACACCAAGAAGAAATTCGCTTTTAATTTAGTCTTGTGTTTTTTTTTTTTTTTTTGCTGGCTGGGTTTCCGAATTCCCGGGAAGTTTAGATTGGTTGCCGAGCTGAGGATAACGTTTCCATACTGCTCGCGAGAGGGCTGATAGACTTTGGGCAACTTATTCATGAACCGCGGTCCCGTGGGACGCGGAGAGGATAGGTGTTTGAATGCTTACACCCGGCACCAAACGCAGACTTGTCTGCGTCTTCGTGTGGGAAAGAGCACGTTCGGTGACGGAGCAGGGAAGCGAATAGGGCAGCTTGGAATGAAAGGTAGGCGGGTTTTCACCATCGTGCGATACAGCTACCGCACGAACGGGGCGACCTCCGTTTACCCGCGCTTGACCTGATCTCTCAGCGTTGACATTCAGGGGACTGGGCAGAAGTCACATTCCACTGGCCACCGCTGTGATGAAGCGAAACGCTGTGGTCTAATTAACCAGTTGGATTCCCCTTGTTCGTAACAGTTCCAAGCTGACACTTCATTGGCATCGAGGCGGGTCCCCTGGGTCCCGCGAGCATGCCGGCTGGATCTTCAAACGCCGTCCCCGGACGGAATCTGTAACAGGAAGCTAATGCCCTGAAACCAGCAAACCAGCTGGTTCTGGTTTTGAAACCAGGAGGAAGTGCGGTGAAGCTATTTCCCTGAGCGGAACTCACCTGTTAGGTAAAAAAAGTTCATGGAGCACGCTGCCAACTGCTGATTATTATTACAGGGTCGCCCGCGGATTTCTCGCAGCCATCATCGGCTTGCTGCGCCAGCTGCCGGAATCGCTCCGCACTCCTGATAACATGCCGGGGAGCGATGCTCGGCGGTGTCGTCGCGTCGCCAGTTAGATCTCCGCATTTCCCTGCTTCGCTTGAGCCCTGGGCCAGAATAGCACACGTACAGGCAAGTCGTGTCCATCCCTTTCTGGTAGTCCAGGATACACCGAAGTCTGAGGATAGAAAGCAAAGAAGTGCGCGGCAACCCATGAATGATGGTACGAATGCGAACCGGCAACTCCTTGGTGCAGCGGGGTTCTGCAGGCAGTGGGCAGGCCGCTGGCACCACAGCAGGAAACAAAGCGATTCTCCGGGCGAAGGGAACGCGAACGCGAGACCGTTAGGATCTCCGCGTGTCCCGGCCACGCCTCAACCGGAAAACGTGGCTACTCTTCTGGCAACGTGCAGTTCACGTCGACGCCCGCCTCGACGAGGAGCTTCACCTCCTCCAAGTTGCCACGAGACGCCGCTTCGCACAGCTGCTTCGGTCCGATTTCAATGACACCCATCTGCCGCAGGAGCACTTTCGCGCGTCCTGCTGCAGACTCCGCTACGGTGATTTCCGCATCGTCGACCAGCTCCCCGTCGCAAATCCTCTCCGTGTTCATCTTCATCACATTTCCGTCATAGATGAGTTCGAACGTGCCATCTTGCAAACCCACTAAATCGCCGACTCGCCTGTACAGGTCCACGTTGTCGTCCGTCGAGTATACCGTCAAAGCCTCCACGGGCGTGTCCGCAAACGAGTTCCTGATGTGAAGGGTCAGCTCCGACATCGTTTCGGTGTTTTCTTTTTTTCCTTTCCAGCGACCGTTGTCCTAGGACGATTGTTGTAAACGAAGCTCATCTCGCGTATGCTCTGCGTACAAGGCGTATTGTCCTTGTTTCATGTCGTGCATAAGGCTCCCTTCTGTATTTCTGTCGTGTCATATTCTGTCCGCTCTCTGGATCATGTTGTGGCCTACTATATCCGCTCTCTGTATCATGTCGCAGCCTACTCTGTCCGCTCGCTGTGCCATGTCGTGGCCTACTGTGTCCGCTCTATCATACACTGTCCGCTCTCGTATCATGGCGTGACGTACTACTAAGTCCGCCCTTGCATCATGTCGTGGCATGCTCTGTCTTCTTGTATCGTACTGCAGCCTACTCTGTCCACTCTTGTATCATGGATGGCATACTACTAAGTCCATCCTTTGAATCATGGTGCGGGCTACTCTGTCTACTCTCGTATCATGGCGTGGCATACTACTAAGTCCGCCCGTGTACCATGTCGTGGCATACTAAGTCCGCCCTTGGATCATGTCGTGGCATACTAAGCCCGCCCTTGGATCATGTCGTGGCATACTAAGCCCGCCCTTGGATCATGTCGTGGCATACTAAGTCCGCCCTTGGATCATGTCGTGGCATACTAAGTCCGCCCTTGTATTATGTCGTGGCATTCTAAGTCCGCCCTTGTATCATGTCGTGGCATACTAAGCCCGCTCTTGTATAATGTCGTGGCATACTAAGTCCGCCCTTGTATTATGTCGTGGCATACTAAGCCCGCCCTTGGATCATGTCGTGGCATACTAAGTCCGCCCTTGGTCATGTCGTGGCATACTAAGTCCGCCCTTGTATCATGTCGTGGCATACTAAGCCCGCCCTTGTATCATGTCGTGGCATACTAAGTCCGCCCTTGTATTATGTCGTGGCATTCTAAGTCCGCCCTTGTATCATGTCGTGGCATACTAAGCCCGCTCTTGTATCATGTCGTGGCATACTAAGTCCGCCCTTGTATTATGTCGTGGCATACTAAGCCCGCCCTTGGATCATGTCGTGGCATACTAAGTCCGCCCTTGTATCATGTCTTGGCATACTAAGTCCGCCCAGTATCATGTCGTGGCATACTAAGTCCGCCCTTGTATCATGTCGTGGCATACTAAGTCTGCCCTTGTATTATGTCGTGGCATACTAAGTCCGCCCTTGTATCATGTCGTGGCATACTAAGTCCGCCCTTGTATCATGTCGTGGCATACTAAGTCCGCCCTTGTATCATGTCGTGGCATACTAAGTCCGCCCTTGTATCATGTCGTGGCATATAAGTCCGCCCTTGGATCATGTCGTGGCATACTAAGTCCGCCCTTGTATCATGTCGTGGCATACTAAGTCCGCCCTTGTATTATGTCGTGGCATTCTAAGTCCGCCCTTGTATCATGTCGTGGCATACTAAGCCCGCTCTTGTATCATGTCGTGGCATACTAAGCCCGCCCTTGTACTATGTCGTGGCATACTAAGTCCGCCCTTGTATTATGTCGTGGCATACTAAGCCCGCCCTTGTATCATGTCGTGGCATACTAAGTCCGCCCTTGTATCATGTCGTGGCATACTAAGCCCGCCCTTGTATCATGTCGTGGCATACTAAGTCCGCCCTTGTATCATGTCGTGGCATACTAAGTCCGCCCTTGTATCATGTCGTGGCATACTAAGTCCGCCCTTGTATCATGTCGTGGCATACTAAGTCCGCCCTTGTATCATGTCGTGGCATACTAAGTCCGCCCTTGTATTATGTCGTGGCATTCTAAGTCCGCCCTTGTATCATGTCGTGGCATACTAAGCCCGCTCTTGTATCATGTCGTGGCATACTAAGTCCGCCCTTGTATTATGTCGTGGCATACTAAGCCCGCCCTTGTATCATGTCGTGGCATACTAAGTCCGCCCTTGTATCATGTCGTGGCATACTAAGTCCGCCCTTGTATCATGTCGTGGCATACTAAGCCCGCCCTTGTATCATGTCGTGGCATACTAAGTCCGCCCTTGTATCATGTCGTGGCATACTAAGTCCGCCCTTGTATCATGTCGTGGCATACTAAGCCCGCCCTTGTATCATGTCGTGGCATACTAAGTCCGCCCTTGTATTATGTCGTGGCATTCTAAGTCCGCCCTTGTATCATGTCGTGGCATACTAAGCCCGCCCTTGTATCATGTCGTGGCATACTAAGTCCGCCCTTGTATTATGTCGTGGCATACTAAGCCCGCCCTTGGATCATGTCGTGGCATACTAAGTCCGCCCTTGTATCATGTCTTGGCATACTAAGTCCGCCCAGTATCATGTCGTGGCATACTAAGTCCGCCTTTGTATCATGTCGTGGCATACTAAGTCTGCCCTTGTATTATGTCGTGGCATACTAAGTCCGCCCTTGTATCATGTCGTGGCATACTAAGTCCGCCCTTGTATCATGTCGTGGCATACTAAGCCGGAAAGGAATTACCCCCCGAAATTCACCGATTTTGGCCTGGACCAGGTGGCTTGTCTCCTGGGGTCTTTGATCTTGATACGCTCGAATAACCCGAAATTGTCCTTATTTTGTGAAGAAAAAGTGCAAAGTAGCTTAGAAATGCTCTCCAGGACCCAAGGCCGCATCCCTGAAGCACTCAGCAAAAAAACAAGAAACGAAATAATAAAATCCTCACTCCTATGCTTGTGTCTGTCACTCTTGTCCACCGCTCCTGCTCTGTTTGCCGCGCGCCGTATGGTTGGAGTAAAAGGTGAAGACAGAAAGCTGCTAGTCTTGCTGCTGACCACATGAAGTGGTGCCACGGGAACTCCGGAGAAAAATGAAGCAAGTGGAAAGGGAGGGAGGGGAAGCAAGCTACTTTGTTCCTCTGGACGGATTGGAGCGGCAAACCTGTCGTTCGGATTATTATTAGTCTTCAAAGAAACAAGTTTCTTTTCCTACCAAAAAAAAGACACCCCCCCCCCCCATGTTGAACTACGGGGGAACTACGGGGAACTGGCCCACCGACCACACCATACAAAGTGGGTATTTTTTTGCTGAATGCTTACGCCCGCCACTAGATCCAGATTTACCTGTGTCGTGTGGGCTTCAGCACATTTACCCAGCGCGCCCGCAGAAGGTGTCCCCCGCCTTGAACATGGTCACGTCGCCGCCGACGCCGGCAACCTCGCCCACGGCATCCCAGCCGAGCACGGCGTAGGCGGAGCCTTCGCCTGGCGGATTTTGAAGTCGACGATGATGGCCGACCAGCCACACGAAGAAGACCCAAAGAAAGTTCGAAGAAAAGGCTGGGTACACTTGAAAGCCCACCACTGGAAGTCAGCCAAGTACTCCATCAGGACGACTCCAGGGTCAAGCATATGGAGGCGGCGGCCACGTGCTGTGCACCTCGTTGCGAAACGGACGATTCTCAGCAGGGTACCATGACTTCTTTGAACTGCCCATTTGAGGCAATTAGATCGAACCGCAAATGATCGCACCACGGAGCGCAGCTGAAAAGCGATAGTTCGGGAGCAGGAATTGTGGGAATACAGGAGCTGAAGGTCATGAGGAACAGCGGGTCGCAGGAGACCTCTTGTGGTGAAAGTAGCACAGAAGGCCAAACACAGTGTTCCACGGTGAGAATAACCTATACTCGTCTAAATTCGTATTTTCGTGCCAAACTCGTATCGTTCTCGTCTAATCTCTACGCGTCTAAACTCGTATTGACGAGTCGTTTGACAACAATTTGCTCCGAAGACCGGAATACGAGTGTAGACGAGAATACGACTCGTATGCACTGTATGCGGCAAGTTGATATTCCTCGAATACAGGTCAAATACGTGGGTCTCTTCTTCTTGAGCGGTTTACACATTTTCGCATTTCACTCATATCATTCTCACATGCTAGAATATGCGAGAATTGCATGCGAGAATGCGAGAATCATCTTGCGTACGAATCGGATCGATGACCAATGTTTACGGGGTCGAATGAGGACCTATGGATGGGCGGCAAGCGCTAGATAGCCGAAGTGACCACTTGTTCCGCACCCCTCGATCGATCCGCGCTTTTGCGCTTTCGTCTCCTCCTCCCCGAGCGCAGTTGTTTACTTTAGAAAGGTTCGATTCTGGTTTTGGGAAGGTTCAATTTTTCTTTTGGAAGTGGTTTGCTTTCAGGAAAGGTTCGTTTACTTTTGGAAGGGGTTCGTTTACTTTTGGGTCCCAGGGGGGTCCAAAGAGGTCTTGCACTTTCGCTGAGGAGATTGTGACCAGGCAAGTGCAGCTTAATCTCTCCAGCTTACTGGAAGAAGGTGTACGTGGGACCATCTACCGCGTAGGTTGGTGCCACAGGGTGCTCGCAGATGGTGTCAGTATTTGCTCCCCAGACGACCTCCTGAGATGATGTGGTCGATACGGAACATCACGTTGTGGATCACGTTGTGGATCACGTTGTGGATCACGTTGTGGATCACGTTGTGGATCACGTTGTGGATCACGTTGTGGATCACGTTGTGGATCACGTTGTGGATCACGCTGTAGCGTTGTCCCATTCTGACCCCATCCTGAGCACCCTCGTGGAGCGTCCCTGAGACCTCCACGCCAGGAGGAGCACACAGTCATGGTGCCCAGCGCCCCACAGAGGGCCTAAGACCCCTCTTGAGAGGGTCCCAGAGAGCCCAGAGACCTCCTGAGGGTGTGTACGGGTTTATGGCAGTTGCGATGGCACACTAGTGGCAGCCCTACAGATCAGCCTCTGTCCTCGTGCCTCGCGCACGCATTAAAACCTCGCGCTGGCCGCTCGGGTGCTCGTATAGCCTTTGATGTGGACTCTGAGTTCGATCGTTGCTTCTCGTCGGAATTGGTATGCCTTGTTTGGGTCCTTTTGAGGTCCTTGTGGGGTCCTTCTACGGATAACACACACGTCACCAAAGGGAAGTTTTCTAGGACGTACACACACAGAGGGGAAAATGTTTCTTGGGTTTGAAGAGTGAGGGGAAAAACTTAGTTTAATGTTTAGGGAGGGGAAGGGGGCAGAGAAGGGCTGGCGCTCAGCCAACAGTGAAGCGAACGGGAAATAAGAAAGCGAAGTGTTCCAAACACGACGCTGCTCGCTGCTCGCTGCTCCGTGTGCAAGAGAAGAGGCGCCTCCCCCCCGGATACAGGTTGCAGCCAGCAGCACGCGGGACACGAAGCAGGGAGCCCTTGTCAAACGAGGCTACAGTTCAGGACAGCGCGTGGTCACTACGGGCAGCAAGAAGGAGCGTCAGCTGTGACGTGAGGAAGCCTACGGCCTGCCGCAACAGGGGTTACCCATACATGAATTCTAACACACACACACACACACAAAACACCGATGCGGATGCTTTGAGCAACGCGGCAATGGACCTCGTGCAAAGCCAACGACCAACGCGAGAGCAGCAGGAAATGGAGCTGCTGACCTTCCGTGCCTCCGCCCTCGGAAAAGCGATGAGCCTAATTGAGTTAGGCTCAGCATTCAAGAAGGTAACTGGACGACACGAAGCAACTACAACGATCTTAACTGCCGTCGGTGGATCAGTTGTAAGGGGAGCGTCGCGGCGGGCGCTTTCGGATGAGACGGACGAGGTGATCCTAGGCATACGAGAACATGTGCAGAAGATGGGCACAGCGCAGGTGGAGACCAACTTGTACCCGCAGCACCTGACGTCTCTCGTACAGGAAGGCACCACGTTAAAACGGGCACACACACACACACACACACACACACACACACACACACACACACACACACACACACACACACACACACACACACACACACACACACACACACACATACTAGCAAGCTAGCTTGAGCGCCGAAGGCGCGTCAAGTGGAATCCTATCCTGTCCACGAGAAGGGCGATGTATTCTTGTTTTCTCTACTCTTTTACGAGGTTGGAAAGGCTGGTTGATGCAAACAACGAACAGGCCAAAAAGGAACCGCACTGCCTGACATCTCTTGTTTGCACTCCCTCCTTCCCAGTTATTCGTGCCGTCTCTCGGCCCTTTCTTTCCTTTCTTCTTGGTTCATGTTCTGTGCCTGACGGATACGATATGATGTTTTCTTGTTTCACCGTTTTGCTGCCATTTGGGAAATCCACAGCCAGCATGGGTTTCATGTGATTGAGCAATAAACTCGGGACAGGATAAAGGATTCCACACACACACACACACACACGTATACGAAGATGGGAAGAAGATCGCGGAAGTCATCGTCCCCCTAGGCCGAACGACCAACAACGTGGCAGAGTTTAGCGCTCTGGTCGGGGGCTTGCACTTGCTCGGGGAGCAGCCCCCGAGCGTGCAAGGACCCGTAACGGTCCGAGGTGATTCGAAGGTAGTGATCGGCACGATGAAGAAGACAGCGCAGTGCAAGCCGATCCTGCGGCCGTACCTCCTGCAGGCGACGGCGACCATGGGAGCCCTCGCGCCACGGTTCAAGTTCAACCTGGAGCATGTCGCGCGTGACCGCAACACCGACGCCGACGCGCTGAGCAACGCGGCGATGGACCAGGTGCAAGCGCAGACATCTGGAGAGGTGAGCACCATCATGGCGCAGTACGAAGCGTACAGACGGAGTGCGCTGGCAAAGGCCCGAACCCTGCACACGCTAGCAAACACGGCCGCGCGGATTTACGGCACAGCCTGGCACCCTGGACGCGTTGCGAACGTGACGAGCGCTACGGCCCTGGGCGGTGGGGTAATGCAGGGCGTATCGTGCCGAGCCGTGCTCTCACCGCAGACGGAGGCAGTGCTACGATCGATGAGCCGGGGCGCATCCGACACGGAAGGAACAACCCCGAATCCGTTTGTCAAGGCCCACGAAAGGTGGGCAGCCAGTATCCAACCCGAGCGATACTACGAGGCGACCTGGAAGGAAACAGCAGAGTGGAAGGGGAGAGGACGAGAAGACCCTCCCAGTCAACGATCTCACCCGCCAACGAGACGGAATGTCAATGCGGCCTTAAGATGTACTAAGCATGACGCCCCGCGCTGCACCACATGTACGAGAAGGCGAATACCCCCGGACACCTGCTGTAGACAGCAACATGCAAATCACGAAGAAGGAAACCAATGCCAGTCGAGGCTGCATTTCCGTGTACGTCGCAACCACCGCGAGCGGCCGGCTGGTGCATCAGCAGTAACGTAGGTGCATTGCGCAACTGGGCTAGACTCCGCTCAGGGGTTACCCATTACTGAGATCACACACACACACACACACACACACACACACACACACACACACACACACACACACACACACACACACACACACACACACACACACACACACACACACACACACACACACACACACACACACACACACACACACACACACACACACACACACACACACACACACACACACACACACACACACACACACACACACACACACACACACACACACACACACACACACACACACACACACACACACACACACACACACACACACCTAGCAAGCTTGCTTGAGCGCCTTCGGCGCGTCAAGTTGGAATCCTTACGTTTCTGAGCGAACTCCTCATATTATCCACTCGCCAAAAGCGAGGTTGGAGGGGTAAGCAAAAACTGACAAACGCAGGCCCCACCGTTTGCCCCCTTTTTGTACTCCCCCCTTCGAATCCCTTCGTGCCGTCTCTGACGGCCCTCTTTTTTACCTGTATGTTCTTCCCCGTTCTGTTCCCCACCTTTTTCCCCATGTCTTCGACGGATGCTTCTCCCTTTGCTCTGCTGCGATAAACAGCTGGGAGATAGCGGAACAGCCAGAACGGAGCCACACGCGTTCTATCGACTTTGCAAGGAAGAGCGAAGAAACAATAGGGATTCCAACACACACACGCACACGCACACGCACACACACACACACGCACACGCACACGCACACGCACACGCACACGCGCACTCACACACACACACACACACACACACACACACACACACACACACACACACACACACGCACACGCGCACACACACACACACACACACACACACACACACACACACACACACACACACACACACACACCCACACACACACACACACACACACACACACACACACACACGCACACACACACGCACACACACACACACGCACACGCACACCACACGCACACGCACACACACACTCACACACACACACACACACACACACACACCACGCACACACACACACACACACACACACACACACACACACACACACACACACACACACACACACACACACACACACACACACACACACACACACACACACCCACACACACACACACACACACACACACACACACACACCACCTAGCAAGCTTGCTTGAGCGCCTTCGGCGCGTCAAGTTGGAATCCTTACGTTTCTGAGCGAACTCCTCATATTATCCACTCGCCAAAAGCGAGGTTGGAGGGGTGAGCAAAAACTGACGAACGCAGGCCCCACCGTTTGCCCCCTTTTTGTACTCCCCCCTTCGAATCCCTTCGTTCCGTCTCTGACGGCCCTCTTTTTTACCTGTATGTTCTTCCCCGTTCATCTGTTCCCCACCTTTTTCCCCATGACTTCGACGGATGCTTCTCCCTTTGCTCTGCTGCGATAAACAGCTGGGAGATAGCGGAACAGCCAGGACGGAGCCACATGCGTTCTGCCGACTCGCAAGGAAGAGCGAAGAAATGTGAAAACGGGTTTTTGCCTAGAGGCTTTTCGTGGTATTCTGCAGATGCTTTGGGCTATCTTTGTGTCTGTGCTTTCAGTTGTCTTCTTAACCATGGTTAAGTGCGCAAATGGTGTCAGCCGAAGCTGGTAAAGCTTCGGCGCCGCCCACGTTATGTTTGTTTAGCAGCGGCTGCCAAACATCCCGTGACACCGCGCGAGGTGGTAGAACGCTCGTTTATTTTCTTTTCGATTGCTTTTGATGGGGCATGCAGGCCTGAAATGCAAGGATGGAAAGGAGACGGGGGAAAAAAAGGAAAAGGTTTGTGCCCTCGTAGCTCGCCGGGCCAGCGCTCCAGATAGGACTGGGCTAGGTACTTTGGTGGCATGCGGGGTTTTTTGCACAGGTGCGCTCGTGGATTTCGACACCCCGTGCGTTGGCGAAAGATCCGCCGCTCAGTTTTTCGGTTGCCCCACAGTGGGAACATTCCAGTGGCTGAGCGTTACCTTGAGATGTCTTATCAACATCCTGGTCGGACCGTGTCTTCTTCGTGTCCGGTTTCCCGCTTGGTGACTGGCTGGCTGTTGGACTGGCTGTTGGCATGCGGGGGCGTTTTCTGCGAGGTGGCGACTCGGGTTGCGACTGCGATAGGCCTTCAAGTACTTCGTTGAAGAAGCTTGACCCGTCCCCAGTGGGATTGGGAACGGGACCCATGTTCGACGACCGGGTGATAAACCGAGTTTTTGTGTCATCGTTCATGTTGCCCTGGACTGGTATGAAATGCCATTGGGCAATGTGGCCAAGCAATTGGCGGAAACAATAGGGATTCCAACACACACACACACACACACACACACACACACATACTAGCAAGCTTGCTTGAGCGCCGAAGGCGCGTCTAGTGGAATCCTATCCTGTCCAGAGAAAGCGATGCCTCCTTCTTAACACCACTCGAATCGAGGTTGGAAAAGTGGTAGTCACACGAACACAAGCAGGCTCACCGCTCGAACGCCTCCTACTTGTTTGTATCTCCCCCTTCCCCTTCTGTTGTGATGGGCCGTTTTCGCGGTCTATTCACCCTCCATCACGCACTGGCCAGATGCTCGTCAGTTTGTTTCCTTGCGCAAGAAGAACTGTTTCGATGGGTTCCTTTGTTTGTCTTCCCCTTCTTTTGCTGTTCTGCGACTGAAGCCTGAGCCGCAGCAACCTGAGCAACGACAGCAACAACCAAAGACAACGTAACCTCAGGAGAGAATGTAGGATTCCACACACACACACACACACACACATTTACTCGTGCCGTCTCTCGGGCGCTTTCAAAAATGCGCATTTCTTCTCGTTTTTTTCATTCCATGTCTGCTTGTCTTAACCTGCCAGGTACCTTTTCCGTACTGGACGTTTCTTGGTTCACCGGTTGCTGCAGATTGAAACATCTCTCTATGGCTGCTTCACCTTTCTGTTTGTTGCGTAAACCCTGTTATCAGTGATTTAGCACGGCACACTGCCATCCGACGCTACGCTTTTTGATATAGGCAAGCAAGCTTGTTACCATATACTCGAGGGACTGCCTTGTGCTCATTTCGACGGAGGCTAGAGGGGGAGAAAACGATACAACTACAAAGTGGGTCTTTTTTGTTGAGCGCTAACGCCTCAGCCCGGCTTCCGCAGTGCCCTCGACCTCGCGGGCGACCTTCAACACCGTCGTGAGTCGACGGTTGTTGGCGGTGAACGAGAAGAGGGACGGGACATCAGTCCCGACCACCCTCTTCACCCAGCTCACCACACCCGACCTGTCGAGCTGATTCGGCATTTTTTGTTGGACGCATACGCCCGCCACTAAACCCAGATTTACCTGTGGTTTCGTGTGGGCTACAGCACATTTACCAACTTTGCGATTTTGGAATATCGTTGCGATAGTGGCGAGTCATCTGCTTGCCGATGAGTACCACACTATACTTTGAGATTTCGCGACTGGCAGTCTCCTCAAGTATTACCTACAAAGCAGGTGCTTATACACACACACGGCCAAACCACGTCCACTGTACTCTGCGGAGTTTACTTCGCAGATTGCCGCCGTACAACGAAGACAAGTGAATGCGTTCTAGCGGATGCTGTCGAACAGCAACAATTCCTTCGGCGGCACGCAGAAATCGGCGCAGAACACTCCGCGCACTGTCGCCGGCCTGCTTTCAACACATGCGCTCCCTCCTCTTACACCGGGGTGTCCCTTCTGTGGGTTCAGGGGCCTGGGATCCGTGACAGGATCAGGCCGCGCAGTCGAGTGCGGTCACAAAGGTCTGCGAACGCCGCGTTGCTACCGGCTACCTGTTTGTTGAGTGACGTGAAGGCAAGGCCACTTGAGTGAACCGAATGACTTGCAGCTTCGGGATTCTAAAGTCCCCCCGGGAGACGCTCCGCGAGCTTTGTACACAGCGGCTGAGCTTTTGGGGCGGGTGCAAAGAATTGTCGGTCCTGAAGGCTTTTGTGTTGGGCGCTTACGCCCGCCACTAAACCCAGATTTACCTTTGTGGTTCGTGTGGGCTACGGCACATTTACCTGCTTTGAAGCGAACATCCCTCTACCTCTCGCACCCAACTGAAACGCCTATCGGTGCCCATGCCACCTCGGCAAGGGCATCTATCAGAGGGCTGAATCTATACGTCTCGCGAGACAAAGCAAGCCTGGTATCTGCTAACACTGTTCTGGTTGGAAGGCACGGAAGTGCGAAACCGGTCTGGAGAGCAATTATCGACGCGCAACCGATGAAGCCGAGCAGACGAAGGAGAAGGGGAACGCCAAGCGCGAGCGCGCCTGAACGCGACGCACACGAGTCGAGTTGAAGAGACGAAAGTATGACGTGTGAAGCAATGACCGCGACGCCAACGCAGATTATCACCACAGATAATTGCATTCTAATCCAACGCACGGCAACCACACCTCGAGCAGAACACCCGAATGCCCCACCCGATGCTGAAAGCACCACTCCGAACGCGGACGGGCGAGCGCCGGCTCCGGCCCCACCCGTGGCTCCGTCACGCGGGGAAGACATCGGCGCCAGCAAAATGAAAACGAGGGACGATACCCCCCCAACGGAAGAAGAGGTGTCCAGCACCACGCGTGAAATCGAAGGCAGGTTTCGCAGAAACATGCACACCGGCGAGGATCGGAAAGGACGCTAGCGACGGCGCACTTCCAGTCCGCTCTTGTATCACGGCGGTTCCTACTTGTCCTCTCTTGGATTATGTCGTGGCATACTAAGCCCGCCCTTGGATCATGTCGTTGCATACTAAGTCCGCCCTTGTATAATGTCGTGGCATACTAAGTCCGCCCTTGTATCATGTCGTGGCATACTAAGTCCGTCCTTGTATAATGTCGTGGCATACTAAGTCCGCCCTTGGATCATGTCGTTGCATACTAAGTCCGTCCTTGTATAATGTCGTGGCATACTAAGTCCGTCCTTGTATAATGTCGTGGCATACTAAGTCCGTCCTTGTATAATGTCGTGGCATACTAAGTCCGCCCTTGTATCATGTCGTGGCATACTAAGTCCGCCCTTGGATCATGTCGTTGCATACTAAGTCCGCCCTTGTATAATGTCGTGGCATACTAAGTCCGCCCTTGTATCATGTCGTGGCATACTAAGTCCGCCCTTGTATTGTGTCGTGGCATATACTAAGTCCGCCCTTGTATCACCAAGCTCCCGGAAAAGTTCCCTGGACACAGCGTGAGCCGCAGACAGTGAGTCGACAGATAGGACAGGCACGTGGAGTCTCCTCCAGGTCGCCCAACCCCTCGCGGGCAACGTCCTTCGGGGGAAACCCATGCTGGAAAAGAAACGAAAGGTTGACCATGTTTTAGACTCTGGTACGCGCAAAAGGCTCGCTTCTTCTTATTTTCGCCGGAGGCCTGTAACCAGGCATTAGCTTCGCCCGTATTACAAAATCCTAACAAGACAGAACCTGAAGCTCCGTACCGGACGGCGCTCCCCGGACCCCCCTCAATGTATAAACTATAGCAGACTCACCAGAGGCAGTGGACCTGTGTCTATTCTGAAGGGGGAAATTGGCTGCTCAAGGTGCTGACTGATTGGCATTACGAAAGCAAGAACATGAAAACAAGAGGTGGGACCTTGCTCGGCAGCCGACGTAGGCCTGCGGCACCTGCCGCCAACGTTCCTTCGCGGCGCTCACGTCGCAGGCACGCGGTTTCGAAAGCGCGAAGCTCGAGCAGATGTGGTTCACGATCACGTCAGCTTGGATCAGGGAGATATCCCGGTCGTAGTGGATGCCGTCCTTCGTGAAGTTGGCGGCTACCTTCGTGATGCCGGTGGTCTCGACGACGGAGAGCTGGTGGCACGCAGCCACGGTGCGGAGCGCATCCCTGAAGACGGCAGCCTTCGCATGACTATTGCACAATCGGCACTTCCTCCCCACCGGGCACCTCTCCAGGTGCAACCAGTGCATTGGGAATAGGACGACCTCTGCTCCCGGCTTCACCATTTTTGCAATCCGCCCGACCCTAGCGGACATCAAGTCGAAGTACTTCTCTGGGGCCACATGCAGGACCCCCATGTCCCAAGCCCCACTACCGATCCAGACCAAGTCAGCCTCCGCGATCGCCGCCTGCGTCCTCGTGTAGTTCAGGCTCCCGTCGTACAGGGCCGCAGCGGACCAGTAAAACTCGAACTTTCCGTTGTCCTTGATGTTGTAAAAGTGGCCGTACACCTGCCCGAGCTCCGACACGTCCTTGTAGGCGGGGCCCTTCTCCTCGGGCGTGAACCAGTGCATCGGCTTGTCCTGCAGAAGGGCCATCCGCGCGATTTTACGCACGATGTCCCGCGTGAGCGAATCGCCGAGAAAGACCTGCGGTCGGGTTTGCCCTGGGCTACAGACGTTCAGGCGCTACTTGCCTCTCATGCAAGAAGAACTAGCTAGCATCAAGTCTTCTTCGCGGGAATGCAAAAGTACTTTAGTACTGACAAAAATATTAGTGTAATGTTTAGGCAGGACACTGCTTCTCATGCATGTTATGCTAGCATTGAGTCTTTTACGAAGAAAACACAGGTCGGAAAACGGAAACGGGGAATGCGGTAGGGGTATGGAACCTTGAGAGTTTATAGCGGAGTTCAGGTTTCTTTTCGCGACCGGCTTCATTGTCGGTTTTTCTTTACGCTGTTTGCGTGATGCTCGTGTACGTTTTCGTTGCGAAGCAACTCGTAGCGAGTTGCAACGAGTTGCTGATGACAGGTTCGTAACCAGAAAAGGTATCGGAATTCTCACTGCTCTCGGGTTTGCTCGTTTCGCAAGTAGATACCAAGAGAATAGTACGAATGAGAGGTTTTCCGCGAACTAGCTCGAACAACGGCGAGGAATGCCTTGATCGATGCCTAATTACGATACTCGAAAGAACCACCCGGCGACATGCATGTTGACCCCCGGGGCCCCCGCCTTTGTTTGTGCGTGCCGGTTGATCGGTTTTCCCAGTTGTATTTACCCTGTGTATATTCAGGTAAGGAATTCTGATCAACCGCCAAAACACGCTGCCTACGTCTTTTTAGCCTGCACAATACATTGAAGGGCAACCCGCAAGATTGTTAGTACTAAAAAAAGGGTTAATCAAGAATACCAGTTTCTTCCCAGCGAAGCACTTCGGCACGTTCATGTACTCGAGTTGGCGAAACTTGCAATGGTCGGGCAGCCACGACTTCCGCCGCCTGTTTGGCATGAAAAGCTTGCCTGGGAAGAGGTCGTCGTTCGTTTGGCAGAACTCGCTGCCCAGTTTTGGGGCGGTCGCTGTCTTGGCCGGGATCGCACTCTCTTTTTCCTCGCTCGTCCTACTTTCTTCCTCTGCAGACTCCTCTGCCACTGCGTCAACTGCAGACTCCTCTACCGACGCGGCTTCGACTTCATCAGCTTCGTTGTTCCCGTACAACGCGGAAAACTGCTTCAGCAGCTCTAACCCGCCGGATTCAAAATTGGGTTGGCGGTGCGACACGAAAACCTCCCGCCGCCCGATTGGCGCCGCTGGAGCGCTCATCCGCCCCGAGAAGAAAGCGAGAATTATGCACACGAGGGCTATCGCCTTTAAAGTAGACGACGCCATATGCGCCCTGATATCCTGTTATTCTGAGTTTCTGGTGCTCGGCCAGTCGCATGTTTGTGTCGCGTTAATTTTGGCGCTATTTTTGATCGGGGCTCGGGGAATGGGGCCAAGGGATTCGGATCTGATGAGGCCTGATCGGTCTCTCACCCACACGATCCGCAGCATCAATCGTTGGTGAAAGCTCCTAGCCTTGCTTCTCGGATGGAGCTGGTCCTCCTTGTACCTTTCTGTTGCTTCCTGCTCGCCGCCATGCGATGCAAACTCATATGGGTCAATGCCAAACCCCCCCCCCCCAGGGATGATAAAATACAACCCCAGTTTCAAAAAATACAAAAATACAAAAAATACAAAAATACAGTATTTTAAGCCTTTTGAGCCAATTCACCCACCCCCTGATCGAGCGTAATCGAGTGTAATATTTTGGGGTTAGAATGCAAAGAATCTGTGGCAATAATCTGGTGGAGTGTAATATAGTGTAATCGAGTGTAGTAGAGTGTAATCGAGTGTAGTAGAGTGTAGTAGAGTGTAGTCGAGCGTTGTAGAGTGTGATCGAAATTGACACTAGTATTTTGGGTTCGACCACTGGTGGACCCCTGGCTGGCCCATGAGCGACCATGTTGACCACTGTCTGGCCCAAGAAGTGCCAAGCACAAGCATACGAGGGACGGAAACCGCAGGTGTGGGCCTTCACCGTGGTGGAGCCAGGCTAGATTCGGGGTGGCGCCCTGGGAGGGACAGGGACGGGGGTAGTCACGCCTTAGTCCCAGGGCCTCTCCCCACCCATCTGTATGTGTTCTCCTGGTCATCGCTACCGCGCTGACCTTTCCCTCAAAGCCCGCTGCCCACTGCCCTACAAGAGACATGCTTTGCACTCTCTGAATGCCCATTGACTGTGCTCCGCTTCAGCCGACTGCTTTGGAAGAGGTACTGTGCTCCGTTTGGTGCCGACTGCCCTGCCAGAGACGTGCTTGCAGACAGAGGTCGGCCGCCGCTACTTTGGTTTTCTCTCGCGTCTTCCCAGCTCCGCCACCTTCCCAGAGGCTTGGGGAGAGCTACGTGCTCCGGCTGTAAGGGACGAGACCGAGGTGCGACGCTGGCCCCGGTCGCAATCTGTATGTGCCGGCCCGGCCCGATTAGGCCTTTGGAGTACCGCGTGAATGGCGCGATTGGGCCCACGCGCATGCAGCCTGTCTGCTCGCAGTCACGCCGGCCGGCCCGCAACCGCAACCACATTCGCTTGTGCCCACACACCAGCTCTTCTTATCGAGCTAGCGATCCAGCTAAGGAGCACAACCGAGGATCCGAGGCGGAATCATGCCCCACAGTGGCCGCACGAGAGATAACGGCAGGTTCCTCCCGCAGACGCACTACCCATCGGAATGTGACAGCGCAAGTAGGCTCGATGGAAGCACGAAGTGAAGCAGGATAGACGAGCTACGGAGACGAGACGAGTCGTGTACCAGGGGCAGGCCGGGACGATGAACCGCATGAAGCCGAAGAAAAAGTTCAAGAACGAAGCAACACCACAAGCCGCGTGCAGCCAAGCAGACCTCCCGGAACCTACGTGGGCAGTAACGAGGAGCCAACAGATGAGTGTCCACTGAACCCCCTTGTCAATACCCCCAACGACTATGGCACGAATTGCGCAATGCCAGACGGTAGCGTCTGACAATGGCATGCGTGACATTGCAGTGCCTAAAGGTGAGATTAGCCTCCGTTTTCAACCGCCTTGTTGTCGCCAGGGAGATCGAACCCACAAACAGAAACTTGACATCTTCGAGGACAGGGTGTCTGCCAAGCGCTTGCCCTATCGCCTGGAACTGCCCCGCAGGGAATGCCAAAAGGCTCGAGTATTAGCTGCGCTAAA
The DNA here is from genome assembly GCA_030068145.1 of Diplonema papillatum. Classification (NCBI taxonomy): domain Eukaryota; phylum Euglenozoa; class Diplonemea; order Diplonemida; family Diplonemidae; genus Diplonema; species Diplonema papillatum. Next base: position 107,022 of record JAPJBO010000052.1, read on the forward strand.
TTGCAAAGGTTGCTAATACGGGAAAACGGGTACCCGAGCCCCTATGCACTCGACAACCTGCTTCCACAAGTCAGTCCGAACTTCCTCGTCCCCTGCTGCACTGCCTGGCTACATCCTTTTTTCAGACGAATATGCTTCTTTTTGTTCGATATTCGATGATCGTGCTATCAGCATCTTTAGCCCCAGAAGAAGGCTCGATAATAGACACGTTGCATCGGCTAATCAGGATTGGCTGAGTGCTGTGTGTTTAATCAATTGTTACAGTACCCCCCCAATTCACCAAAAGCTGATCGATTGTAATCGAACGTAATCGATTGTAATCGAGTGTAATCGACGCGTAATCGAGTGTAATCGAGCTCAAGTCGCTTTCAGGGGGGTAGGTGAATTGGCTCAATTTGTATTTTTTTGTATTTTATGGATTGCCAGCAGTGGACGATCTTAAACACAGGGGGTGACAAAAAACACCTCAAAAAAAAAAAAAAAATCCCCGCTGCGCGGGGCCTTCTGGACACTGTTAGCCTCAGTTACAAAACACTTCCAAGACCCAGAGGAATTTGGATGGAGCCTCTTCATGACGCACTCACGTATCTCTCTGTCTGATAGAGTCATTTCTACCGTCTTCTACACACAGCAAATATCTCCTTGGAATCCTTGGCAATGGGGGTCACGTTGGGGGTCAGGAAAAGGCATAGAGCCTTGCAGATTGTGCGTGGCTCATGTGCCTAATCGAGCTTAGCCCGAGGGTGGGAAGGGGTGGGAACAAAAGGGACAAAAAGTGTGTAATGTGTGTAGCGGGAGATACCCTGTGGATTGTTGCGGTCTCTGCCACCCGATCCATGATTCCCGGCGTAAACTCTTCTAATTTATTCAGGGAATCAGCCTATCCGAAGATGCTTAACCAGTATTGTGATCAATACTGCGATCCAGGAGTTGGGAGTTGGGTCCGAACACACAGCGTAAAGTACAAACATGCCGATTCTTGCTTTCCCCTTTTCGTAGCTGGTAGCTTAAATCGAAGGACAAGGCCGATTCTGAGAACCACTTTGCTGGTGCTGCCGGGAGAAAGTGCATGCCTTGTGACATTCGGGCGCACATTTCGAAGCACTGTGCGGAACAGAGGATCCTCCACAGTGAAGAAAAGGCTTGCAAAAACATATCTGATGCATTGCTGCATGCTGTCCCTTTCAACTTCAGACATTCCGGGGCATATACCGAGGCGTGTCTGCTCGAACAGAATTGCCATGAGCACCACTTTTCACCACTTGCTACGTCGGACTGACATCCTTCGGGTGGTGGTTTGCCCCAAAATATTCACGCCGCCCAGCTCTTCCTCATCAGCTGGGAAACACTCCAACTCACACGAAACCCGTCCCGGCAGAGAACACCGGGACCCCAAAAAATCCAGAACTCCAAAAAATCCAAAACTCCAAAAATCTCAAAAATCCAAAAAATACAAAAAATACAAATTCCGGGTTCAAAAAATACAAAAAATACAAAAAATACAAGTTCAAAAAATACCATAAAATACAAGGCTTCTCAACCCTGCCCCCCCCCAGGGTGCGCACTAAGGGACGTTGCCCCCGTTGCACGTTGCACCCCCCTTTTGGGGGGGGGGGGTCGCTTTGGGGGCTGTTTTTGGGGTGTTTCCCAGACCCCCCGGTACCGAGTGGGTACTCCGTTTCCTCCAGATGAATCCGTTCTCCTCGTTTTCGAAATCGAAACCCACTTTTGCGGAAAAAAAGGTCATTCCCCACCAAAATGTTTTCCTGCGCTTTTTTGGCAGGGAAATGTACTTAGCAACTTTTGAGCAAAGTCAGTTTCCCCGAAAATCAAGATTCCTGCAATGCACTCAAAAATCAGCCAAAATCTGGAAAATTGGCCCAAAAAGTGAAAATTCGGGCCGATTCGGCCGATTTACCATGTGCTTTCCCCAAAATGCCAATACCCCCCAAAAACTGTTTTTCAGGCAAATCCGCTGGGAAACGTACTTAGAGAATTTCGAAAATACGGCACCTAGAAAACCACGAAAGGGCAGATTTTCCCGGTTTCAGCCTGTGTTTTGCACGGCAAATTTCAGGCCTCACAGACGAATTGAGGACGGAGTGGAAAGATCCATCGCGAAAGAGCGCGTTTAAGGGGGTCCCCGGAAAAAAGGGTGGGGGGGTGCCCGGCCACCAGGTGCACCAAACAGGACCCCCCCCCCCCCCTTCCAAATTTAGCAGACGTTGACGTTGCCCGTTGCACCCCCCAATCCTTAGTGCGCCCCCTGCCCCCCCTTTGCACTTCTTCAGCTCAAAAAATTTCTAAGTCAAACCCGGGTATTTCTGGGCCCAGGATCACCCCAAAAACAACTTCTGAGTGTTATTTCCTACCAGATGGGCCCCGTGCCATGCACAGGAGCTCACAAACCCACACAGATGGGGGGTATGGTACCCCCACCCCCCCCTCCCGCATGATCCAAAATAGGGCCAAAAACAGGCATGTTTTTCAGATTTTCCACTGTGGTCTGGAAATGGGCGGCAAGGGTTAGCACCTGGAGAAAGAAATGTGTATTCCGCTCCGGGTGACCATGCGCGCACCAAATTAGCCTCGGAGACTCCTGTTTTTACGTGCAGATTCCTCATTGCCAGCCCCCGAGACTCCCTGCCTGTTCACCGCACCAGACACTGTCTGTCCGGTGTGCTATTAAGGGGGTTTGAGACGCATTTAGGGGCTTGACCACTAGTTTATGGCGGTATGTGTCGTTTTTTTTCTGCTGCAAACTAGTGGTCAAGCCCCCAAATGCGTCCCAAACCCCTTAATAGCACACCGGACAGACAGTGGCTGGTGCGGTGAACAGGCAGGAGTCTTGGGGGCTGGCAGTGAGGAATCTGCACGTAAAAACAGGAGTCTCCGAGGCCAATTTGGTGCGCGCATAGTCGTTTGCAGAAAAAAAACGACACATACCGCCATAAACTAGTGGTCAAGCCCCTAAATGCGTCTCAAACCCCCTTAATAGCACACCGGACAGACAGTGTCTGGTGCGGTGAACAGGCAGGAGTCTTGGGGGCTGGCAATGAGGAATCTGCACGTAAAAACAGGAGTCTCCGAGGCCAATTTGGTGCGCGCATAGTCGTTTGCAGAAAAAAAACGACACATACCGCCATAAACTAGTGGTCAAGCCCCTAAATGCGTCTCAAACCCCCTTAATAGCACACCGGACAGACAGTGTCTGGTGCGGTGAACAGGCAGGAGTCTCGGGGGCTGGCAGTGAGGAATCTGCACGTAAAAACAGGAGTCTCCGAGGCCAATTTGGTGCGCGCATAGTCACCCGCCGGAGCGGAATACACATTTCTTTCTCCAGGTGCTGACCCTTGCCGCCCATTCCCTGACCACAGTGGAAAATCTGAAAAACATGCCTGTTTTTGGCCCTATTTTGGATCATGCGGGAGGGGGGGGGTTTTGCAAGAACGTGCTTGGAATATGGGTATGTGCTCAACACCGCACTGGTCCCGTCTGCGCCGTGTTTCGGTCCTTTAAGCCAAGGCGGACCATCATCAGCGTGGAACCTGAGTGTCTGCAGACAGGACTGCGGTGTGAGTCTGGTTTGTCAGGCGGCTGTTCGTAGCTCGTCACAGCCAGGACCACCCGTGCTACTAGAGCACAGGCGAATCCGTCACGGGGAGAAGGCCCCTACAACCGTGTCTGAGCAATCAGTTAAAAAACTCAGGGCACTCGCCCTGATTGTGACTGCGACTCGCTAGGCAGCACTGACTTGATCGACCTTTCCGCGAAGCACGGGGCACCGTGCTGCGTGGCGGATAAACGGGTCCGGCGAATTGTGTTCATTCCCCGTTGTGTAGCACTTTTTCTTGCAGGGGCAGGTAAAGACCCCAGCCGCAATTGAAATGCCCCACAAGTTTTTTGGCGCTCGCTTGAAGGCTGCTCTCAGCTGTTCCTGCATTTTGTGCTTCATCATGGCGAGAGTATCCCCCTGGACGGTAAACATCTCGTCATGCATGCTGGGTGTGAACTGTGCATGAAACAGCTTTCTCGATGTGGCTTGGTACGGGGTGAGCGTGACCCTGAGTTGCACTCGCAGCAGCCGCCCTGCTTTCAGGTACTCCGTCCAAGTTACGGCGTCGACGACAACTCTGTCAGAACGAGGAAAAGGAAACGAAGGACTTCTGAAATCGAGGACTTCTTCGGAAGGGGAAAGGGAGATAATACAGCGGAATTGAAACTCCCAAAGCAGGAGCGGCGCCGCCGCCCGTGCCTCGGCGGGCCAGATCAACGCACATCAGCCACCAGTAGGAATGCAAGCGAAGCAAGTGACGAGACAATCGCTTTGGCGAAGAAAGTATTCGCTTTACCGGATTTCTGTTGCCTTCAATTAATTTTTGAAAGAAGGCGAGTATCAAGCAAATAGAAGGCAATAAGGACTAAGCGTTGCGCTTGCATTCAACACTCGAAAGGCGGGTATGACACCCGCTTTTAGCTCCAGCTTTTTGAGGCATTGAGGCAGGTCTTCACCGTGGGTGTACCTCGGCACGCGTTGGGTAGCACACCCGCTTTTCGGGTGTAGGTAGCAGGACGTCAAACTCTCTTAAAGAATGCGGAACAGTTTTGTTGAAAGCTGCGCGAGGAGGCGGCGGGGAGGCGGCGGAGGCGTGGGGGATGGGGGAGAAAAGGATCCGGCTCAATTCGAATCGCTAACGATACACGGTGATGTCCAGCTTCGGAAGCTGAGAGGATGTGCTCGAGACACACCCGAAAACGGGTGTGCTATTCACAAGAGAAGTGTACACCTGAAAAGCGGGTGTGGCACGCTTTTGAACTCCATTCAGCTCCAGTTTCTGAGGCTAGACTTCGCCGTGTTCCAAGGGCACGTCAACCATCCAAAAGGGGTGCAGAGTCAAGGACTGGCAGGGCTGGTCACCGCAGGTCGCGGGTGGGCAACGCTTACCATGCGGAAGCAGCTTGTTCAACAATTATGATGAAGGCCTCATCAAGTGAGCCAGCACGTCGTCTGCTTGACACTGCTTGACAGCCTTGAGAAGCAAAAAAGGTATTGTACAATTCAGCGTAGCCTCGTGTCTGAAGCAGTGAAAATTGCTTTTGGTCGCTACGGCGGAAGTGGGGGCTGACTGTATATGGTACACAGGGTGCGGGGGTAGGGTTGGCCCCCCTTTACGTGTTTTTTTCCTTTTTCTTTTTTTGCTCGGGGGATTTTGCTTTCTTTTGGCCTGGTGCACTCCTGTTAGCCCGGGTGATGCTGGGATACTCCATGTGCAAGACAAATTTGGTGGTTTGGTGGGGTGGCAGCTTTTTGAGTCTATGCAGGGAAGTACTCCCAACCCCGAAGTCAGAAACGCACAGTGCCGCCAAAATACGCCGGGGCTCTTGACGGTCTGCAGTTGAGCATGTTTTTGCTCCAGAATTTGTTTTTATTTTTTGACAACATGATGAGTGGCCTTGCTAGCATGGCTTCCGTGGCTTTGCAATGCGACTCTGCTGCACAACCTTGCCCGACAGCTCGAAGGCCGGTCAAGCGGTGCGCAAAAGATTTCAGTTGGAGCATTTGGGTCAAAAAATTGGGGTTTCGACTCAAAATCCGGGGGGCAAAAGTATGGATCGGGATCATTTGAGTCGAAGATTCCGAAATTTGGTCCTCAAATCTGGGGTTCAAAAAATTTGGGTCAAAAGCTTTTGGGCCACGGACCCGAAAATGGCGCAATAAATATTCAGTTTGAGCATTCGCAATAAAACCCGGTCGGGAAACAACGACGGGCTGCAGTCATCGGCACGTATGAGACTTCGCAACTGGCAGCCTCCTCAAGTATTTCCTACAAAGCATGTGCTTATATATTTGTTTGTGCACTAGCGGAACTCACCTGCCTTGACAAGTTTCATGTAGTACACTGCCAACAAGTATGCTCTCTGAGGAGATTACTGGTTATCGCCAAAAAGAATAGGCGTGTGTTTGTTTGTACGTGCCGGGGGAGGATTAGCCTGTTCGTGATCGATAGTGAGTGAATATGATCGCTAGGCGAATCTTCTCCCAAACACGCTGCCAGCGTTCTCTTTCGTGTTTACAAAGCATTGTTACTAAGAAAAAAAGAATGCCGTGCGGAAATCCACACGTTCCACGCGTGTAGCGTAAGCCCTGCCCACCATAGAGACCACTTTAGGGCGACTAAGCTGTGATGGAGTGTCTTGCCGCGTTTTTTTACGACGCGCACTGGGACAGCAACCCTCAGGACGAGGGGGGCCCGGTGGTACAGAACGTGGCGGGTCCCCCAGGACTTGCCTACACTCGAAAAGCTGGTGTGCCACACCTACTTTCAAGACTTTTACTCCAGCGTCCTCACCGTGTGTGGGCAGCTGGTTTACAGCGCACGCGGTCAGCAAGAGCGACGTGGCATACAGCCGTTCTCGATGAATCCGCGTGCGATTCCACTTTCTTCGTACGCCGATCGTGTTCAGGGGCATCGGGGCAGAGGGGGTCGGTGGTACAACAGAATGCTGAGGGAGGAAGGCTCTGGATTCGGGAAGTCAGACAGTACTGTGCACCCACAACCTTCCCACGATGCCGTCAGAATAGCCACAACATTCACCCACAACGGTTCCAGCCACAGTAGCAACAGGGCATTGTGGCTATCGTGGCTAGAATATTTTTCCGTCGTGGCCCATTGAAAATGGGCAAAATCAATGCCCAGGGGTTGAAATCAATTCCGTCGACACGAACTGTTCCCCACGTATCATGCGACATTGGACCCCGATCTCCCTTGGTGGGGATTCGGGATGGGGGGGAAAATATTCTAGCCACAAGAGCCGCACACAGTATTGGGGTAAATGCAATGGCTATTCTGACCGCGAGGGGAAGATGCCGGTGCACAGTACTGAGTCAGACCGCCGCCGGGTGCAGAACAGGGCGTGTCGAGTGGTGAGCACCACTCCTTTGCTCTAACAATGCAGATCACTGCTTGCAACCCTCTTTAGCATTGGGAAAGATGCCCGGCGGGGTCCAGGGAAGGGAGTTGTAGTATGGCTAAAGATAAAGTGGTGTCACCTGAGGGGGTAATCTCAGGGCCGCCCACGTGATAAGCCGTTAAGCATTGAGTTCTTTTAAGTACATGAACCACGTTAAGCAGTGTGAACTTGAAATGCAGGTACCACAGGGGTAAGCTTGCATTTGTCATAGGCTAGGGTTATTTGAATACGTCGTCCGAGGACGATCTCAAAGCGGACGAGGACGGTGATAATAGGCTGGTGATAACCAGCTCCATTTTTCGTTTGTACCGGCTGTCCTGCCGAAGCAGTCGCTCGAGGGGCCGCCCACGTGATAAGCCGTTAAGCATTGAGTTCTTTTAAGTACATGAACCACATGGATTAGCATGCACATGCCGTTAAGCAGCGGCTGCCGGCTTATCCCGTGACACCTTTTATATGTACGTTATTGAAAGAGTAGCGTTGGCACTCTTACAGGTTCGTTCCCTTGTAGCTCGCCGGGAACTCCAGTGAAACTGGGTATGTTACCGGAGTTCCGCACGCAGTCTCGTAAGTTCGTATAGCACAGGCGACACGGGAAAGGTCCCACGCGCGGTTCGTTTGTTCCCAAGCTTTGAAGAGTGTGCACACAGGGCGGCAAGACACGGGGTTGCCTATTCGGCGTGGGCCTAACCTACAACTACTACTTGGGTCCGGGAAGAATCGGTGCGGCTACAGGTGAGCGGCCACTGTTAATCCATTTACTCTGAGACTTGCATGGCTTAATCCTTGAACAAGCATAATATTATGACTACTGGCAGGATCAACCACAGGTTTCTTGTCCCCTCAAACTAGACTGGACCGAGGAAAATCTGACGAATCAGAGATTCCCCGATACCAGAGATTGTATCGTGTCAAGCCTAGATTGATGCATTGAGCATTCCATTCATTTTTTCAGCTTTCAAAGGGGGGGTGGTCCGAATGAGCTCGGTGAACGTACGCAAGGTATAGGAACATTGCACTGACCGTCTCTGGTCAGTTTGCCGGCAGGTTCAAGTAGTACATGCGGCTCGGGGCGAGCCCCATGACGGCTCGCTTGTTCTCGAGATTGAAGAGCGTGCAAGGCGGCAGCAGGTCACGCAGGAGCTCTTCTATCTCCGCGGGCTCCGCAGCGCCGCACAGCTTCTCGGCGTGCGCCTCCGCCCAGCGCTGCAGCGAGTTGAATACGCAGAAGGTCGACGTCTTGACGTTGCCGGACGACAACACTTCCTTCAGCTGCTCCTTTTCGAGGTTGAGGAAGTCCGGATCCGGAAAGCAGTCGGTGTAGTTTTCGATGAGAAACTTCCGGCAAGCCGACGACGTGGCGTGAGCGCGGATGCGGTTGGCTGCGTTCCAAAGGCTGCAGACTGTGTGCGGAGTGATTCGCAGGGACATGAAGTGCTGGATTCGGCTGGTCAGGTGGTCCGCCATGAAGTATTCCGCCGCCTCGTGGAAGTCGTACGTCCGCGAGGTGAACCGGCCCTTCAGGAACTTGAGGGAGTCGGTGTGCAAAAACTCGAGCACCGCGCCGACGGTCTGCGAGTCGACGTCGTCGGTCGCGATCTGTGAGAGGTCCACCACGCGCCGCCCGTGAGCGTCGACTTCGCACGCCCACCCGCCGGAGAACAGCTCTTCGAAAAACTTGCAACGCGCTGAAAGCATCACGCGGCACGCGACGAACACCTTCACCTGCCGGGTGTGGTGTGGGTGTGTTTAGGTTGTTAGAGTGCACGATTTTACAGTTAGAGTTTGCTTGAAATTCCGTTTTTGTGAGTGTGTCGGCAAGACGGTGCGAAGGATTCGAGTGGGTTGTTAATGGTGCTGGTTTTGAGGAAAAGGGGAAAGCAAGACGAATTGGCGGTAAGTCTCCGTCGGTTGGGTAGCTTGTACTACCTCCGTTCTTTCTCTCCTCTACTCACTCACAGGGACGTGACCGGCTGGTCAGGTGGTCCGCCATGAAGTATTCCGCCGCCTCGTGGAAGTTGTGCGTCCGCGAGGTGAATTGGCCTTTCAGCAAAAACTCGAGCACTCTGCGAGTCGACGTCGTCGGTCGCGATCTGCGAGAGCCGCCCGTGCGGGTCGACTTCGCACGCCTACCCACCGGAGAACAGCTCTTCGAAAAACGGATCTGGCGCTTCCTTTGTTTGTGCGCACTTCCTTCAAACCTGTTTTGTTCATCTAACGGGAGTGAGGATAGTACGCTGCCATCGATCTGTTTTTGTTCTTGACAAATTGCATTTGTTAGACACAAAAACTTGCAACGCGCTGAAAGTATCGCGCGACGAACACCTTCACCTGCCGTGTGTGGTGTTCGGGTTGGTCGTGCTTCAGTATCCTTCAGTCAACGTAAGCCCAATCCACCCTCTGGATAGACAAGTGATAGTTTTGGACTAGAATGCAAAGAATCGGTGGCAATGATCTGCATCCTGATAGACTGTCAACAGCTCCATTCGACGCAGGTCCAGGGAATAGGTCGTAGACTGTGGCGCACTGCCGTGCGCTGCGACAACCAGCAAGGGAATTCGATGCAGTTCAAGGAGATTGGAATGGGCCGGCCCATCGCTTTCAAACATTGTTTTCGTGCGATACGCGTTCAGGTTAAACCGCTGTCAACGTTTCCATCGTTTGTTAGCTGCAACAAGAATGCCCTCTAAGGGCATTTGCTGGTTATCGCAAAAGATCCGACGCGCCGCGGAAACATCGACCAGGATAGGAATGGGTTGAGGAGGTGACCCGCGGATGAAGGGCTAGTGTCGGCATCTTCGGACGACGTCCTTGCTCTCATACGAGAAAGTGCATGATAATCCATGTGTTTCATGTACTCAAAACACCTCTTGGCCGTGGTTAAACGCTCGCAGGCTCATCGAGTCAAAAGGATACCTCTCGCCCCGGCTCCTGCGGGCACTGCCCTTCGTCGCCCGCGTCCGCGCTGTCGAAGGACTCGTACCCGAAGTCGTTCTCCGCGTCGCCGTTTTGGTGCTTCTTGCCCCGGCCCTTCGACGCTCTGCGCAGGTTCGTCACGATCGACACGTCCGCCAAGCTCTCGTCGCCGAGCAGCCGCCGGATGTCGTGCAGATAGCCCTGCCTCTTCCGCTTCGGCGACATCGCGAAGCCGTCCGGCCCGCTGTCCGTCGATGACGAGTCTGCCCGGTCCGGCGTCGAAAGCAGCGCCCTGAACGGGAAGTCCGCCGAATTGCCGGCCGTCGGCGACGAAAACTGGGCCAGCTTCTCGAGGGCGGCGGCCGTTCCTTCAGAACCGGGGATCGACTCGCGGTCCAGGGTCACGACGGTGGGTCGCACGGCGACAACTTCTCGGACGAGATCGGAGAAGCTGAGGCATACGCCTATGGCGAGGAGGTCGCGGGCCTCGGGGGCGGTAAGGTTGCGCTTGCCGAGGTGGTTGCAGTAGACGAAGCACAGGAGCATCTTCAGGGCGCTGTCCGAGCACGTGACGGGAACCGTGACGCTCGGCCTGCCTTCGGCGCAGCCGCCGGGCCCGAAGCTCGACCGCCGCTTGCGGAGCGGCGCGGCCGCGGACGGGGGGTCCTCGGCAGGGAACAGCCGCTCCTTGAAATACGGAACCCGCGCCGCGAGCACCACGCTGTGCGCGGGCAGCCCTTCGGCGGCGTCCCCGGCCCCGCCGCCGCTGCCCCGGACGCAGATGTCGGCCATCCGGCGGCCGTCGTCGGTCGCGAGCAGCCAGAACATGTCCTCCTTCAGCGACCCGTGCCGCGACTCCTTCGGCGTCCAAACGCCGCCCCGCACGACGCTGAGTCCGGCCATGTCGCTCGCCGGCTGGATGCGCATGTTTGCCCTCTTTTTTTGTGTTTTATTTTTCCCGGCGAAACTCGCTCAGTCAGTTGCCTGTGACGGCGTTCATTGAGTTGTTGGTAATAGTTTGCTTACGATAGCTGATGATCTGCTGCGATGGCAGTTTTTTTCGGGTATCCTTCCGTTGGGGGGTTCTTGATCTAATGGTGATCATAACGTCGGTGGCTGGCGGCCGCGGACGGGGGGGGGGGGGGTCCTCGGCAGGGAACAGCCGCTCCTTGAAATACGGAACCCGCGCCGCGAGCACCACGCTGTGCGCGGGCAGCCCTTCGGCCGCTGCCCCGGACGCAGATGTCGGCTATCCGGCGGCCGTCGTCGGTCGCGAGCAGCCAGAACATGTCCTCCTTCAGCGACCCGTGCCGCGACTCCTTCGGCGTTCAAAGGCCGCCCCGCACGACGCTGAGCCCGGCCATGTCGCTCGCCGGCTGGATGCGCATGTTTGCCCTCTTTTTTTGTGTTTTATTTTTCCCGGCGAAACTCGCTCAGTCAGTTGCCTGTGACGGCGTTCATTGAGTTGTTGGTAATAGTTTGCTTACAATAGCTGTTGATCTGCTGCGATGGCAGTTTTTTTTTGGGGGGGGTATCCTTCCGTTGGGGGGGGGTTGGTTCTGCTATCGATGCGTTCTCTTTACCTTTTTCCGTTCGCTGTTTTTCCTTGATCTAATGGTGATCATAATGCCGGTGGCTGGCGGCCGCTTCTTCGGAACCGGGGATCGACTCGCGGTTGAGTAGCACGACAGTAAGTCGCACGGCGACAACTTCTCGGACGAGGTCGGAGGAGCTGAGACATACGCCTATGGTGAGGAGGTCGCGGGCCGCGGAGGCAGTGAGGTTGCGCTTGCCGAGCTTACCTTCCTTTTTCTTGTTATCGCAAACAATAGTCCGGCCTTGACGCACAGTCTGGTGTCTTTCGACTTTTCTTTATCCTTCCGTTGGGTGGTGGTTCTCGTATCAATCCGGTCTCTTTGCCTATTCCCGTTCGCTGATTTTCCTTGATGGAATGACGATGATGATGTCGGTGCTAAGCGACTATCCTTGTCAGCCAAGGCTTGGTGTGATGCGGGCGGGAGTGGGGTGGGGTCGGTTGGACTGCGTGATTCCGGCGATATTCTCTCAGGCAGTTGCCTGCAAACTGCATTTCGCTTCAACTCTCCAGATTACAAGCTATGTTTAGGCTCCACTAGGAGCCACCTGAATCCTCCGAAGGGGGTCCGAGGGGGCAGCCCCCCGGCGGTACGGTACACTGAGGCGGAGACCGGGTTTGCACTTCTGATTCCCTCTGTCGCGTTGAACACAGCCACGACCATAGTAGTGGCACTGGTTGCCACCGCGTCAGCGACCCACTCAAGGTATAGCACTGTGGTCTGCTCGGCTCAAAGGCTAGCAGCTTCCTTCACGAAGTCGAGCTTTCGATGAAGGGGGGACTAAGGCGTTCTGGGAGATGTAAACGATGGCACCACAAATGACCTTTGTAGTGGAGTGAAGTTTGATGTCCCGTGACGCGAGCCTTTTGGGGTACCGGAAACCGCCGATGCTTCCCACACGTCGGTTCCATGAACTGAAATGTTCGCACGCCCGACAGGAGCACATGCAAGCTTCTTGAGCTGCACCAGGCCAATTCGTAACTTTGCATGCACTACCACCCACACCACCCTATGTGCAATCCATCCTACAGATTGCTGCTGTGTATCAAATTCAAAACACCCATGCCACCACCCACCGCAGTTTAGATCGCAGGAAGACGAAAACGGAAACAAACAATTTGGTGGGAGAGATTCGCCTCGAGACAAATCGTCTTCTGTTTCCAGATCCTCTTTTTTTTTTTTTTGTTGTAGTTGTCTGTCGCATGTCATATGGAACCCCCCCCCCCCCCCGTTTGCAGTTATTTTTTTTTTTTTCGAAAGAAATGCGGAGAAAGAAATATGAACTTGTGGGTTGCTTCGGTCACCCCTTCTGTCAGATATTTAAAAGATGGGGAAGCGAGAGAAGAGTGGGGGGAGGGCTGCTCGAGTGGGAGCGGGGAACGGGATAGCGGGAGAAGATAAGGGGGGGCGCTGGCCTTTCATGCTGGGGATGCATGGACGCCCGGCACTTGTATTTCGCCAGGGGGGCTGCGGGTTGGGGAAGACGGCAACTGCAAACAGTCACACCGGCATCAAGCCCGAGGCGTGAGGCTACAGCGAACTTCGTCCTTTGTGGTTTTGCAACCAACGCCCCCCTCGAGCATTCATGCAGGTGCTTGTCCAAAAGATACGAGCTCGTAACGCGGCTGATACCAAACGAATGATGACGATGACGGAATGGGAAGAGAGTGTTGTTTTCGTTTGAACGCAGTGCCTGATCGTTTTTACGTAAAGCTGGATTCAGGGCGCCAAGTTCGCCGCGAAAACGCCACGGTTTTCGCGGCGACGAGCTTCTCATTTCCTCCGACATTACATGTTTGATAAAAAAGAAAAGAGGCATTTTTCTATACTCGGTGCTTATACAAAGAAAAAGACAGGCGCTTCGTTTTGTTTGTGCGTGCCGGGTGATCGTTTTCCCACTTGTATTTACCCTGTGTATATTCAGGTAAGGAATTCTGATCAACCGCCAAAACACGCTGCCTACGTCTTTTTAGCCTGCACAATACATTGAAGGGCAACCCGCAAGATTGTTAGTACTAAAAAGAGAGAAACTCCTGTCGAACCTCATCGAACGCTGCCCGCACGGTTGGTACTGGATAACAAGAGCGTTGAAGTATGGCTAAAGATAAAGTGGTGTCACCTGAGGGGGTAATCTCAGGGCCGCCCACGTGATAAGCCGTTACACCTTTTATGGGTACGTTATAGCCTTGACGGGCTTGCTCGGACGTGCAGGATTGCCGAAAGGGAATGCGTGAACATTCCGTCACCCGGATGCAGAGATCTGAAGTGGTGACACTTTGACGATCCTGTTGACCACCCCGGAGATGCAGTCGTCTCTCTTTGAAGGAAGGGTTGACCCTTGAAACGCTTCACGCGGGGACTTGGCAGTGCGTCAGGAGGTCATCACGCGCGGCGAACGCCTGCCTCAGAAGCTGAAAAGCTAATATTTCGGCAAACAAAAAATTAGTACGGCGCTTCCGTTTTGTTTGTGCGCACTAGCGGCTTTTCACCTTGATTTGGTGAGTTGCTTTTAGTACGCTGCCAGCTACTAATTTTTAGTACCAACAATGCATTGTTAACACATAATACTCTCCTCCTCGCCCGTCTCGCTGCTCCGTACTCGCTGCTCTCGTCCTTGCTGCTGCGTGATGTCAGATTGATGGTGCGTAACAAACGTAGAAAGGTCACAGAGATTCTCGTGTGTATGCCGCGAACTTTCTTCAAGCGAGGGGTAAAATTACGGTGTTCTTCTCGGGAGCGACGGGGTAATAACCTTTGTACAAGTGTTAGTTCTCGTCGGAATAGTATTAATCTTCTAAGATCTTCGATCTTGTACGACTAATACTCTCCTCCTCGCCCGTCTCGCTGCTCCGTACTCGCTGCTCTCGTCCTTGCTGCTGCGTGATGCCAGATTGATGGTGCGTAACAAACGTAGAAAGGTCATGCAGAGATTCTCGTGTGTATGCCACGAACTTCTTCGTGACGCCTCAGGACACTGGACTTGAAGATAAAAGTGGGTGGGCAAGCGAGGGGTAAAATTACGGTGTTCTTCTCGGGAGCGACGGGGTCATAACCTTTGTACAAGTGTTAGTTCTCGTCGGAATAGTATTAATCTTCTAAGATCTTCGATCTTATACGACAAAAAAAATTAGTATGGCGCTTCCGTTTGTTCGTGCGCACTAGCGGCTTTTCACCTGATTTGGTGAGTTGCTTTTAGTACGCCGCCAGCTACTAATTTTTAGTACCAACAATGCATTGTTAACACAAAAAAAAGAGCGTGCGCGAGGCGCCCACGGCGCCGCCTGTATTGGCAGGTTTGCTTGCTCCCGACCTGGCCCCACCGACGGGGGGAGACCCTCGAAGGGCAGGTTTCTCTTCTGTGATACATTTCTTTTTTTAATAGTACATCTGTACTGACGGGAACATTTCCGGAACAACGGTTGCACATGAAAGAGAAAACGAAGCCAACGAAAAAAGTACTAATACAGGAAACCCCCCCCCCAGAGAGGTTTATACCCTGTACACGCGAAGAACAAGAAACTTTTGCCTTATCATCTTCATCACCTTTGGTCAGTTGATGCTGATCGTCCGTTGCTTCGTTTATCAGTGCAAGCCCCAACTCCGGAAATGTTCTCTCCACCTGTGAGAAGCAGCCTTTCCATCAAGAATCATGCCTGCAAAGGGGGAAAAGCCCTGAGGAGCATGTAGCCGCACCCCGAATACTCGTGACGGATCGGACATAAACAAGTCTTGAGTTTTCCTAGTCACGGCGGACTGCATCGGGTGGCCCATTGACTTCGCGTTCATGATCCTTTTTCGTTGAATACTTTATTCTTGAACTCTCTGGGCAGTTCGGCTGCATCAGCGTCCTCGAGAGCGTCATTCGAACCAAAAACAAATTTGGTTCGAAGGCAAGTTCTCGGCACCACTTTGCACTGTTCTTGTCATCGAAGATTACAGTCACTGCAATGTCATGTGACCAGTGCACCGTTCACCCGTACGACAAGTACATGGTGCTTGAGGAGTAGGGCTAGGTGCGGGCGGCGGAGGAAGGGGCGGGTTTGGATTGCTTGACACTTTCGAGGGCCTGACGCGTATCTCTATTCCGTTATCATCCCCCTTTTTTTTTTGGCAACCTTCCTCTCCCGGGGGGGGATGAAGCACTCCACCGGAGTCGGTTTAAAAGTCCTTCACTCAAGACTGGCGCGGGCTGACTGTCGCCCTTCGAGCCCTTCAGAAATTTCGTTCTTTCCGTCTTCTTGATCATAGTGGGAAGAGAATGAGGGTCGAAATAGGGTGGGGATCGAGGAGGAGAAAGTTAGGCGGGAAAGGGTCTGTGTCGCCCGCGCACGCCACCATCGGTCGTGTGGTAGAGGATGGGATCTTCCAATGAGCGATGCGTGTTGTCGAAACATCGGTTGAAGAATTCGCGAGGCAAGACGTATACGAAGTACGATAGGTCATCGGGCACCATGAAGAGACGCTTCAAAGCGACGAGAGCCTTTCTGGAGAAGCTTGCAGGAGCTGACCCGATCGGGTTTGTTGGATCTCTGTGTACAGAGGAAGAGGTGGCAAGAGGTGGGCGACCAAATGCAGCGGTGTCTCGATCCGACGCCGCTGCATTTGCGTCCGCGCCCCCTCAATGGGCACTTGCAGGTGCACCACGAGGGGTACTGTATGTGAGCCGGTCCATCCCCTCTTGATAGACCGCGATAAACCGAAGAATACAGCACCGGGCAATTCGATGCAGCTCTAGGGACTAGGGATGGACCTGATAGACCGTGGTGGACCGTGATTCACTGTGATAAACAGCGGCAGGCACTTCGATGCAGGTTCAAGAGATAAGGACGGACCAGCTCAGTATATGGGAGCTACACGGGCAAAACCCGGCACAAAAGTACGATGATTCTCATCAGCCGACCGCGACTACTCGGGCGTGGATACGGTACTCTTGAACGTGCACTCCCTGGAGGCGAAACCGCAGCTCGGTGCTGTGCTAGGTACGACGAAGACGGCACCGTCAGTGGGCCGGGGCCACAACGAGCGATTCCCGGGACAGACCCGCGTGAGGCGGTGGCGGCACTCCAGTGGGTCCGTTTGGTCGACCGACTGCCCGGTCCGCCCACCTTGTCTTTTGCTTGTCTTGCTTCCCTCAGCTCGTCCGGTCGTTGCAAACCCAACGCACTCTAAAGCAGGGGCCGGTCCGCTCTTGAAACATTCCCTCTCGTCCGTCGTGTGAGAAAAGCGTGAGCAACCTGCAATGCCGCCTTTCACTGCAACGGCTTGTGTGTGTAGTGGCACCCGATTCCTAGTTCCGAGTCTCAGGAGCGCTAAGATTCACGGGTCTTCTCCATACCAGGTGTTCTTCCCTTGTGCAGATTTCGTTTCGGAGTTTCTAACCAGGAACACCCTGGGGCGCCCGGACAAGCAAAGACAAGAAAGCCGCGCTGCGGTGGCGGTATGGTATCCTGTGCCCGCTCACCTGTTCTTTTGGTACGTTAGCGTGTGGTACGCTGCTAGTCCTTAGCGAGTAGCACCAAGTGCACGGTTTAACCCTTTACGGACGGGGGAAATATATTTGTGGCGAAAAAGCCAGAATCTGAGCTTGAGTTCGGACACTGCGCCTCCAGAGTAAAGACACGTCAAAAAGGATCGATGTTTTCGCTGTGAAGAGATTGGGATACGAAGGTTTTTCAAAGGAGCATCAGGTTTCCTTTTTGGAGTCGTAAAACTCTCGAGTTTGACCCATAGATCCCCAGAAGGCTTTCTGCGCGCTGGACAGACCTCCCTCCGTCCGTACGGGGTTAACACAAAAGGCGACCCCTCCCTTCCCCCTTCCATCCCCTTCCTCCTGTTGGTGGGGCAGGGGTCACGGAGTATTTATTCACAAGAGAAAGCAGGGGTTGGAAGTGCGAAATACCTTCACAGAAAAGCAGAAGAGAAGAAAGAGAATCAAAAAAAAAAGAAGACGAAGGAGAAGAAGAGAAGGAAGTCGAACCGAAAAAGTGGGTCAGAGGAGGGGGGGTGAGGTAAGAACGTACATTGACGTGTGCTGGATGCCAACTCCCATCTGCCCTGGGAGTCGATTCTGTACAGCATTAGGCGAACCAGCTCTGCGGACAGGACAGCGACGTGTGTTCGCCACACAGGTGGCTGTTTGTAGCTCGTCACGGTCAGGATCACTCATGCTACAAGGGGGCAAACAATGTTGCACGCCAGTTGTAGTGGAACGGCTCGGGTCACCTCGCTCCGACGAGCCGCGCAGCCCTGCGCCGCCGGACCTTCGCCAAGGTTTCACCAGGATCATCTTACCATTAGGTACGGTTCACCTTCTTGCGATGCTCGCCTACGGTTGCTTACCGCCGCACTTTTTTACATCGTCCGTTACGCCAAAGGAGTCCCGTGCTGCCCTTTGTCGCACTCGTGTGTGGTGGCTCCTCGGTAAGTTCTTTTGAGTGAGAGAGGGAGAGAGAGCAGTGGTTCCTTTGCGCGCAGTGCGTGTACCAGTAACCACATCTCTTCCACAGTCTTTGGGGTTTCCCCTCGATTCTGCGAAAAGGCGTTGGAGGCCCGGGAAACGATCACTCTGTGGAGCCTCGGCGTCCTTGCAGCTATCTGCGCTTTTGTTGTGGTGAAGAAACAAAAAGTCGGGAAGGTGAACGCCCGCATCCGATTCGCCTTCCTTGATTTCTTTTTTTTACTTCTGATTTGCTTCCCCTTCTCTCCCCGGCGCCAAGGACACTGTAAAGTGTCGCCACCTCCTCACCCCTCTCCACAGGCGGGGGCCCCTTCCACCTCTTTCTTTTTGTGTCCAAGCACTGCGAAAGCTGCGGACTGTTTGGGTTAGAATGCAAAGAATCTGTGGCGATAATCTGCATTAGCCACTGGATGACTACCTCTTCGATCGTACCGTAGTGGTCCACCACGATATTTGAGGATAGAATGCAGAATATCTGTAGCGATGGCCTGCATTAGCCACTGGATGACTACCTCTTCGATCGTACCGTGTCGTGCTTCTGGCGTTTGCACTCATTCGAATCGTCGTCCTCGCGCGGTTGCTTTGCGACCCTTCCCTTCCTTGCCGGTTTGCATGCTTCTGCGGCCTTTGCCTTCGCTTCTGCAGACTGAGCGGCGCCTGGCCGGGCACTTGGGACGAGCTCTAATGCTTGGGGCCGTCGTATTTCGCAGGCCGTGTTTGGTTCTTGGGGGGTCCTCCCGCGGATACACACGGCGGACCGGCGTCAGCTGTTCGTACCTCGCCCCAGCCAGGACCCCCCATGCTATCAGGAGGGGGAAGCGTGCGCCCACAGGTTGAGAGGGGCCCGGGGCCTGAGTTGGTAGAAGAAGACAAAAAGAAAAGAGGAAAACTGGAGGTATTCCGTTCGGGAGGGGGGGTGGGAAGACAGAAGGGGATCGAGAAAGCAAAGGGGGGGGGGGGGGGGGGATTGCAAGAACGTGCTTGGAATGGGTATGTGCTCAACACCGCACTGGTCCCGTCTGCGCCGTGTTTCGGTCCTTTAAGCCACGGACACATAAGGCGGACCATCATCAGCGTGGAACCTGAGTGTCTGCAGACAGGACTGCGGTGTGAGTCTGGTTTGTCAGGCGGCTGTTCGTAGCTCGTCACAGCCAGGACCACCCGTGCTACTAGAGCACAGGCGAATCCGTCACGGGGAGAAGGCCCCTACAACCGTGTCTGAGCAATCAGTTAAAAAACTCAGGGCACTCGCCCTGATTGTGACTGCGACTCGCTAGGCAGCACTGACTTGTCTTCTTTTTACGGTGGCAATCTGCGAAGTAAACTCCGCAGAGCACAGTAGACATGGGGTTGCCGTGTGCAGCACCAATGGTTGAAGTACCAAAAGGAAAAGAGTGCGAGGAAGTAATCCTGCGTGCTGAGGGCAGCAAGTCGCGTTACGCGAAGTACCCTACTGGAATGGGGGGGGGGGGGGGGGGGGGGGGTATCGTAGTATAATGGGGGCTTCTCTTTGCAAGGTGGAGCCCAGCTTCAGAAGCTCCTTACCGACCGGGCACCCTCGACTTTTCCCCGGGGTTTTGGGTCTGAATCCTGGTCATGCCCTGTCGACTCCTCGAGGGGGGAGCGGGATCTCCGAGGTTCAAGGGCGGGAATAAAGAGATACGCCACATATATTTTCATTCCCGCCCTTGAAAGCTGTTTTCGACACACCTATCCCATCTGGCATATCAAAGAAATGGGGTATTTAACGACCCCTGTAGAGGTCGCTCGTGGTCGGTAAGGGGTTAAAGGGGACGTGCCCTAGATACACCCGAAAAAGCGGGTGTGCTACAACCAAAAACGCGTGTAGATGTACACCCGAAAGCCGGTATGTGACCCGCTTTGCTTAACCATCCAGCTTTAAGCAACAGGCTCTGGGGCTGAACCTGAAATTTACACTTTACTGCACGTCGGCGGTATGCCCTAATTCAGACCTGTTCGCTGGTTGGCTCCCACGCTCATTTTACGGCCGTGTTTTAGGTGTTTCCGACGATCCTGTATGGGCGTACAGATTGTTGTCCTTTTTTTTTTTTTTTCAAGCTCCAGCAAAGAAGAAAAAGAAAAACAGGATGCTGGAGGTCCACCGTGTATTTTTCTGTTCATTTACGCCGGGACGGCGTTGAAGAAGTATTGAACGTCTCTGTCAGGGTCTTCTTGGAGCTTCGCGCGCACGCTTTGCACTTTGGGCTTGCTCTTCAGCGGTTCCGCGGCGAAGGCGGGGTCTGCCATCACCTTGGCAAGAGTCAGGCGCACGTTCGGCACCTTGTCGCTGGCGAGTTTGTCGAACTCATCGAGGAACTGCGGTTGTGTGTGTGCGTGTGTGATCTCAGTAATGGGTTACCCCTGAGCGGAGTCCAGCCCAGAATGTGTGTGTGTGTGTGATCTCAGTACTGGGTTACCGAGCGGAGTCCAGCCCAGAATGTGTGTGTGTGTGTGTGTGATCTCAGTAATGGGTTACCCCTGAGCGGAGTCCAGCCCAGAATGTGTGTGTGTGTTAAGAACCTATTTTAACGTGGCTCCCCTCTTAGCGAGAGTGCGTCCACGCGCGGTTTCTTCTAGGTGGGCTGCTGATGCTCCCCCGGGCTGCTGATGGGGGCCTGGAGTGTCATGCGGGCCGGAGTGGTGCTTGAGGCAGCATGGTCTTTCTTCCTCCGTCTCTCTGCACCGCTCTAGTCCATGAGGTCGGCAGTGTTCGGCTTCTGGACGTGGGCACTGTCGGCTGCGTCGCGCGCACACAAGTTCCTTGACTTCTCGTCCGCCCGGGCCCTCCTTCTCCTGGGCTCCGTGGGGCTTCCCTTCGAGTTCCTTCCCTGCGGTATTCGTCGACGTTTTGCGACCTCGCCCGTCTGGCTCCGGGTTGCGACCATCCTTCGGGGTATGTTTCCTCCGGCTGAAAAGTAGCGGCCCATGCCAGGTGCTGCGGGAACAGCGGTGTCTCCTCTGCAGAAAAGTGATCGCTTTGTACATGCTCCCTGACACCCAGGATAACGTCCTCGGCCGCTCTCGTGATCTGCGCTCTGCACGATACTCCCCGCACAATGGTCCCTCCAAGCGACGTGAGTATGGTCGTCGGCGTGTCGAACCCGAAGTGCCATGGCCGCTTCGTCACCTTCGTGTATGAGCTTCCCAGCTCAATCAGGCTCAGTGCCTTCCCAAGGAGTGACTTCTGCAACTGTCGCAGCAGCAGCATCTGCTCCTGTCGGGGTGGCCGGCTCCGCTGCACTACGTCCATCGCCGCGTTGCTGAGCGCGTCCGCATCGCGGTTGCGCTCCCGCCGAACGTGTTCGACTGCCACTTGTAACCGCTGCTGGATGGCACTTATGCGGGTACTTGCGCGGGTGAGCATCGGCCTTAGCTGCTCAGAGCAACTTGTTCGTCGTGTCACTTGGCCCACTGCGAGGGCGGAGTCGCCGCGGACCACGCAGCGCACTTCCCGCTCGACTCTTACTTGCTGAAGGAGCTCTAAGCTAGCCAGGAGTCCTTCATACTCCGCGACGTTGTTCGTGCGCACGTTTGGCAGGGGCAGTACAATCTCCGCTTCTTTCTTGCCGTTCCGGTACAACACAGCCCCTGCTCCCGCTACTGCAAAAGCGGTGCCGTTTCCACGCGCACCTCCGTCGAAGTACACTGCGATTCCGTCTTCGGCTTCTTCGTCCGGCAGCGTGTCCCGTGCTGTTGTCGGCTTGTTCCTGGGGACTTCGGGTGGCGGGGCGTAGAACCGATTCTTCACCGGGGGCAGCTTGCACCCCGTTTCCAACTCAAAGGCTACCGCTAGCTCCATGTAGCTGATTCCCGTTTCCTGCCCCGGCGACGCCCACTTGAGCGCTTTCAGCCAGCCCGTGAAAGCTGTCCAGAGGCTCGGGCCATGCTTCCATTTCGAGGTGGTTGCTGTGTGTGGGATGTCCGGTACGCTCAAGACCCGGGGGACCGTCGGTACCCATCCTCGCGGATACTCTACCGTCCGGTGGTGTCGCGTGGACCGATCCGCCAAACCATCCGCTTCCTGTCTGGCCACCAGTACCGCTACGAAGAACCTCTGCAGTCTCACCACTACACGGAGACGCTGGTGCTCGTCGATGGGCAGCGGGTATGCGTTTTGCGTTTGGGGGCACAGGGGGACTACTCCACAAAGACGTAGGCACGGCGGCCAAGTTCCTTGGACGTTCTCCAGGTCAGCGTACTCCGACCTCGTTTGCGCCCACGCCGTGCACCTCCAGAAAAGGCGTTCGACTGTTTCTCGTTCCAGCGAGCCGCAATACTTGCACGGGGCCTCGAGACCGGTTCGCCCTGTGGCCGGTGTTGCCCCCGCAATTACTGTTCTCAGCATTCCTGCTTGATAAGCGGTCAGTGGCGTTTCCTGCGTCTCAAGGAGGTGCCTTGTGGCCCGCGTGTCGATGCCGTGTTGGGCTCTGTCGAAGTCTGCCGGCCTTCTTGTCGCTTGGGCCGTTCGCCTTTTTCAAGGACGCACTGGTGGACATAGGTTGGCGGTGGACGGCGCCAACGACGGTCACGTACGAGAACGATGCCGGAGAGACGGTGACCCACGATGCAGCGTCAATGGGCAACACAAAGCTTCTGCAGCATGACGTTCGCCAAGCGCTGCGTCTGCGGGAGATGAAGAAGCTCGCACCTGTGCGAGCGCAGCATCTCGCTGCCACGCCACTTGCGCCAGCCTCCGGACATGATCCCATTTTTGGGTCTGCTCCGCCCACGTCGTAATCCTTCGGTATTGGGGAACTACGATTGGATCTAGCCTGTGTCCGTGGTGAAGGATGTGCAGTACAGCTTCTTGGGCACGGCGGGGGCCGTCTGTCCATACCGCCGCAGTGAACAGCCTCCTCAAACGCGCAGCGTCTGTCCTTCCGATGGTCGTCACAACTGCACCATAGTACCGCTTCGCCCCGGCTGCCATGCTGACTGCTCGATCTTTGGCCTGCGCGGGTAGCGGAAGGAGGGCGGCTCTTCTTAGGACCGCTTCTGCTTCTGCATTACGCTGTGTGATTCTGCTCGAGAGGGTGAGTTTTCTGCTTGGTGACTGGGGTTTTGTGGACAGCATCACCCCCAATGCGTCGAACTCAACCCGTCTGGCGAGCGTCACCGGTGGCGCTGCCGGTTGCAACGCCCTATCAAGCTCGGTGTATTGCACTGGCTCCAATGCACCCTGTGCTGTGGTGAAGCAAAAGGACTTCTTCTGCGCGCACACTCGCATTCCCGTTAGCCCGGCGAACTCGCTTGAACGTTGTACCGCCTCCTTCAGGTTTGCGCAGCTCTTCAGCAATGCGTAGAGATCGTCCACGTAAGACAATGGAATCGCTGCGTCAAGCTCAGCGATGTGTCTCATCCAAACGCTGATCAGCACGTTTATGAGCACCACGCTGATTGGACACCCTTGCATGATCCCATTCGTGGGTATGAAACCTTCCCCAATTGTGTTTCCAACACGGAAGTGACGCTGCATGTTGGCATACGCGGCTCGCAAAGTTCGGAGGACAGTCGGATGGAACCCCAGCTCTTCGGCGAGTTTGAATGCTATTTCCGCAGGCACCGAGTCAAAGCACTTTTGGAAGTCCAGCGCTAGGCCGTATAGCGGCTGTCCCGTTATCTGTGCTTCCTCAATTAGTGCGGCAAGGTGCCAGATGAGGTCGTCAGTTCCGTGTTTCTTCCGGCACCCGTGGAGCCCACTGGGCGCTATGGCGTCCATCCACTCCAATGCATCCCGCGCCCGTATCGAGGCCCATATTCTGTATAATACCGGGGTTATCGTTATTGGGCGCTGCGACAACGGGTCTCCGGTGCTCTCCGGTTTGGGAAGCAGATGGATGATTGCGTGCATCAGCGGTGCCGGCCATTCCCCGTCTCGTTCCACGCAGTTCATTGCGTCCGCCATGAGTTCCAGGACCTGTGGCGGCAGCTGCTGCAGCTCGTAGACGCGCCACCCATGGAGCCCGGGTGACGACGTTTTCTTCATCTTCGCCAGTGCCGCCTTCAGGTCCGATGTCGTGATGAGATTGTGTTGCATCGCTTGCCGTGCAGGGAGGAATCGCGCGTAGTGGATTTTAAAGGTATCCCAACTTGGTTCGGGGGTCCCAGCATATCTGCAAAAGATCCCTCCCCACGCGTCGTCGCCCCTTAGCATTTCGTCAATCTCGGTGCTGCAGGCCGTCAGCGTCCCGTCTTTCCTTCTGAGCAGGGCTAGCGGACCACTTCGGCTCCCCGCCAGAAACCGGTATACCTCGCCTCTTCCTGCTCCGTTCCATGCGCTTTGCATTTTCTCCTTCCAGGCGCGGCACCGCTGCTGCTTAAGGGAGTTAATGGCATCTCGCTGGGTCCCTTCCAGCTCGATGAGGGTTTCCATTAATTGCTCGAGCTCAAGTGGGCTCCCATTTATTTGGCGCAGGCGGGACCCCAGCGGTTGCGTCCCCGCCGTTTTAAATAGGGCCTCTCGCGCTCTTTGCTCTGCGAAGGTCCGGGTCCCTACCGACCCATGTTCGAGTCTCCGCCGCGCCTCTAAGATGGTGGTTCGGAGCAGGCCGATGACCTTATCGCGCTGCCTTGCTGACCAGTCGAGCGCCCCCCTCGTCGAACAAGCCTGCCGAGCCGATACTTGCTTCATCCTCTGTTGAAACCCGGCCGTTCTGCCTTTGCATCCCCGCAGCGCGTCAGGCTGCCTGGGGTCGTTATGCAGCTCGAGCAGGTAGGATTCAGCGACTTCCGTCGCGTTCCGGTATGAGCCAGACACCCCATCCACCTCTTTCCTCTGCCGTAGCGCTACTTCAAGCACTTCCTTCTTCTTCGTCGATGACAGCAGCGGCAGGTTCCTCGGAAAAGGCGCCGGAATCCAGGTGTGTGTAAACATTTCCAAACTGAGGGTGACGAACACCGGGCAGTGAGTCGGGATGTCGTATTGGTCTTTCTCAGCGGTCTTCACCGCGACTAGTGCCGGTGCCGCCACTCGGTTGACCAAGCACATGTCGATGCGCGATCCGCCCTCTCCAGCCCAGCAGGTAGCTGGGGCGACTTGTGACCGTGCTCGCGCCATGACTTCCGCTGCATCTATCCATACACCGAGTCCGCAGGCTGCCACGAGTGCTGGACTATCTGCAGTCTCGGTGTTGAAATCCCCCAAAATGACAACGGGAACTTGGCCCAGCCCCGCTGCCATCTCGAACACGTCGGATATATGAGTTTTTCCCGCTGCCTCGTCGCCTCGGAATCTCTCCCACGTGCGCATATACCGAAATTACGTGCATGTGTGTGTGTGTGTGTGTGATCTCAGTAATGGGTTACCCCTGAGCGGAGTCCAGCCCAGAATGTGTGTGTGTGTGTGATCTCAGTAATGGGTTACCCCTGAGCGGAGTCCAGCCCAGAATGTGTGTGTGTGTGTGATCTCAGTAATGGGTTACCCCTGAGCGGAGTCCAGCCTAGAATGTGTGTGTGTGTGTGATCTCAGTAATGGGTTTCCCCTGAGCGGAGTCCAGCCCAGAATGTGTGTGTGTGTGTGTGTGTTTAAGTTCAGGGCTTTGAGTGGGTAACGTCTGAATCGAAGTATAGCGCACTTGTCACTCTCACCAGTCGGCTTTGAATTCCGACACGCTGCTTTTGGGTCCTGTGACTCCTTTCCGAAGGGTGGGTTTGCAAGAACGTGCTTGGAATGGGTATGTGCTCGACACCGCACTGGTATCATCTGCGCCGTGTTTCGGTCCTTTAAGCCACGGACACATAAGGCGGACCATCATCAGCGCGGAACCTGAGTGTCTGCAGACAGGACAGCGGTGTGAGTCTGGTTTGTCAGGCGGCCGTTCGTAGCTCGTCACAGCCAGAACCACCCGTGCTACTAGAGCACAGGCGAATCCGTCACGGGGAAAAGGCCCCTACAACCGTGTCTGAGCAATCAGTTAAAAAACTCAGGGCACTCGCCCTGATTGTGACTGCGACTCGCTAGGCAGCACTGACTTGTCTTCTTTTTACGGTGGCAATCTGCGAAGTAAACCCTGCAGAGCACAGTGGACATGGGGTTGCCGTGTGCAGCACCAATGGTTGAAGTACCAAAAGGAAAAAGAGTGCGAGGAAGTAATCCTGCGTGCTGAGGGCAGCAAGTCGCGAACGCGAAGTACCCTACTGGAATGGGGGGATTGCAAGAACGTGCTTGGAATGGGTATGTGCTCAACACCGCACTGGTCCCATCTGCGCCGTGTTTCGGTCCTTTAAGCCACGGACACATAAGGCGGACCATCATCAGCGCGGAACCTGAGTGTCTGCAGACAGGACTGCGGTGTGAGTCTGGTTCCGAAGGGTGGGTGGGGCGGGTTCCTTCGGGGGACGGATAGAGCGTGGGAGGCTGTCAGCTTCTCCACCCGGCACTCGGTTCAAGACTTCTGTTTTCATCTTGCGGTGTTTGCTGCACGGGGTTTTCGGCCCCGTGCAACAGCTGAGTGTCTTTACACAGGCGGCACATCTCACCCGAGGATGTGGCAAGCTCTCTCTGTGCAATGAGCTTGGCCTGACTAGCTGTTCCAAACTCCTGGTGCAAGCACCCGTCATGGTCGGCAGTCGCCACCTGGGTCGCAGTTTTGAGGCCTGTTCCGAGACTCGCTCGCAGGGGGAAGTGGCGCGAATCACTTGTCGCCAAGCATTCTGCAATGCTGACGACTGCTACCCCAATGTGTGTGCGTGTGTGTGTTGTGGACCACGTTTTTTTTTAGGGTTAAAGTTCGCTTGAAATTCTGGGCGCATTTTTTACGGGGTGCCTTGCCGTGCGAGCGGCGTCCACGCTTCCTTCAGTTTCACGTAACCGCAGATGCTCCCGCGGGTTGCGAGTAGGTGTTCAACTGGGAGTGGTGCTGCACCTTCATCTGCAGGCTTTTTAGAGTTAAAGTTCGCTTGAAATTCCGGGGGTACAGGGTCTCCGTGTGACCGTTCATGAATGGGTTCTCTTAGAGCAAGAAAGGGCTATGTGGTTACGGGTTGTATATTTAGTGCACGCTTTCGTTGTGGGTTATGGCTAGCCATGTCCGGGACTGTTTGTGACCGACACCAAGTACATTCCTTCGTGGAGTGTAGTCTTGGCCCCCCACGTTCTACAAGTTGAGCAGGGGTTTTTAGTTGGTCTGACCACCTACTCGACGTAGCTGCTTTGACTCCGAATGGAAGGGAGGAAATATAGAGGTAGAGGGGCAAATACAAAACAAACACAATCTGATTATTTTTCTTGTAGGAAATGCTTGAGGAGACTGCCAGTTGCGATAGATCAAAGGAGGTAAATGTGCTGTAGCCCACACGAAACACAGGTAAATCTGGGTTTAGTGGCGGGCGTAAGCGTGCAACAGAAAGACCCACTTTGTAGTTGTCCCCTCTAGCCTCCTTCGAAATGAGCACAAGGCAGTCCCTCGAGTATTTTTGTACTTCGCTTACACCACCGTGTGCTGTTTTCCCACTCAGGACTTTGACCTGTTGTGGTTGTGTGATTTGTCGTGTAGGGGGTAGACCCGCATGGCCTCACGTCCGTTCGACACGTGGTTCGGTAGTTACAGCACTTTGGATCCCTTCGGTTCTTTGTCTGGCAGCTTTTGTCGAGCATTTCTTTCCAAGCTGGCGCTTATGTAACCTGAAAAAACAACCCACAATCGTACCCGGTTGACGACAGAAAACAGGCATACCACGTCTGGGTTCACACCCTCGATGCAGCAGTACCCTGCCATTTGAACGAACATTTGGCGCCTCTGGAAGTGGCTCTTCGACAGGTTTTCAGCCTCACCCGCCTTCGGGAGAAGCCCGATGATCCACTTGAGGAGTTCCTCGTGCTCGTTCTTCTCCCCTTCGGTCAACCGTTTGTACACTTTCCCGAAGGAGGGGAACACCGACAACCGGACGTCCGCGACTTGGTCTTCCGCCAACCGGATCGCGGGGGCCTGCAGCAGGTCTTTGCACACTTTGGGCGTCACCAGCTCGGCGAGCTGGCCGAGGTTCTGGGCGATGAGCTCCCGGAGTCGCCAGTTTTCAAGCTCCTGCGGCAGCGCCGCGATGGCGTGCAGGTGCTTGTGGCGGGCAGACTCCGAGAGGCAAGCCATGAACTGCGCGCAGTGCGAAAGGCAGCCGATCTTCACCTCGTCGAGGTCCCGCAGGAACAAGTCGAACGCCTGCGTCAGGATCCGCTCGGAAACCTCCGGCCCGACGACTTTTCCGATCTCGTGCAAGGAGAAGGAAAGCGTCCGCCTGACCTTCCACTCGACATCCTTCACCAACAGGACGTACGAGTCCTCCAAATCTGACCACCTCTCCTTCCCGACGGCCCGGACTACAGCCGGGAAGCTGTACGCGCAGTATTCGGAGTAATCGCACTCGCTGCCATCCTGCGGAGCCATGCTCGAAAACAGCTTGATCAGCGTCGCGGGAATGTCCTCCTGCTCGAACGTGTGGATGAAGCCTCCGAGGTTCTGGTACGACCCGACTTTGACCCACCGGCTTTGGTCCTCGACGAGCTTCGAAAACGCTTCCACCAGCTTCGTATTCCGCGCCTCTCGGGTGACCGCGGTGCTCACCTCGCAGATGTGCTCTGCGCACGCCTTTCGGACGCCCCAGATGTCGTCTTCGCAGAGCTTCAAGTAAACGGGCAGGAGGCGTTCGACACTGTTCTGCGGGCCGATGACTGTCATCAGCTTCCCGAGGCTCGACGCGACGTGCTTCCTCACCGAGAACGAGGTGTCCGCCGATATGAGGGTCACCTCTTGGATCACCGTCTGGATGCACCGCTGCTCCCCGAAGCGCGGGGCCAGCTCGTTGAACAGCTGGGCGGCCACGATTCTGTAGTCCTCCGCCCGCTCGTCTTTCGCAAGCGTCACGACGACTTGCAGCAGCTGCGGCTCGACTTGCTCGTCTCGGACCAGGTCGACCAGCTTGATCAGCGTCGTGACTGCCGAATTCCCCACCTGCACGTTCTTGTCCACCAGCAGCTCGAACGTGAACGGCAGGAACGTGTCAGTTAGCTCCTGTCGGGGAGGGGAGGTGGTTTGCGTGAAGAAAGGAAGGCAGACAAGCAGCAATGTGTGCAGAGGCATGTCGCTTCATCGAGATTTCCCTCGGTTCCTTGGAACGAAAGCTGGCATCAGGTTCGGGGAGGCGGAGAAGGTAAGCCGATTCACCCCCTGCCTGATCGAATGTTGTCGAGTTTAGTAGTTAGGGTGTGCTTGCAAAGAGAATGCGGCGATAATCTGCATCGCCGGCGTCGCGGTTACCGCTTCGCACGTGATGTGACATGTTGTCGCCTCTTCAGCAGTGTAATCGCCGCGTAATCGAGCGTTTACAGGGGGTAGGTGAATTGGCTCAGGGTATGCGTAGTTTTGTGTGGAAAATGAAAGAACACCTTGTACCCTGCCTCGCCGCCTTCGATGAGGAACTGAGCTAGCGGCCACAGCTGCTCGACGAAGGTTTGCCGCACGGCTGGCTCGGAATCGGCGACGAAGTTGGAAAGGAGCGGCAACATGCGCTGCAGGGTCACCTGGTACCCTGCGTCCTTTGCTGTGTCGGCCAACTCTCTGCGTGTGGTTTTGGCTTAGATTCGTCCGAAGCGCCGGGGGGGGGGGGGGGGGGGGGGTTGTCGTATCAGTACACGGTGAAGCCCAAACTCTGAAGCTGGGGCTAAAGCTGGAGTCAAAAGAACCTGGGCTTCGGGTGTACAGTTCTACGCGTGTTGGGTGCAACGTGTGTCTACGGCGAGGCTGCCTGAAGGATAATGATTAATCTAGCGTTTATTGTGGTTCAGAGGTTCGGTGGTTTAGGGTCTCCGGTTGACCATTGAGGCTGTGAGGCGGGTAGTATGAGGGTAGTAGGTATGCTTCTACACTTCAACTACGGCTAGCCATGTTTGTAAGTGTTGCGACCGACACCAAGAAGAAATTCGCTTTGAACATAGTCTTGGGCCCCGCACGCGCACCCCTGGTTTTGCAGGAAAGAGAAACGCACTATAGAGTGGCGCGCAAGCCCACTCGGGACGTGCCCAATTCCTTCCGCTGCCTCCTTCAGCCTGCTTCGGGTTTCAAGAAGCCGGTATTTCTGGGCCTCTGATCGACCGTTGCGGCCATACATAAAAATAAGGCCACGGGTAACGGGTAACGGAGGGTAGCACGAAGGCTCCGCTGGGTCGGTTTTTTCTTGCGTGCTCCTTCAGCTGGCCACCCTGGCAGCCCCCCCTCAGGTCCTTCATGCTCGCAGTCAGGGTTTCAGTGCTTGGTTGTGTCCAGTTAGACTGTCAGAGGGGCAATATGCGCTGGAAGGACCGGCAACTCCTTACTAGACGGCCTTCCTGTTTTCCTCCGCCAAGGTGGAATATTAGGGTGTTGGCCTGACTTGCAGCCTGTGCTGATCTATCGACGCATCTGGTTGTGACATGACCTCGTCTTCCCCTTCCGCCTACAGATAGATTCCGCAAAAATTGAAGTCTTCCACTTTGGACTGTGGGCCCACCATGGACCCACTTTGGACTATGGAACCATGAACCACTGTGTGGGACCCATTGTGGACTGTGGACCAGCCTCAAACAGTCTCTGCCCTAGCAGAAAGTAGGACGGCTTTTCGTTGACCGCACAACCCTGAGCCCAAATCCTGGACGTGGGTTCAGGTGGCAAATTTGGCAAATGATCATGATCAGAAGGTCCTACTTGGGCGGTTCAGTTTCCTCACACATTGCATGTGGCTAAAAATTGAACATGCACCAGGAAGCTTGGGCCCATAGTTTGGCAAAGGGGGCAAGGGAGCACATACTGCATGTGCACTCGTGCTCCATTCCCAGTCACACCAAGAAAGAAGATGGCAAATCTGCCACGGGACGGCCCGTAGTCCGACATTAAGGTGTAGAGGGCAAGGTTTACAGCAAAAGTGCGGGGGGAAACCACCAGAGAAGTCCGGGACTTCCAAGAAAAAATAAGGACGGGTAACGGGTAACACCGCCCCAAAAAGTCCAATTCTTGTTTATATGTATGGTTGCGGCGGGGGGGGGTTTGCAAGAACGTGCTTGGAATGGGTATGTGCTCAACACCGCACTGGTCCCGTCTGCGCCGTGTTTCGGTCCTTTAAGCCACGGACACGTAAGGCGGACTATCATCAGCGTGGAACCTGAGTGTCTGCACGGTGTGAGCCTGGTGGGCGGGGGGGGTGGGGTATCGAAGGGCGGGTAAACGCGGGCAGGGATCGCTGCCGGGGAGGCCTTTGCTTTTACTTGCAATTCACACTGTCTTACACGCAAGCATACCTGACGAGAACCAGCCTCTGCAGCGAGAAATCCGAAGTGTGGTACCTCTCAAGCCTTGAGATGGCGTCCAGGGAGTCATCCATAGCGTACTCCTCGAAACCGAAACCATCCTGCGGTTGGGTGGTTGCTTTTGTCGCTCGAGCGTTATTTTGTGGACTCAACAGCCGTCAGTCGTTTAAGGTCTCCGGCTGACCGTCGGGATAGGAGTTTTGAGAGAGGGGCTTTATGAAACTGATGGAGGAAAGGTTCTTCGTTTTCAAATTGCCCGGCGAGAATGCGCCAACTCTACAACCTGTCTCACGACGGTCTATTAGACCCAGCTCATGTTTCCTGATAGTGGTGCACAATCCAACATGCGAGCAGAGAACTTCACGTGTCCGGCGGTACTGCCTGCGGGCCCAGTAGGCACCGATGTTTTGGATGTGTTCCCTTCACCGCAACAGCTCCGTTAAAAGTGCAGGGCACGTAAACAACCGGTCCGAAACTCGGACGAAAGGAGACAGCAGCAGGATGTTGACACACCTGGTCGTCGTCGTAGTCGACGTCACCCTCGTCACCCATGCCACCGCCGTACATTTTTGCCTGGACGAAAACCGGGTCTGGTGCCGGAGGTGGCTTTTTGTGTTGTTCGCTCGCGAGCTTCTTGTTTGTATTGAGGAAACTTTCAGTCCTTCTTTTCTTTTCTTTTTCTCCTTGTGTCTGTGCGTGTGTGGGTCGTGACCGGGTTTTACTCCTTTGCGGAAGTACGACCACGCTTGTGCGCGTGTGTGTGCTGAACAGAAAAAGGTTCAGTTGTGCAAACGCGCTCGACACCGCTGAAGGCCACCGCCGTATTGGGAGCACCGTTTGGATTGACCTTCCTTCTCGGCATTGACGTGTTGCCGACTTCAGTGGGGAGATGACTCCCCGGATTACGCCGATTCCGGGTGCTTTGACAACAAACAAAAAATCAGCCCAAGTGATTTCATAGTGGTATGTATTTTCAAGATGACCACGGCTGGATCACGTTTGACTTGTATTAAAACTGGAGTGGAAGAGAGACACGTCATCAGAGCAGACGTCTTTGGCGGTGCGGACGATGTGACGTGAGGCCAGATCACCCACACCTGTCGGGAGGGGTGTCGGGAAGGGAGAGCGAGGAACAGAAGATCGTCTTCGAGTTGCCACCCTCGCGACCACGTTGTGAGCCTGGAACCGCAGAAATGTGTAAGATCCGGCAGAAACAAGGCATAAACCACTCGGGTAAGTCTGGTCGTGTGCGCTACGTCCACGTGTCGTGCCGCCGAGGACGGGTGAGTCCCGGCGACTGACGGACTGCAGCTGAGACTGAGCGAGGTGCAGGTCTTTGAAAGGATTTTGAACGTTCATTTGTGATCACCAATCACGCGGGCGGCCAGACTGGCGTGAGAAGCCAGCCAAGGTTGCGCAGCCACGCTGAGCGGTGTTGAAGCGCTGGATCAGCGTCGCGGCAGTCGGGCTCACGGATTTCACGGATTTTCCGAGGGATTCTGCGAGGCTTGACGAATCTATATCCAGAGTGTCTGTTCTTCGGGGGAAACATTTTGTTTTTGATTTTTGAAATGCCGGACGGTCAGCAGTCGCCCACCCTGTCGCTCACTCTCTTCTAGTCCGATCTGTCACCCAACCCAGCCCTGTTGTCCCTCACGCACCTGCACGCAGAACCTCACGGTAGTTGATCCCGCGACGCTGAACCAGCGCTTCGACAACACCGCAAGGAGCGGGTAAAACCTCTGCTGCTCGATGAGGATGGATCCCATGGTGACACTTCATAGCCTTTGAGGAGTCGGCAGCATCCGGCGGCAGTCATGCAGAACCCGGGCTTGTGTCGTTGAAGCGCTGGATCACGGTGGTGTACGTGACCCGCGTGAGAGACAACAGGGGCGGGTTGCTGGACGGGTCGACAGACTGCAGGAGAGACTGGGCAAAGTTCAAGTCTTTGAGGAGCATCTTGACCGTCCACTTGGGATCCGCGGGCTCCCCATGGTGACAGTTCATGGCGTGGCTGACCCGGTCATGCAGAACCGTCTGTGGTGTGGCGCGTGTGTAGGTGTACCGCGTGAGGGGCGACAGGGGCGAGTTACCCGGACGGGTCGACAGAACGCAGGAGAGACTGGCCTAGGAGTCGGCAGCGTACCAGTAGCAGTCATGCACAACCCAGGCTTCACCCGCTCTTTGCAGTGTCGTTGAAGCGCTGGATCAGCGTCGCTGGGTCCTCTGCGCTGTGGTGCAGCGCGTGCTGTGTGTAAGTGTCCCGCGTGAGAGACAACAGGGGCGACTTGCCGGACGGGTCGACAGACTGCAGGAGAGACTGGGCGAGATCCAAGTCTTTGAGGAGCGTCTTAACCGTCCACTTGGGGTCCGCGAACTCCCGGGCGGCCATGCGGGGCCCCGTGATGTCGAGCGGCGGGCTCGAGGCGAAGCCGCCGCGCAGGGCGTCCGGGATCCTCGCGGCGTCGACGCCCGCTTTTTCGGCGAGCGCGAACATTTCGGCCATCGCGAGCAGGTTCGCCGTCACCAGCACCTGATTCACGACCTTCGTGACTTGCCCGCTCCCTGCGGGCCCCATGTGCGTGACCCTGGAGGACACGTGGGCGAGCAACGGCCGCAGCCTGTCTACCACGTCGGCGTCGCCTCCTGCCATGACGGCGAGGGTGCCGCTCTCCGCCCCGGCGGTACCGCCGGAGACCGGCGCGTCCACCCACGTGCAGCTGGCGGCCGCGAGCCTGTCGGCGAGCGCCCGGGTGGCGTCCGGGTCGATAGACGAAAAGTCAACGACCGTGGTCCCCGGCGCCAGGTCGCCGAGGCAGCCGGACACGACGCTTTCCACGGCGCGTGTGTCCGAGAGGCTGAGCATGACCACGCCGCCGGGCCCCGCCTGGCGGCAGAGGTCCCGCAGGTCCTTTGCCGCCGTGCACCCCGCGGCTTCCAGGGCCCGCGCCTTCTCCTCGGTCCGGTTCCACACCGTGACAGGCACCCCCTTCCCCGCGAGTCGGGCGGCCATCCGGCTCCCCATGAGCCCCATGCCGACAAAGCCGACCCGCTGCATTGTTCGTTCCCCGTTGTTTCTTTTTCCTGTCGACAGCTTGTGTCAGACGAGTCCACCCGGGGTGTTGGTTCCGTCTGGAAGGTCCGTAAACCGCATGGTCGAAATGATGGGCAATTTTTTGTTTGATTTTTTTCTTTTTAGAGTGAAGGTTCGTTTGAAACTCCGGGGGCTTAAAGTCTCCGGGTGACCTTCGTCGTTAAGGGAAGGTATCCTTTGTGCTCTGAGAGTCGTTTTTGTGCAGAGCCTGATCTGCTGTTAGCTCTGGGTTTGTCACGTTCACCAGTCGGCTTTGAGTTTCCGACCCGACACGCTGTTTTTGGGTTCTGTGACTCCTCTCCGAAAGGTGGTATCGCTTCGGCGTCGCCTCCTGCCATGATGGCGAGGGTGCCGCTCTCCGCGCCCGGCGGTACCGCCGGAGACAGGCGCGTCCACCCACGTGCAGCTGGCGGCCGCGAGCCTGTCGGCGAGCGTCCGGGTCGATAGACGAAAAGTCAAACGACCGTGGTCCCCGGCGCCAGGTTGCCGAGGCCGCCGGACACGACGCTTTCCACGGCGCGCGTGTCCGAGAGGCTGAGCATGACCACGCCGCCGGGCCACGCCTGGCGGCAGAGGTCCCGGCGGCTTCTAGGGCCCACGTCTTCTCCTCGGTCTGGTTCCACACCGTGACAGGCACCTCCTTCCCTAAGGTTTCATACCCCACTTTGGGAGCCGTACACCCCTTTTTTACCTCTTTCTATTTTGCATCCCTTTCCTAAAACATGTTCCTCGAAGAAGACTTGATGCTAGCATCAACCATGCATGAGAGGCAGTGCTCTGCCTAAACATTACACTAGATATAGGATTTTCCCCGCGAGGCGGGCCATCCGGCTCCCCATGAGCCCCATGCCGACAAAGCCGACCCGCTGCATTGTTGGTTCCCCGTTACTTCTTTTTCCTGTCCACAGCTTTTGTGTCGGAGGAGCCCCCTCGGGGGGTGGTGGTTGATTCCGTCTGGAAGGGTGCCGTCCGGAAATCGCATGGTTCGAAATGATGGGCGCTTTTTTTTTTTTAGAGTTACAGTTCGCTTGAAATTCCGGGGGTTTAGGGTCTCCTGTGTGACCGTTGGCGCGCGGGTCCTCTTAGAGTTTTTATGGTGCAAGTTCGCTTAGGGATCCGGGAGTTTATAGTCTCCGGGTGACCATTGTCGTAAAGGTTCTTTTCAGGTACAGTATGTTAGTGTGGGTATCGTATCTGCTGTAGTGGCAGTACGTGTACTTGTGCGTGTATCTTTTTCCTATGTCTTGCCATTTCCATTTTTAGAGTTATAGTTCGCTTGAGAATCCGGGATTTTAGAGCCTCCGGGCGACCTTCGTCAAATGGGTTCTTTTAAAGCTAATACGTACTGGGTGGGTTGGGGGGGGGGCATGCATGGCTTCTTCCGTGTACACTTTACTTGCTCGCTTTGGCAAGTTAGGTTCGAAGCTGTTTGTGACCGACACCAAGTTCTCGCCAGGATAGGTGAGTGTTCTTGTTTGGCTTTTTATTTTTACAACTTCCGTCCAGGCAACTTTCAGGAGATAGGGATGTGGCTGTGATCCAATGCAGCGATGACGTTGCTCGTTTTCGACTTCCGCAGCTCGACGTGCAGCCGAACCCCCCACGAAGGTTCAGAGGTCTCCGTCTGAGCGTTGAAGGCATGTTGCTGACAAAACGGTTGAAACGAGACAAACAAACAGAACGCAAAATCTTTCGTTTTCGCGACCACCACCCCCTGCTGCTGTATTCTCTTGCCGTGGGTGTTGTGGGTACTGACAGAGAACGGATAGTGGGACTCGGAGAAGAAGACGAAGAAGAAATTCAGATCTCGGGGGGGGGGGGTAACGTACCAGATTTCAGGGGATGGGGTGGCGGTGACTGAAGTAGAGGCCGTAGCGTTGCCCGTCACCTGTTGAGGGTAGCAAGCAGCTAAGCAAGTATCATTCGATGTCGGTGTTCAACTGCGCACTGCAGCAGTCGCGGCGGGAAACTGCAAGGGAAGGGGGGAAGGGGGCAGTTTCGATCGAGCATAGAATGGATGAGTCATAAATTCTCAAGTAGTAGTAGTTTGAACTTGTTGTGCAGCAACAATCGTTGCTGCAGTTGAGCAGCCAATAAAGTACAGAGATAGTAGTATGGAGACAGCGGGCGCAGGGGGCAGGTCTCCCCCGCATCCCGACTGTCCAATCACTGTCGAGAAAGGTTAGCGCTTCTTGCGATGAAGCCTTATACACAACACGGCTACAACACGAGGAAGCAGCCCTGCTTCGGTGTGCACTCAGCCATCAGGCCATTGGCTGCTAAGCACCCCCCGACCTGTCGATTTGCCACCATAGTGGCCCTCTATTCGCCGGGCGGTACTGTCAGCACTTGTTCCGCGTCGCATCAAGTACATGATGCTGGCGGTTGGGGGATCGGCGACCGCGACTCAATTAAGGTGCGGTCAACAGTGTCGCCACGTGAAGGAATAAACTCTCACAAAAAAAAAAAAAAAAAAACCCCCCAATCGGTTGGACCGAAGGTACTTGGACCGGTTTAACACACGCCGGGCCACTACTGCTCATTCTTTGCCGAAGGAAACAGGGTCGGTCCTCTTTAGGGATTCGTAGCGTATCGACTAAGGGCAAAGCCCCGGTAAACGGCTGGATCCTGTTCGGTTTTAATGCCGATAGTAGTTCCGAAATAACTCGAGAAGCCGTCCGGGTGCTTATGTGCGCGTTTTTTTCCGCGGGAACCCGCGCACCGGCTTTTGGTGGCCTGCACAGAAAGCACAGCTGCGCCCTCTACATTCCCGCACACAATTCAAAAAAGGAGCGGTCTCGCAACAAAGGAAAGAAGAAAGTGGGGGGGAAACTCTTAGTTTAGTATTTAGGCAGTACCGTCGGCCTGGGGGTTAGTAAAATGTTTAAGCAGGACACTGCCTCTTATGCATGATTGATGCTAGTAGAATGTTTTAGCAGAACACTGCTTCTTATGCATGAATGATGCTAGCATCACGTCTTCTTCGAAGAAGATGTTGCGTAGGAAAGGGAGTGTACAGCTCCCCCAAAGTAGGGAATATTGAGGGGCTAGCCCCTGTATTTTTTTTCCCGACGACAACTAGTGTCAGACTAGCCTACCCGAGGGCAGTTGATTTCTTTAGGCAGGTTTACTCTCTGTAATATTTTTCTCACCGCGGTGTATCCGGACTAGGTACCAGGGAAAGCCTGCTACACGGAAGCCAAGCTTCACGTGTTCGGCGGTAGGGTCAAGTGGCTACCGATTTCCCAAACTAAAGCAATCAAGGCGTGGCGCACCTTGGGCTTGGCGCTTGCGCTGAACACAAGCTCGTCGAGACGGTCAGCCACAGGGCAGAGCCGACGGGATTGTGGCACTGTGCTGCCTCCGACTCGTGCGCACCTCGTTCTTCGTCTTGGGTGAATTAAAGGCATGAGGACACTTTCAGAGATAGACGGGCACGGTCGCATGTGAGCGAGCGAACAAAACAGGGCTGGGTGACTGAGTCGATCCAGATCCCTCCTGATAGATCACGATTACACCGTGAAGGACAGCATCGGGTAATATTGCACCAGGGTACAGGATGAACTTGATGCACCGTGGTGGTGCATCGTGATAGACAACGGCAGCCAGTGCGATGTAGTGCCAGGGGATTGAGGTGGGCCGACTTAGTAACTCGGTGGTGGGAAAGGAGATGTCGTCACACCTGAGTGTGGTCGGAGGCTCGTGTCTTGATAATTGGTCGCCCCTCACCGCAGGAAACACACGCAACGACCCGAAATTGCCTTCGAGAGAGTGAAAAGTACTCTATTGTTGCCGTTTCTTTCTTCGTTTCTTTGCTTGTGCGCGTGGGGAAAAAATGCTGAAGTTTCCCGATGCCCACCTGACGCGACAACGGGGTTGGGGCGAGGGATGAGGCACAAGGAGCCGGAGGAGGAGGCGGAGTGACAGAACGAAAAGACGGAGAAGATGTTGTTTTTTTTTTTTTTTTTTTTTTTTGCTTTTCGACGATCTGTATGGGCGTACAGATTAGTGTCTTTCGACCTCTTTTTTTTTTTTGAGGAGTTTCGCTTTGAAGGGGGGAGGCGGCGAACAGAACGAAAATAGATAGAAAAGGAGCATACTTTGAAAATACTCGAGGGGCTGCGTTGTGCTTACTTTGAAGGAGGCTAGAGGGGGAGAAACAATACAACTACAAAATGGGTCTTTTTTGTTGAACGCTTACGCCCGCCAATAAACCCAGATTCGTGTGGACTTCAGCACATTTACCTCCTTTGATCTTTTGCAGCTGGCAGCCTCCTCAAGTATTTCCTACAACGCAGGGGTGCTTATACAAAAACACTTTTTTTTCCCCCCCTTGTCGAAACTCTGAATGTCCATGTGCACGGTAGAGCCCAGCTCGACTGGAAGAGGAGCGTGCCTGAGACGCACCCAAAGCGCTTACAAACGTCATCCCGAAGCGCGGGTGCAACCCGCCCAATTCTTAACCCCAGCTTTTAAGCTCTAGCCTCTGAGGCTGGCGACCACCGTGCAGAGAGCCACAGGCAATACTCCGCTGCATGCGCGTTGTGTGCGTGAGAGAGAGGGGACTGTTACTGTGCGGGACCATCTCGGGACCTGCGAGGTCCTGCAGAGGGGACTACTCTGCCTTATCTCGTTCGATATGTGCGCAAACACATTCATGGGTCGTGGGTGCTGAAGTATGGTTAAAGATAAAACAGTGGTGTCGCCTGAGGAGGGGTAATCTCAGGGCCACCCGCGTCATAAAGCCGTTAAGCACTGGGAACTTTTAAGTACATGGACCACATGGACCAGCATGCACTTAACCTACAGCATGCCGTTAAGCAGCAGCTGCCTCCCGTGACACCTTTTATATGGTACTTTCATTCTTCGCTTTTTCTCTCACGAAAGGTGGCGTCGGTCCTCCGTTAGGTTTCCGACGTCCGCAATCGTAGGCAGCACAACCTCAAGAGGTCTCGTCAACTATTCCCTGTAGCACAAGCATACTTATAACAAGGGGGAACTTCGTCGCAGCAAACCAGCCGAAAGGAAGGGGGGGATCAAAGACTTGCCGCTGCCATTTAATTGGCAAAGTGGTACTCATCGGCCCGCCAACTGCTGGTTTCTCCAGAGTTATTCCGGTCAGTTGAAACTCCGGGTTTTGGAGTCGCCGAGCGACTCTTGGCAATTGCATTTTTTGGTTTTATTCACAACGCGTTGTTAACAGAGGCGGACACACGCTGCGAGAGTGTCGGTGAACGGACTGTAGTTGCTGTTTGTAGGTTCGGCCATTAAGCGCATGTCCCTCCTCAGCATGTCGTTGTAGGGGACGGCCTCCTCACGAGACCCTCTTGTTTCGTGTTCATTTGGGCTCTTCGTAGCTTGCGCGATATTTTCGTGTCACACGACCATCAACCAGAGTTGACATGCCGTCTCGTGGCTTCCGACTTTCTTTCGCTTCCCGATCCAGGTTCATTTCTGTTGGGTTTGGTGGTTGAGAAAATCCGATGACAATGTCTTGGTATTTTTTTCACATCATGTGCGCACCTTGGAAGGTTGCGGACAGTCTCGACGAGTCTTTCTGGGTGTTCGTAGCGAAGACGTTTCAACGTCTGTTCGCCCTATAGGCAAACTGGGCAGGGGTGGTCCTCAGTTGGCTAGCTCCTTTTCATGCTGCTTTCGGCTTGCCGACTAGCTTTTGAGGCGGGAGTAGTGCGTGTTCCGGGTGTGCATATTCTGGCCCAGAAATGCCA
Organism: Diplonema papillatum; assembly: GCA_030068145.1. NCBI lineage: Eukaryota > Euglenozoa > Diplonemea > Diplonemida > Diplonemidae > Diplonema > Diplonema papillatum. The sequence continues at coordinate 147,076 of JAPJBO010000052.1, forward strand.
CGTGCGTGTCCTTCGTGCTACACAGTGTACTTCAGCACCGGGTGGGGGTGTTCCCTGCGTCAGGGGGATACACCCGCAAATCCCGGATGAAATCCAACGCGAATCCAGTGGGACCCGTTTTTGCGGGTGTCGCACTGGATTTCACACTGGATTTGCGGGTTAGGGCCTGCATTAGCCAGCTGGGTGACTGCCTCTGCGCGTGAAGTACTGTGACATGCCGACTTGGAACGCGGATCATGAAGCGGCAGCCAGCGCGCCAGGGAATCCTTCCCGATCTAGATCCAGCGCATGTAATGACCGAGACTGCAGCCTACTGTGAATAGACTGTGACTGTACTATAACTGTAGTGAACAGGGGGGTCACGCTGGGCCACAAAAGCAAAATGGACCGCACAGTTTCACTCCCCCCACCCGATGCTTTGCACACTGTGTACCCGTGCTTCGCGAACCAGAAATACCCTTCTCCCTCTTCGTGTCTCCGACGATGTGCGTCTGTCGGTGGTCTTGCGACCTTTTTTGGCGTGTTGCTTTTGGCTTCCTAAGTATGTCCCGTGTAAGGGGCAAGTGTGCAAAAAGTAGGATTCCACGCAAGCCATGCGCAAGCTTCTGTTTTTAGAGTTAAAGTTCGCTTGAAAGTCCGCTGTTTTTTGAGTCACCACAACTAGCTCACCCGAAGGCGGCTGGTTTTCCTTTAGGCAGGTTTTGTTTGTTTGGAGTAGCCTTTTTTTGTGTTTTTTTTGTGATCGGTTTCGTGTTTGACGAACGGGTGTCGGTTGTCGATAGAGGCAGGGTGGGGGGGGGGGGTTCTTGTTTCACGTTTTCCAAGCTTCGTTTGGTTCTACGCGTTCAATTCAGCGAACCAGAAATATCTCGACTGGGTGGAAAATGAGTGGTATCAAGTCCAGCGGTGGTTCGGTTGTCCGACGCAAAAAAAAAAAAACCCCCCCGACAATTCACCGTGCTTGGTGGACATTTGTGGCTTCGCTACTTCCTTCTGGCGTCCATGGGCCTCGGTTTTGCGCAAGTTTGACCTTGTGCGCAAGTGGACCGCGGCTTGTGGCTTCTTGCTTCTTTCTTATATTGCATGTTTGATATAAAGAGAATGAACATTGGGGCGTTTGGTTTGTCAGCTGTCGACAGAATTCGGTTCGTAGGTTTATCGTGCATTCATAATACTGCATGCCGTATTCTTGCCTTTACGAAGTGCCGATCAAGGCACTCCCCGGCTGAAAGAAAGACTACGCTGCATATCGATGGTTCCGGTTCTTGCGCGGAAAGAACAGGCTCGGGGGCTCGGGGGGCGGAGAGGATTGCGGATCGTCAATATTTCTTGAGGACCCAAGAGGAAATCCCCGTTTAGTGGCTGCATCCTGCACTTCTGTGTTCTTCAGCAAGGCTTTTGCTGGTTTCTGCTTTGCCTTCACAGCATCCTGCAGTGCTGTTGTGTAGCTTTTGTTCAGCTTCTGAACAAAAGCTCATGGCCACCCTTCTCAGTTTCCTTCCGCCCTGGGATACAGCCACTGAGAGCTCCGGGCAAGTGTTCCAATACACCACCGGCACAGCGAACGTGAATGTGTCAGGCTGAAAGCAGTGCTGAGGATGCGCCTCACCCTAACGTTTACCGGCGTTTGGGTGCACAATTTACCATAAATTGAGTAATCGTGAACGTTTTTAATCGGTAAACAGCTTACCGTTTACTGCACTGCCCTGGCCCGGGCCAGGGGGTGGGTTCGTTTTTGTTTAAGCCACATGCAATGTGTGAGGAAAGTGATCCGCCCAAGTAGGACCTTCTGATCGTGATCATTTGCAAATGTGCCGCCTGAAACGACGTCCAGGATGTGGGTTTCAGAGGAGTGCGGTCAACGAAAACTTTAGTTTCCCTTTCTACTTTGTTCCTACTCTCGCGGTGTACGGTTTTCCACGGCTGGCTTTGCCGCGGACGCACTGCCCCAAGAATTCCACAGGTTCTTCCCCCCTCCCACCCCTGGACGAAAACCCCCGAAGTTGTATGGAAATGCCAATTCTTGCGAGAAGCGTCAATCAAAACGCTTCCCAGCCAGCTTCCCTTGGGATCAATCAAAACGCTTCCCAGCCAGCTTCCCTTGGGACGAGCTGCGAACTATTTCGGGCGTATCTTTACATGGCAGAGGGAGGTGAGGAGGGGGGGGGGGGGGGGGGGGGGGGCATGGAGAAAGTTGTGTTGGATTGGTAGGTACTCAACATCGTGTCCAACCTGTTTCGCTTCAGTCCTGTTCCATGCTTGCCACCGAAGGGGAAGATTTTGCGATACGGTAGTCGGCCGTGGCTGTGGCTGCATCGTCGCCCGGTTAGTTTGGCACGGCAAAAGCCCGAGTAGAATCGCGCGTCAAAATGGCCCGAGTAATGACTGCACACCCATTGCGGTCCGTGTTCTTGTGCCATCAAGTAGGTGGCAAGTGCCTGGCTGACCAGCCGTGCTTGCGGCTGAACGGGGGCAACACCTGCCGGGCTTTTTCCGGGGCCAGCAGATGGGGTTGTTGAGACATTCGCGTCTGCAGACAGGACAGAGGTGTTGAGTCTGGTGACTGGTGGTTATAGCTCGTCACAGCCGTGTGAGCGCAGGCAATTATCATCATGGAGAAGAGAATTCCTACAACCGTGTCTGAGCAATCAGTTAAGAAGGTTCAGGCTGTCCCGTCCAGCTGCCGCACCTAACGTATGCACGTACATTCTGTCTACGTTTTGGTGACTACAGAAGCTCCGACTCCAGCCAGCACCGATGGTTGGAGCAAGGAGAATAATTGCAATCATCGATCCTCATCACGACGCAAGTTCAAAAGATTTCCCATCCTCTTCGAGATAGGTAGCCGGAAGGCTCTCAAACTCGTTTAATGCGTCGTGTGTAGTGCGCGTGCAGCCTAGGACATTTAGGAGCATCACAGACCTGCTATTGGCTCGGTCTTACGTGCGCTATAAGTCGCGCAGTCCCCTGTCAGAGAACAGAGCGCGAGGTGAGTACTCCTGCGAGCTGAGGGCATTTCGCGTGTCACGAACTACCCCTCCGCTGAACGGAGGAGGAATATAAGAGGGGGGGGGGGGGATGGTTTGCAAAGAACGTGCTTGGAATGGATATGTGCTCAACACCGCACTGGTCCCGTCCGCACCGTGTTTCGGTCCTTTAAGTCACGGACACGTAAGGCGGGCCATCATCAGCGCGGAAAGGAGGAGGAATATAAGAGGGGCGGGGGGGATGATTGGAAAGGACTTCGAAGAAATACGTCCCCTCCGATCCCCCTGTCCCGAAACAAAAAGTGCCCGGTGCAGTAGATGTGCTGCGAGGCGATCCAAACAGGAGATAGGAAACTTTGGGCAAAAGAATAGTTGGGTCGCATCTCTTGACAAAACACTTGAAAACAGATGGAAAAAAAAGATGGTTCCTTTTGCGTCGCTTTTTCACACGAAGGGAGGTTCGGTCCTGCTTTAGGCTCCGATTGCGAGCCCGCGATCGTGAGCAGCATAAACTCAAGACGTCTAGTCAACCACTTCCTGCAGTATGAGCATACGTTCAAGAATGACGAGTTAAAGTGCAGGAACCTCTTCGAGGAGTTTCTGGTAAAGTGCTGAAGCGCCAAGAGCATTGCTTGTGGTGGTGGTGATGGGGGGCTTCTCAGCACGATAATTTCCACTCAGTGTGTGGCTAAGACGTTGAGGCGGGGCGCTCGTAGCATAAGAAATGCAAATGTGGGAGGCCGATACTAGTTTTGTTGCTGCTTCAGAAACCGTACACCGCGAAAGAAGGATTAAGTAGAAAGGGACTGTTCCCTGCAGTAGGTACGTGCTTTTAGCAGCAGTAGTATGTTGCAAGTCAAGTTACCTAAAAGTCTCGAAACCTCCAAAATACTTCCGACCAAAACATGTTCAGTCCAACGTATTTCCTACTGCCGTATCCAACAAAAGTGGGCTGGGTGTGAGGTGACTCGTCTTGACAGCAAGACGGTGACCGTTGAAAACCGCATCCCAAAGATGAGAGAGCAACAACTCACCTCCTCAATGTTTAGCGATTCAGTCGCCGTAGTTGTGACAACTGCAGCAACGCGAGACGCCGGTCCGCACCAAAAAGACAGTTTTCTCTCTTTCCGTCCCCCCCGTGTGTTCTTCTTCTTCTTGACAGAGCAACGGCAAACCTCGCGAAGATTTCACCAAGCAACAATCCACACCGGTGCTGTGATAAGATGCAGCACTGTGTCTTTTTGTGCTGCCACCGATCCCGAGGGGATCAGTTGGGTGTCTTGCGACCTTGCTTGTTCAAAAATGAGTTTTGATGGCGTGCTTCGGTCCTAAAGAAGGTTGAAGTATGGCTAAAGATAAAGTGGTGTCACCTGAGGGGTAATCTCAGGGCCGCCCCACGTGATGAAGCCGCTAAGCAGCGGCTGCCGGCTTATCCTGTGACACCGTTCATTAGCAGTCGGATTCCCTATGTACCTGCTGTGCGGAAACGGAAAGAGCAGCGCTGCCGCCCTTTCTGCTGCGTGGCACCGTCCTTTCGCGTTTTCTTTTTTGTTTTGGCTTTTTCTGATACAAAATACGTGGTTACACCCTCGTAGCTCGCCGGGTGAAGCACTCCGAGAGAAGAAATGCTATGCCAGCAGGACGGTCACTCTCTTTCCAGGGTGCTCAATTCACCTTCCAGCCAGTTTGCCAATTGGCAGCCCATGCACACGCCGCAAGGTCGCGTTGTGCTCCGCGAGAACTCAATCAGCACGTCATGTAGATGAAGTGATAGCTCTCCGTCGAAAAGAGCTGCGAGGCCAGCGGGTTCCAAAGAAAGTGGGCTGTGTCGCTATTATCTTCCAACCTGCCTGTCTTAGCCCATTACTTGGAACCCGAGATATCTGGCCGAGCTTAATTCCCGCCCAGCGCTGCGGCAAACGCAGCGTAAGGTTTCACAAGCTAACGAACGCGACAGCCCGACCTCACGTTCAGTAGCTTGCGAGCAGTTTCTGGGGGAGAAGAATCTTAGCTTAACCTAAAGGACCGAGGGAGGGATTGCAAGAACGTGCTTGGAATGGGTATGTGCTCAACACCGCACTGGTCCCGTCTGCGCCGTGTTTCGGTCCTTTAAGCCACGGACAAATAAGGCGGACCATCCATCAGCGCGGAACCTGAGTGTCTGCAGACAGGACAGCGGTGTGAGTCTGGTTTGTTTGAGTTTATTTGGGAAAAGGGCGGGCTCCACGGCAAACCTCAGGTTGGAAAACTTATTTCGTTCACTCGAAAAGGGTAGTTTTCCAGTGTGCCACGCGCTTTTTTTGGTCGACGTGTATTCCTTGCAATTCTCAATAAGCAGCCTCCTCGAGGTATCGTGCAAAGTATTCAAAGCAGAAAATGGCAGGCGCTTCTTCTTGGTTGTGCGTGCCGGTTGATCGATTTCCCGCTTGTTTTTTTGCCCTCTTCCTTGTGCAGGTTAGGAAGCCTGATGATCGACCACCGAACCCGCGCTGGCAACGCCTTTGTAGCCTTCGCAATTATTCAGAGTGAAAGTTCGCTCGAGAATCTGGGACGGATAACCTGCATCGAATAGGGTGTGTTTTGCGATGCAGAAAAAAGGTGTACGTATTGAATCAGGACAGGCAGCGCGTGCAGGCGCGAGCCTGTCTCGGACACCCCGCAAGATTGTTGAACAATACACCTACAAAGTGGGCATTTTTTGCTGATCGCTTTCACCCGCCACCGCCACTGAGCCCAGATTTTCCTCGGTTACGTGTGGGCTACAGCACATTTACCTCCTTTTGAGATGTTGCAACTGGCAGTCTCCTTGAATGTTCACTCTGATAAGATGTGGATGTGGCTCATGGCAGACGCGTTCGGGGGGGGGGGGGTGCGCCTTGCAGTGCACTGCGGCCCGCCAATTTGATGAACGAAAGCGCGTCATAAAAAGAAGTGAGGGCACGCGGCTGGCACAGTGTGCGCCGAAAGGGCCCGAAGGGGAGGTGGAGAAATGGTGTAAAAAGACCGCGAAAATACGGTGGTCGAACAAACAGTAAACGCGCCTTTGGGTGGTTCGTTTTTGTGCGGCCGATGTCTGGCGACTTTGCTGGGGGTTTTCTCTCTTTGTTGTGAAGCTTGTTTTCCTTTTTTTCGGAGGGAGAAGTTCTACTTTTCTTTTTTTGTCCTGTCCCCACCCTGCCCCACACGACACACTTGGTAGCCGGCATAACTAGTTATATGTTATATCTATATAACAAGTGATGTCACTTGTTACATAACAGTGATCTAACAAGTGCCACTTGAAATACACTTTCACTTGTCAGGTCACTTGTGTAACAAGTGAATGTGCGTAACAAGTGCGTCGTGCACCTGTCCATCGCCCCACCCCCCGACTTTGCAGATTTGGACGGGCGCCCGACTAAACGAACAGAAAGGAAACGGATAATTGAGAAAAAGAAGAAGGAAAGAGAGCAAAGAACTGTTGTTGTGTCTGTGTCAGAACGCAATAATATATGTATATATATCACGGCACTTGGTGAGGGGATTAACCCCTTACGGACGGAGGGGGGTAGGTGGTTGTCCAGCGCGCTGAAAGCCTTCTGTTTATCATTTTTGCCGTGTCGTTACTCTCGAGGCCAGTGTCAAGTGTCTGAATTCCAGCTCGGGTTCTAGCTTTTTCAGCATGAATGCATGTCCGCCGTCCGTAAAGGGTTTAAGAGGAAGACCCTGCGCCTGGATGGGCTGAGTTTCATTTCAGCTATACGGTGGCTAAACCCTCCGGAAGCTCGCCACGCGAGCGCAACCCCAAGGAGAACCAACGCTGCCGACCGGGGTTTCGGCGATGAAACGGACCGGTCGACAATACCACGGGTTTGTGTTTCCGACGATCCCGAATGGACGTACAAATTGGTGCCTTTCGACCTTTTGTGTGCTTGTGAAGTTCAGCTTAGTGCGTGCTTGTGGTGATCAGTGGGTTTCCAAAAGAAATGTTTTGTGGTATCGTATCTTCGTGCTAGACTTGATCTCGTGCATTAGCCAAGTGGCCCCTTCTGTTGCTTTCCTTTGGTTTTTTTTGTATAAGCGCCTGCTTTGTAGGAAATACTTGAGGAGGCTGCCAGCTGCAAAAGATCAAAGGAGGTAAATGTGCTGTAGCCCACACGAAACAGGTGGATCTGGGTTTAGTGGCGGGCGTAAGCGTTTGTACCTCCTTTGAGATCTCGCAGCTGGCAGCCTCCTTGGGTATTTCCTACAAAGCACACACATGACTATTTCCAACGAAGCAGGTGCGTATACAAAAACACTCGCGGGGCCTTGTGCTCATTTCGAAGGAGGCTAGAGGGGGGAGAAAACAATACAACTACAAAGTGAGTCTTTTTTGTTGAACGCTTACGCCCGCCACTGAACCCAGATTTACCTGTGTTTCGTGTGGGCTACAGCACATTTATCGCCTTTCATCTATCGCAACTGGCAGTCTCCTCAAGCATTTCCTACGAAACAGGTGCGTTTGTGTTTGTGCGTGCCGGTTGATCGTTTTCCCACTTGTATTTACCCTGTGTATATTCAGGTAAGGAACTCTGATCAACCACCAAAACACGCTGCGTACGTCTTTTTAGCCTGCACAATACATTGAAGGGCAACCGGCAAGATTGTTAGTACCAAAAAAGAGGCGCAAAAGCCTGCAGTTCCGTTGTGAGAGCACTTCTTCGCACCCCCGAACCCGAAGGCAGCTGGGACACGCTTCGCAGTGCTCCCCTGACGCCACCCGCACGCTGCGAGAGCCCTTTCTTTTACATAAGCGCCAGCTTGAAGGGAAATGCTCGACGATCCTGCCCGACAAAGCACACAGAAGGGATCCCAAGTGCTGCAACTACCGAACCACGTGTTGAACGGACGTGAGGTCATGCGGGTCTACCCCCAACACGATAAATCACACAAACACAGCAGGTCAAAGTCCTGAGTGAGAAGACAACACACGGTGGTGTAAGCGAAGAACAAAACAGATTGTGTTTGTATTGTATTTGCCCCTCAACCTCTATATTTCCTCCCTTCCCATTCGGAGTCGAAGCAGCTACGTCGAGTATTTTTGATGACTGCTTCTTTCTTTCCAGCAGCCCGGAGCTTGAAGAATTGTGACTGCAGTCACAAATCGCCGATGGGAACGGTTCTTCCCAGCAGCGATGAATACAAGCGAGGGCGCCACTTCCTCCCTGTCGAGCTGCGGAGATAGTTTTTTTTTATACGCGGGAGGGGATTGCAAGAACGTGCTTGAAACGGATATGTGTCCAACGCCGCACTGGCTCCGTCTGCGCCGTGTTTTCGGTCTTTTAAGCCACGGCACACGGCAGGCAGACCATCGTCAGCGCGGATTCTGCGTGCCTGCAGACAGGACAGCGGTGTGCGTTTGGTTTGCCAGCGGCTGTTCGTAGCTCGTCACAGCCAGGGCCACCCGTGCTACTAGAGCACAGGCGAATCCGTCACGGGGAGAAGGCTGCGGGAGGGGAAGGGGGGAAGGGATGCGGTATTCCTAACCGCGCTCGGTCGTCCATTTTCGACGACTAACGTGAGCCGGATCATCCCCTGCTGATAGGCTGCTGATAGACAGCAGCAGGCAGTCGATGCAGGGCCAGGCAATAGGGGTGGTCTGGCTCAGGCTAAAGGGCTTAGCGATTGCGGGTGCTGTCGGTTGTTGGGTGTATAGCTGCGGCGGTGCACTGCCGGGAGATGAAGCCCTGGCGCGGTCTTCCAGTCGGGTCGTAGGCGAGAACAGGGGAGTTCACAGTTCGTAACAGTTCCAAGCTGGCAGCACTCCCAAACTGAGCGACTCGTGCTAGCAAGGAGTTAACCAACATGGCTCGTCGAGCAAATACGGGACTCTCACCCTCTGAGGATACCCCACTCCAGGAGACATACCTCGACGCTAGTTGTGTCCCCAAGCAGCTTGCGGCGCATTCCGGATAATCGTAGGACACCGGTTCAGGCTTGGGCTCTGCCCTGTTCACACATTTCATTGCGGCACAATATGCAAGAAGGCCGGGAAGAAATCGGGAGCCGCGGGTAGCGCCCGCGAGCGCCACTCACAGCGCGCGGCTGTTGGCAGAGGCAAAGCTGGGGCAGCAGGGCCGTGTAGTGGAGCTTCAGGTGCAGACAGACCGGTGGGGGGCACTGAACAAAAGACACACAGCCCTGAAGCAGGCGATGACCTGCCGGCAACAGGCTGGTGCCGCTCTGTCGCTGCTCACAGCAAACGCCGAAGCCAGCACTTGCAATCTGAGCCCGGACATCGACCCGCACTGACAATCCCGCATGTGTCCTCAGCCAATCCTTCTCCCGAAGTTACGGATCCAGTTTGCCGACTTCCCTTACCCACAATGTTCTGTCGCCCAGAGGCTTTTAGCATAGGAGATCTATTGCGGTTAACGGTACGCCCGATGCAAGAAAAGTGGAGCAAATTGATCGCTGACGCAAGCCATCATTCTGGTTGCCACGCTGCAGAAGAGAACTACAACTACATTGTACCCATCGACCTCTGTCAATCACCGCCCACTTCATCGCCGGCGTTGAGGAGTTGACGCTCATCAAAACGGAAGAGAGCTTAATAGTAAATCAGTGGTGTCACCTAAGGGGGAATATCTCAAGGCCGCCCCACGTGATGAAGCCGTTAAGCAGCGGCTGCCGGCTTATCCTGTGACACCGTTTATTAGCAGTCGGATTCCCTATGTACCTGCTGTGCGGAAAGAGCAGCGCTGCCGCCCTTTCTGCTGCGTTCCCTCGTAGAAATCGTAGAAATCGCCCGCGACCATCTCTCTCGTCGGGAGCTTGGGCGGTGTCGAGCGTGAGCCGGTGCTGCTCGGATCGGCGACACCGACTAAGTGTGCTTCTGATTCGCCTGTGCTCCAGTAGCACGTGGTTCTGGCTGTGACGAGCCGCCTGACTAACCAGACTCACACCGCTGTCCTATCTGCAGACACACAGGTTCCGCGCTGATGATGGTCGTGTCCGTGGCTAAAGGACCGAAACACGGCGCAGACGGGACCAGTGCGGTGTTGAGCACATACCCATTCCAAGCACGTTCTTGAAAGCCCCCCCCCCTCCTGTGTGGCATGTCATCACTCTTCCTCCGCGAGGTTCGGCATGACGCGGAGCAACGGCCACAGCAGGAACGGGGTGACCGCCTGCAGCATCGGCGCGATGGCCGCGGCCCGGCGCTCGAGGTCGCGGTCGGCGGCCGCCGGCGCGGGCTGCTCGGCGGCCGCGGGGGCGTGTTGGTTGCGGGGCCAGTCGGCCAGCCCGCTCAGGCTGCCGGTGCGCGAGACGGAGAGCGCCCGGAGCGGCGGCGGCGGGCCTTTGTCGGCCGTCGCCTCCGGCAACGGGTCCCGCGCCGCCAGGTCGCCGGCAGGCGGGCTGCCGCTGTCGGAGCCGTCGTCCGTCGCCCTGCCGCCCCCCGGCGTCGCTTCGTGCTTCTTCTCGTTCAGCATCGCCATGACGTGGCCTTGCTCGATCTCCAGCTCCCGCCGCGACTCCGCGAGCACGGCTTGGATCCAGAGCCGCGTGTGCATCGCCTGTGTGCGGAGGGGAATGTCTTCGTTAAGGTTTAAGTGTTCAGGCAGAATTTTGCCTCTCTCATGTATGTTTGATGCTTCATCAAATCTTCTTCGAATAAGATGTTACATAAATTAAGGGGGGGTTGCTTAGTTTAAGGTTTCAGTGTTCAGGCAGAATATTGTCTCTCTCGTGTATGCTTGATGCTTCATCAAGTCTTCTTCGAATAAGATATTACATAAATTGGGGGGGGATTTCTTAGTTTAAGGTTTCAGCATGAAGTCTTCTTCAAGGAAGATGTCACATAGAAACTCTGCGTTATGTTTTGACGGAACACTGCCTCTCACGCATGATTGATGCCAGTCTGCTCCAAAAAAACGGATCTGGCGCTTCCTTTGTTTGTGCGCACTTACGTTTTACTTATGTTTTGTTCTTGACAATTTGCATTTGTTAGACACAAAAATTAGTATGGCGCTTTCTTTTGCTTGTGCGCACTAGCGGAACTCACCTGCTTTTGGTAAGTTTCGTGTAGTACGCTGCCAACTATTGTTGTTGTTTTCTCACTCAGGACCTTGACCTGTTGTGTTTGTGTGATTTATCGTGAAGGGGTAGACCCGCATGACCTCACGTCCGTTCAACACGTGCTTCGGTAGTTGCGGCGCTTGGGATCCCTTCTGTTCTTTGTCGGGCAGCATCGCCGAGCGTTTCCTTTCAAGCTGGCGCTTGCGTATATATAAAAAAAAGCGCTACACAGATAGAAACGGAGGGGCGGCAGACCTCAAGACCGGCCGCCTCGGTGTCGGCGAGGAACTGCAGCTTGGCGCGCTCTTCGAGCTCCTGGCGCCCGAGCGGCGCGAACGGGTCCGCCGGACCCAGGAACGACATGAAGTCGGCGGGCAGCACCGGCGGGTGCGGCGCGTGGTCCCGCGCGCGGCCGCCGGCCGGCGCGCTGCTCGGCGCGACGCGCCGGTACGGCGGCGACGGCGTCGTCGGCACCGCGGGCCCGGGCCGGGTGGTCGCCTGCGGCGTCGAGGCGACGTGCCTTCTAAACCCGCGGGGCGCCGTGGGCGGCCGGTGCAGCGTACGGCGGTACATGAGCTGCTGGAGCTGCACGTTGCATTCTGACTCAATGCTGTTGCGGTTCATCTGCGGTTTGTGTGAGTGTGTGTGCGTATTAAATACTGCACCCGTAGGTGCATGTACGAAGTACCGTCTGGCTCCTAATAATTCTGTTGCTTTTAATTTATAAACAGGGCTTACGCTCCGTTTTGGCCTCAGAGAAAATACGTGTGGTCCATACATGTGGGCGCTTAAGGTTCGAGGGAAAAAGTACATGGGTGTTAGGACCACCCTTAGCGAGTCTAGAGGTAACCTTTTGCTCAGTCCGGCGTTTGTGCAAACCCGAACCTTTTTGCCCAGTCCGGCGTTTGTGCAAACCCGAACCTTTTTGTCCAGGCCGGCGTTTGTGCAAACCCGAACCTTTTTGCCCAGGCCGGCGTTTGTGCAAACCCGACCCTTTTTGTCCAGTCCGGCGTTTGCGCAAACCCGAACCTTTTTGCCCAGTCCGGCGTTTGTGCAAACCCGAACCTTTTTGTCCAGTCCGGCGTTTGCGCAAACCCGAACCTTTTTGCCCAGTCCGGCGTTTGTGCAAACCCGAACCTTTTTGTCCAGTCCGGCGTTTGCGCAAACCCGAACCTTTTTGTCCAGTCCGGCGTTTGTGCAAACCCGAACCTTTTTGTCCAGTCCGGCGTTTGTGCAAACCCGAACCTTTTTGTCCAGTCCGGCGTTTGTGCAAACCCGAACCTTTTTGCCCAGTCCGGCGTTTGTGCAAACCCGAACCTTTTTGTCCAGTCCGGCGTTTGCGCAAACCCGAACCTTTTTGTCCAGTCCAGCGTTTGTGCAACCCGAACCGTTTGCCCAGTCGGGCGTTGTGCAAACCCGAAGCTTCTTGCCGGTCCGGTTTGTCCAACCCGAATTGTTTTGCTCAGCCTGGCGTTGGTGCAAATCCGCATTTTGCCCAGGTCCGGCGTTGGTGCAAACCCGAACCTTTTTGTCCAGTTCGGCGTTTGTGCAAACCCGAACCTTTTTGTCCAGTCCAGCGTTTGTGAAAACCCGAACCCGTTGAACCCTGATGGCAAGTTCGGTTGGGATGATAGCAAGTTCGGGGCGCGTACCCCGGACCCCCCCCCCCGGAAAACCTTGATGATGGCAAGTTGGGGGCCCTTATCCAGGGGGGAGGGCCCCTCCGGACCGCCCCTGGTGAACCTTTGATGCTGAGTGCAGACCCGGAAAAAAGTCCACCGGCGGGAACCGAACCTCCCACCCGTAGGTAAGGAACGTCGTCAACTGACGACTGTGCCACGCCGTTGTCCGCCGCGAGAAATTTTTTCGACGAATTTTGAATTCTCAAAAATACCAAAAAAAAAAACGGTAGAGAAATGTCCGGGGTGGGGGTACCCCCACGGCCTGCCTCAGAAAAGTGGGATAGCTCGCTAGAGAGCTAAATTTAGAATTTCAATTTACCAACCTCTAGACTCGGAAAATAACCTATCCCCCCTATGTGCGGCCTATGTGCGGCGCGTGGTCCCGCGCGCGGCCGCCGGCCGGCGCGCTGCTCGGCGCGACGCGCCGGTACGGCGGCGACGGCGTCGTCGGCACCGCGGGCCCGGGCCGGGTGGTCGCCTGCGGCGTCGAGGCGACGTAAACCTGCGGGGCGCCGTGGGCGGCCGGTGCAGCGTACGGAGGTACATGAGCTGCTGGAGCTGCACGTTGCATTCTGACTCAATGCTGTTGCGGTTCATCTGCGGTTTGTGTGAGTGGGCGTGCGTATTAAATACTGCATCCCGTAGGTGCACGTACGAGGATACTACGAAGTACCGTCTGGCTCTTAATTTATGTACCTACCCCCCCCCGTAGGGCTATGTTGGCAAGTACGCGCGTTTCCATCCGTTTTTTCCAAAACATGGAAACGGAAACGGAAACGGCTCCTTGGTTTTGCAGGCTACCCACAAACCACGCTAACACCACCAGGGGATACTACACGGTGAAGTCCAGCCCCAGAAGTTGGAGTTGAAGAGGGTGCCCGAGTCACACCAAAAAGCGGGTGTAACACCCGCTTTTTTAACTCTCTTCACTCCAGCTTCAACTCCTGCTTCTGAGGCTGCTCACATCCCGCACAGGGTGTGTTAACTTGCAGCCAAAACCGAAAATAATGTCGTGCATACGAACCTCGTCGAGAAAATAAACGGGGTGGTCACCATGCCCAATTCTCTGAGTGCTTGGCTGCCACCAGGATGTTGACCGCGCAGTTCGGGACTACTTCGGAGACAGCACCGTTTGCACAGATAAATTTATTTTGCCGGCTCGTTGAGAAATACCCCTAAATTTTTTTTCCCCCCGCCCATCCGAGGTGTGGTCACCTTACACACTGCAATCTGCAGCAGCCGTTTCCCAAATAAGGAAACGCCGTTTCCTTGAAAGTATGGAAACGGAAACGGAAACGGAAACGGGAAACGTTTCCGTTTACTTGCCATCATAGCCCGGTCCCCCCCGTGAACATGTCACCCCCTGTTGTGCAAAAATCCGCTGGGGGGTGACATACTCAAGGGGGGTGACATACTTAAGGGTTTGCAGAGGTCATCTGAGCCTCGGCTGGGGGGAAACGTCCTTAGCAGCCCTTCTAGGACACGACCGACCAGAGACAGAACGCTGGGCCCATGGCAAGGTACCAGATGCTAAAGACCCACCCGACTTCCAACCCCAGTTCCTCAGGACCCCCTGCCGGCAGGGAGATCCTGCCGACGCGCTGGACCTCAACGCAACAAGCAGCGACAAGCGGCGAACGACTGGGCAGAACGCGCCGCATGCCGAACCAATGTGCCACATTGACGATTGGGCGCGTAAAAAAAGCAGACCAGGCACGAACGTGAAGAGAGTGATGATTGAACCGTTGCGCAAAGCAGACCAGTGTGTTGGCAGAATGAGAGAGAGAGAGACGAGTTGGAGTGCAGGGACCATCTCTCCGAGGAGTTTCCGGTCGCCTCACTTCGGAGAATGATAACATTGCGAGGTCTGGATGTGTTTCGAAGTAGGCCGTTCCATCAGTTCCAGCCACCGGGAACAAGCCGAACAATCCCCTCTCAAGAAGTTCCGATGCATCCTGCTGGGCGTTTCCTTGAAACTTCTCAGGCATACACTTGCGGATTCGGGACAATATAGCAGACAGTGTTCCTGTTTCGACGTCTTGCTGAAAAATAGTCGTGAGGTCGTTGCAAGCGTCATTCGCAACCGACGCAATGCGGTTGACGATGTTGTGCATCGAAGGAACTGTAGGATGGCCCCCAAGTAACAGCTGTTGCCCAAGTTTTGAATCCCGCGAAACCTCCCATTTACAACGTTGTTGGCTGCTTCAAGACCACGTGTTCCTTTTGGCGGTCGTGCAAACAACCAAAGAGGCGAGGATGACCGCTCCGATTGTAGTCTGCTGCTGTGCATGCTCACTGGTGCGGAAGGCGGCGGTGAAAGCGAAAAACTCACAAAAAACAAACAAAAAAAACCGTTCAAAAAAAAATTCGCTGCGCGGGGCCACACCCCCCCACTGGGACAACAGGGCAAAACCTTGAGTATGTCGCCCGCCCCCTCTCAGGCCTTGGGGGGTACATACTCAAGGGGGTTTTGGGGGGTGACATGTTCACGGGGGGAAAATCTTAGTTTCGTGTTCAGGCGCTACTTGCCTTTCATGTGTTTGATGCTAGCATCAAGTCTTCTTCGCGGAATGCAGAGTCTTATTTTCTGTTCTTTTCTTTCTTTCGTTGTCGACAACTTCTTTTTTCTCCTTCTACTTTCTTTACCGGGGGGGGGGGTAGGTAGCTTTTAATTTATAAACAGGGCGTACGCTCCGTTTTGGCCTCAGAGAAAATACGTGTGGTCCATACATGTGGGCGCTTAAGGTTCGAGGGAAAAAAATAACCTATCCCCCCTATGTGCGGCCTATGTGCGGCGCGTGGTCCCGCGCGCGGCCGCTGGCCGGCGCGCTGCTCGGCGCGACGCGCCGGTACGGCTGTAAAACAGAGGCGCGCCGCACGCACTGCACCGTACCGTGGGCCTGCGGCGCCGCTGAATAAGCGCCGCCAAAAAGAAATTAGTTCATTGATCTACAAAGAGTGGTGCCGAGAATAACAATTAAGGATTTATAAATTAGCGGCCGATAAATTATAAACCACGCAGCCTATAAATTAGAGGCTGGACGGTAGCTACGCGGTAGTTCTGTGTGCTGTGCACACATCCATACCATCCACGGGAGGAATTCTGCTTACTGGTCTGTCTGCGCCTTGTGTTCGCTGACGTAAAGTCTGCGGGATACTTCTTGGTGAAATGACTGCAAGAAATGTGAAAACGGGTTTTTGCCTAGAGGCTTTTCGTGTTATTTTGCAAATGCTTTGAGCTATCTTCGTGTCTGTGCTTTCAGTCGTCTTCTTAACCATGGTTAAGTGCGCAAATGGTGTCAGCCGAAGCTGGTAAAGCTTCGACGCCGCCCACGTTATGTATGTTGAGCATTGAGTTCTTTTAAGTACATGAACCACATGGATTAGCATGCACTGCCTTGAAAGTCAGGTTATCGGATGACGTCGTCACCTGCCATTGCGTCGTCAAGGTCGAGCATTTGTGGCGCTAGCGGGATTTGGCTTTCTTGCGATTCCAGAGACTGAGTCGGCGAGTAAGAGGGCGGGCACGTGTGCCCGTTTTTCACTTTCGAGGGCATTGGTGTGCCCGTGGTCCCCGGTCGTTTCTGAGAGCTGCTTGCCCTCGGTACCTTCTTTTTCCTTCGATGCACCCCTGAGTCGGATGTGGTCGCCTTCGTCTTCTTCCGCTTGCGGCCGGCGTTCGGGCCTTCCTTCGGGGTGCCGAGCACCCTCTTCTTCAGCGCTGGTCGTTCGCTGGTTCCTGGCGTTGGTGGCGGCCTCTTGGTCGCCCGTCCGGTCGTCGCCGTCTCCTTTTTCGTTGCCGCGAGCGGCGCTCGCGCCGCTCGCTTTCCTACTGGCGTTTCCCGTTGTACGTCCACCTGGGTGGGTGAGGAGGGCCTCTTCTTGTTGCGTATGTTTAGCATTGAGTTCTTTAAGGTGCAAGTGCCATCAAGGCATGCGAGCACTGTCACGGGATGTTTAGCAGCGGCTGCCAAACATCCCGTGACACCGCGCAAGGTGGTAAAACGCTCGTTTGTTTTCTTTTCGAATGCTTTTGATGGGGCATGCAGGCCTGATATGCAAGAATGGAAAAGAGACGGGGGAAAAGGAAAAGGGTTGTGCCCTCGTAGCTCGCCGGGCCAGCGCTCCAGATAGGACTGGGCTAGGTACTTTGGTGGCATGCAGGGCTTTTTGCACAGGTGCGCTCGTGGATTTCGACACCCCGTGCGTTGGCGAAAGATCCGCCGCTCAGTTTTTCGGTTGCCCCACAGTGGGAACATTCCAGTGGCTGAGCGTTACCTTGAGATGTCTTATCAACATCCTGGTTGGGACCGTGTCTTCTTCGTCTCCCGAAAGAACGAAGAGGAATCAACCCATCCAGGGGTAAATCTATCACTTACATTGCGCAAGGGCAAGATGTAAATACCCGTCCAGGGGACTTACGACATAAATAAAGGTTGTCTGGACAAGGTCACTTTCCACCTGCCAAGCTTCTTTTCTTCCCGTCCAACGACACCCCCCCCAACCACCTGGTTCTTGGGTGGCTGGACGACTGCGTAGCAGCATTCCCGCAGTGAGACTGTAAGACGTTTAGGAGCATCTCAACGCCATCTCGCCTTGCGAGTTGCGAGGTCCTTCTGCAGGGCTTTTGCGTTGAGGGCGCTGTAGTGCGCGGCCGAGATCATTTAGGATCATCGCAGGTCTTCTACTGGCTCCCTTCCGCACGCTCTAAGTCGCGCGCAGTCCCTCACGAGGCGGTGCAAGATGAAAATACCCGTCCAGGGGACTTACGGAAATAAGCTTGTCTGGACAAGGTCACAGCGGGAAGGGAGGGTGGGGTTTCTTCCCGTCCAACGACACCCCCTGATTCTTGGGCGGCTTGACGACTGCGCAGCAGCTGTTCCCGCAGTGAGACTGTAATACGGAGTACTACGTAGCCACGTGGTAGTGGTGTGCGGTGCTGTGCATACGAACATACCATCCACGGGAGGACACAAGAGGGTTGAAGTATGGCCAAAGATAAAGTGGTGTCACCTGAGGGGGTAATCTCAGGGCCGCCCACGTGAGAGAGTAAGCCGTTAAGCAGCGGCTGCCGGCTTATCCCGTGACACCTTTTACAATATATATTATGTACGTTATAGAAAGAGTAGCGTTGGCAATCTTACAGGTTCGTTCCCTCGTAGCTCGCCGGGAACGGGCACTCCAGTGAAACTGGGTATGTTACCGTTTCAGGTTTGGATTTTGGGAGCATTGCCTCATGTGAATTCTGGATGCAGGATACTACGTAGCTATGTGGTGTGATATTTGGTGTTAATAGCATCCCGTAGACCATCCACAGGACCTCGTAGCACTACGCTGCTAGGTGGACGTGCTGCGGTTAGGTGGTGCCGATAGCATACTCTCGACCTAAAAAGACTGCGTGGAAGAATTTCGTCGTAAAAGACTCATCCAGCTGGTGCTTTCTTCTCAAAAGGCGGGCATACCTGTTCCGAGTCAACCAGGGAGATCACGAGGCTGCCGAACTGCTGCGCCAGGCGGCAGTCCTTGCGGCGCCTCCTCTCGTCAGAACAAATCTTCGTGTAGCCGACCTCGTATCTGTGAATCGATGTGAGTCGGTGACCTTCTGTGCATGCCGCCCCCCCTTTTTTTCGCGAATAAAAATACACGCATTCATCCAAACCGGTACAATGCTCTGTCATTCAAACCGGTACAATGCTCTGACGGAACGTCACAAATGACACCCCGCGTTGCGCTGCAGTAGAGGAGGATGCGCAAATCGCATGTCGCCCAGATTAGTAGACGGACAGAGCGTGGTACGTTTGATGGCTTCTCCATTTGGCATTCGGCTCCAGACTTCTGTTTTCATGTGTCAGAGTGGCATACGCAGATTCGTACTCAAGCATCAGTTCGAAGGGTTGCAGATGGACAGGTGATATAACGGAGTCTGTCGGGCTCGGGAAGCTCCTGTGGGTTGAAACAATGAGGGTGTGTGCGGGAACATGTAGTTTAACGTTTAGACAGAACATTGCCACTCGTGCATGATTGATGCGAGCACCAAGTCTTCTTCAAAGAATATGCTCTCCAGAAAAGAACTGCGAAAAGAATATGGGAATATGGGAATAAGGGAGTGTAGAGCTTCCAGAGCAGAATCTTGCCTCGCTCATGTATGTGTTTTGCAAATTTTCCCAGGTTACGGGGGCTGAGCGTACTGTCTGGAGTGCAGATCGGCTAAGGCCTGGTAATCCCTTCATCGGGATGAAAGCGCTGACGCACACCAATGGACATTCAGCCGATCAACACTAACAACAAGCTCGAAAGAACCTGTTGGGGTCTTCGTGCATTGCAACCAGAAACCTGTATATTCTGACTAGTCTCGAAGGAACACCCGGTTTTACGCCTTCGGTGTGGTGCCGCAAAGGCATGGAGCCAGAGACGGCACTACGACAGGAAAAGCTGGCATGTGGGCAGCGCCTCACGCACGATGGTAGCTTGGACTTCAGATTTCAGTGTGCGTGCCATTCGTCGCGGTAGTCTGCCTGTACACAGTAGTGCGATTCTACACGCGTGGAATCGTATGGGCGGAAGCAGCTGGAGGGGTACTTGTGGATGAATGCGTGCTTCACCCAGCATTAAGCTCGGATACCTCGGCTTCCTCTTTCGAGACATTGCAACTGGCGGCCTCCTCGAGGAGTTACTCCTACAAAACGAGGTGCCTATTCACAAAGAAAAAAGTGCATGTTTTGAAGCATACGCATCTGACATGCAAGCGGTGCATTTGCGACACTGCTTTGCCGTCCCCGCCTGCCCAGGCGTGCAGATTGGTTGTTTGCACGGCGTGCTTGGGGCACTGTAACCGACCTGTGTTCGTTGTGTTTACTTGCGTTATTCGCAGTTTCATACAATTCGGTATCGATAAGTCTGTAGTAATGGGAGGCTTGCGGGCGGCGATGGATGGGTGTCTTTGCTCGTTTGTTTGCATTCGCTAAAGCTAGCGGTCGGCTACTAGAGGTGAGTGGTACCGCGTTGCACTGCGCGCGAGGTGCGCATGATACGACGAAAATGTTCGTTATCGCATTTGCCCCCTTTGAAATCTTCCCTCCAGCACAAATGTGCAAAAGAGCGCACATGTGTGGGTCTGCCATGAACGTCGTGACGTTCACAGGACACTGGACCCTAAACAAGAAAACAGGGACAGGGTATGGGGGCAAGCGAGGCTGTGAATATAGTATACGATGCTTTCCCGGGGTAATAACGTTGTACAAATCCTCGTACTCGTCAGAATAGTACCAACTTCCCAAGAACTTCAACCTAACCACACACTTATACCCGTACGGCAAAGAAATGCGTAGTTTTGGTTTATTCTTTTGCTGGCGTTATTTGTGGATTAGAAGGTCGGTATTTTAAAGTCTCCGGTTGACCGTAGAGGCTTGAGTATGGCGGGGGGTTGAGAAAAGTAAGAGGGTGCAGCTCGTTTCGGGTGTTGTGTCACTCCGTTGTGTAACCTTGTGAAGTCCCCTGTTGCTTTTCGTTGTCGACAACAGTATTTAGTTTCAGCGTCTTTTCATGCCTTCTAGTGACGGTATTTTTGGTTTTCTTTCTTTACCATGGGGTACCAGGGAAAGCCTGCTACACGGGAGCCAAGCTTCACGTGTTCGGCGGTACTGCAGAGCCACGGGCCTACGGGTCAAGTGGCTACCGATTTCCCAAACTAAAGCATCAAGGCGCGGCGCACCTTGGGGCTTGGCGCTCGCGCTGAACACAAGCTCGTCGAGGCGGTCAGCCGCAGGGCAGAGCGGACGGGGTTGTGGCAATGAGCTGCCTCCGACTCAAGCTTTGCAAGCTGTGGTTGACCGTCACGTTCCTGGACCAGGAGCGGCCTTTTTCTTCTTCTTCTTCTTCTACCATGGATTTTCTGGACTTTATGGTGTCATAGAGTTGTCGTACTCTCTCTATGCCGCTCATATCATGTTCGTTTAGCATTGAGTTCTTTTAAGTACATGAACCACATGGATTAGCATGCACGTTTAGGAGCAGTTGCCGAATCATGCCGTAGCACCGTCCTTTCGCGTTATTTTGGCTTTTTCTGATACAAAATACGTGGTTACACCCTCGCCGGATGAAGCACTCCAACCGAGGTTGGGTTACTGTTCTGCCTATTTTGGAGCCTTCCCGCATTCGTCGTCTTTCTGGCGACGCTACGGGACAGCTCGTTTCGCTATTTTCGTCGTGGCAATATTTTCTTTTCGAGCTGCTTTGAAGCCGAATCTCATTCGCATGCATGTACATACGCTATGACTCCGCTTTCCGCAGGACAGTTTCGCAGACTCGAAACCTACACGAGGAAACTTGAGGTTTCGTTGACCGCCCCCCTACCCCGAACTCAAACCCTGGACGTGGTTTCATGGGGAAAGTTGGGAAAATGGCTTACTCGGGCGGAGCGTTTAACCACGCCCGCACCGGCGGCGACGAGTTGGCGGAGTCGATGCTCCCTTTTCGCCATCCCGTGGCCCATTGTTGCGAACCTGGCTTGCTAAAGCAAGCAAAAGTACAGTGTGCACGGAAGAAGAAAGGATTTTGCCTGGAAGCTTTTCGTGTTCTTCTGCAGATGCTTTGAGCTATCTTTGTACCTATGCTTTCAGTCGTCTTCTTAACCATGGTAAAGTGCGCAAATGCTGTCAGCCGAAGCTGGTGAAGCTTCGGCGCCGCCCACGAAAGAAGCCATGCATGCCCCCCTAATACGTATTGGGTTAAAAGAACTCGTATGCCGGAGGATCTAGAATTCTGGACTATCAAGCGAACTGTAACTACAAAAAGGCCGGCGTACCGTAGCAGACGACGACCGGTCGTTCTTGCCGTTCGGCGTCGGTTCGAAGGAGCTGTTGCTGCAGTTGGTGCTGATGTTGCTCTCCTCACGCGCGGTGGCCGCGGCGGCGTACGCGGCGCGCGCGGGGCAGGCCTCGGACCGGCAGAGGTGCGGCGGCACCCCCGCCCGCACCGGCGGCGACGAGTTGGACGCCGTGCTCGGAGCCGACGCGAGCTCGGCCTGGCCCTGCTTGAAGCCGCCCGACGGTGAGAACACGTTGTCCAGCGAGCACTCGTCCCCGAGCTTCGGGAACGCGTCCACCGACGAAGGCGACACGACGTCCCACTTGTACATTTGCCGCGTGCGCTGGTGCTGCTTCCGCCGCTGCTCCCTCTTCGCCTTCCCGTGGCCCGGAAGCTCCGGAAACCCGTACGCAGCGCTGCGGTCGCCCAGAAACGTGACGTACACCTTGCTCGTCGTTCCGGGTGGGTCGCGTTGGGCGCTTTTGCGCTCAACCAGGTCCTCGCAGAACGTGTCGAACGTCGGCTTCGTGATCGCACATCGCTCGCCCGCCACGTCCAAGTACACCATCTTGAGCAGGTTCACCGGACAGTCCGGCACGCCGAGGATGTGGCTCGCCACCCCCGTCACCTTCCCGACGTACTCCACCCACGTCTCCGGGAGCACCACCTTCAACCCGCCCTCCCCGCGTCGGCCATAGCCGGAGAAGCACAGCAGGATCTTCATGGGCGTTGCTTCTCTCTTCTCACCGGTCTTTCTCTATTTCCCCTCGCGGGCGGAGATGTTCGTCGTTGTTTTTTTTCTTTCGGTTCGTGTTTGTTTTGCTTGCTTTGCTAACCCAAGACAAGCCCACCCAGAGGTGGTTTGTTCTTTTCTGGGGTGGTTTCTCTTCTTTTTCAGTTTTGTTTTAGTTTTCTTTTGCGTTTACTCTCTTTTTCTTCCTGTGCGTAGTTTTTTGTGTTAACAATGCATTGTTGGTACTAAAAATTAGTAGTTGGCAGCGTACTGCATGAAACTTACCGAAGCAGGTGAGTTCCGCGAGTGCGCGCAAACAAAAGAAAGCGCCTTACTAATTCTTTTTGGTTTTAACCAGGGATTAACGGTACACCTTGCTCGTCGTCCCGGGTGGCCTCGTTGGGCGTTTTTTTTGCGCTCGACCAGGTCCTCGCAGAACGTGTCGAAAAACGTCGGCTTCGGTCATCGCGCAGCACTCCCCCGCCACGTGTACTTGGACATCTTGGCAGCAGGTTCACCGGACAGTCCGGCACGCCGAGGATGTGGCTCGCCACCCCCGTCACCTTCCCGACGTACTCCACCCACGTCTTCGGGAGCACCACCTTCAACCCGCCCTCCCCGCGTCGGCCATGCGTATAAGTCGATCTTTGAGTGCGTGAGCCCCTCCGAAGAAAGGTCCGTCACACTACTTAGCCCGGGTCTGGGTCGCGTCCCCCTCCTTCTCTTGGCCGCCTGGTCTTGCGTCTTGCTGGTCCGTCCGGGCTGGTCGCTTCGCGCTTCCCCTTCGTCTTGCATCACCTCGTCTTCACTCCCTGCCTCACGGGCTTCCTCGGTCTGTGCCACCTGCGGCGGGCCGCTTCACTGCTCGTCTGCGCGTCGGCCATGCGCGTTGGAGGGTGCGGTTCGGGGTTTGCTTATCTCTTCTCACCGGTCTTTCTCTGTTTCCCCTCGCGGGCGTCGTTGTTTTTTTACATAAGCGCCAGCTTGAAAGGAAATGCTCGACGATGCTGCCCGACAAAGAACAGAAGGGATCCAAAGTGCTGTAACTACCAAACCACGTGTTGAACGGACGTGAGGTCATGCGGGTCTTCCCCTACACGACAAATAACACAAACACAACAGGTCAAAAGTCCTGAGTGAGAAAACAACACACGGTGGTGTAAGCGAAGAACAAATCAGATTGTGTTTGTATTGTATTTGCCCCTTACCTCTATATTTCCCCCCTTCCATTCGGAGTCGAAGCAGCTACGTCGAGTATTTCTTTCGGTCCGTGTTTTTTTGTGTTGCTTGCTTTGCTAACCCAAGACAAGCCCACCCAGAGGTGGTTTGTTCTTTGCTGGGGTGCTAGGCTGCTTTCTCTTTTAGTTTGTTTTAGTTTTCTTTTGCGTTTACTCATGTTTGCTTCCTCGGCGTGGCCAGCGTTCCGCTCGTCAAGGGGGACAGCTACGACGGTCGGTTTACGGTGGCAGAAGCCGGTATGTCGACTGCCGAAGAATCCTCGGCAGACGTGTCGTCGCCCTCGAGATCCTCGCTGGCGGCTTCGCTGCTGGAAGAAATGTGAAAACGGGTTTTTTGCCTAGAGGCTTTTCGTGTTTTTCTGCAGATGCTTTGAGCTGAAAAACGAAAGAGGCGTGCGGAGAGGAAGGCTGTTCCTTGAGCACGGCACCTGATTCGGAACCACCGTTGGTGGGGACACGCACAACTTCAGTCGATGATTTCTCGATCCCGTGGACCGGCCTGCACGTTTTAAGAGAGACGCCACGAAAAAAATCGGTTCTAGTCCGAGCGGTGGAGTGATGGGCCCCCGAAATTTTGTCGTTTCGGCGAAAAAGTCGTTCAATTTTCGGACCCGCCGAGCACAGACACACAGACACACAGACACACAGACACACACTGACGAATATGCCCTCACGGTGCGTTTCCACTTTTTCGAACTCAGCGAGCACCGGAGGCCCGTCGGTGACTTCTCTGAAAATGGCGTACTTGCGGTCCAAAAAGGGCGCGTCGCCGTGTTCGGCGGTACTGCAGAGCCACGGGCCTGTGGGTCAAGTGGCGATTTCCCAAACTAAAGCATCGAGGCTTGGCGCACCTGGGCTTGGCGCTCGCGCTGAACGGTCAGCCACAGGGCAGAGCGGACGGGGTTGTGGCACTGTGCTGCCTCCGACTCAAGCTTTGCAAGCTGTGGTTGACCGTCACGTTCCTGGACCAGAGCCCTTTCTTGTACCAGGTCAGCGAGGCTGTCGGGGTCGACTCGGCACTATTTCGTGCCTGTCCAAACTCTATGTCAAGCGTGGACTGTCATTGAGTTCACCAAGCTCTGGAGGCTCACACTGTGCACGAGCGACTTGCGGAGGCTCTTGCAGTTTACTGAAGGAATAGGAGCAACGTGCATGGCTAGATGAGCACGACCACCTCGAATCGACACCAGGAGGGTTCGGGATGGAGCTGGCTATTACGCCTAGTAATATTCCGGTAAAAGTTCGTGGTAATGTTCAGTCAGAACGCTGTCGTGCTAATTCTTTGTAGCAGACGGCACAGGCCAGTCGCAACGTTGACAGCCGGGCTTTCGTGCAGATAGACGCGACGGGAAAGTGAGAAAACGAATGGAGGTGCAGTAGTTTCACGAAAAACGAGCCGATGGCAAGATTCTGAAGCAGTAACGGAGGTAGCACGGGCCAGCTTCACCCCCAGGATGAATGCTCAGCGGGGCACGCAGTGATCGGGCAAGGCGTTTGGCTGACGTTCGAACCGGCTAGTGACAGCTGGCTTCTGAGTGGCGAAGGCCCCTGAGCACGACACGGACCGTCAGGCCAGAAAATTGAAACTGCCCGGTTCAAAGTATAAGCCGACGAAACATTACCGGTCATGACGGCCCTCAGCGCACGGACGTCGCGGGTCTGTGGACTCACGGAAGGCGGTGGACAGAGTGTCAGCGCCGGGTAGGAAGAGCTGAAGTGGGTGGGCTAGAGTACTTCACGCCTCTGCTACACACAGTTACCAGCGTGGGTCCATAATGAGAGGACGTGTAGCTAGGATGCACGAATCCAGCATTTGAGAATGCTTTAATGAGGGCGGAATAAGTGTCAGGCTGAGCTTTACTGAGGGCGGAATAAGTGTCAGGCTGAGCAAGGCGCGCAGCAGTGAGTAGTGAGACAGTTCACCCCATTCTGCTGGATCTAATAGCTTAGATCAGAACGCAAAGTGCAAGGGTAGCAACGCTGCTTGGTGGTTTGGTGTCACTCAGAGGGGACACCAAAGCCTGTGGCACGAGTTCGTTGATGGTCGGTGGACTGGCTCGGCAGTGAGAAACTGCTGAAGCGCCAAACTCCTAGTTGAAAATACAGCGAGGAATGGGTTGTCTTTCTTTCGATGACTTCAGGGTACGGCTGGCTACTGAGTGAAAGTTAAACCGGTTGGTCGGAGTAGGTGTTCAGCCGTCATTTTTTTTTTTCAAGACGCGTAGCGGATACTCATGCCGAAGCACCAAATTGCCAGGCAGGTCACAGGGGCAACTGAGGTCTCAAGACCAATCTTGGTTGCGCTCAGGACTACCGGAAAAGGTGCTTACGTTCGGCTGCGGATGGCTTCACTACGCAGCAGGAAGTCTACTTGCTCTACGGCTTTGTGTACGATCAGAGGGTCCCTACTCGGTTCAGTTCTCTCACGCATTCATGTGGATAGAAGAAGTGCGTAGTTTTGTTTTATTCTTTTACTTGTTAGTTGTCGACAACTTGTTTTGTGTTGAGGTGTCATTCAGATGTAAATCTAAAGCCGCCCACGTCAAATTTTGTTAAGCAGCGGCTGCCAAAACTTGCCGTGACACCTATGATCAAAGTAAGTAGGAAAGGAGAAAGGTTGTTTAAAAAAAGAAATGGGGGTAGGTGATAGTTTTTCGACCCTCGTAGCTCGCTGGGTCAGGCGCGCCAGGTAGAAGAAAAAAGAAAAGAACGCGTGAATCGGGAAAAGATTCAAAAAAGCCCTCTGGCCGGAATGCCCCCTCCATTGAGCCGGCGCAGTGCTTGCCTGCTGTCGACAGACTTGGCTCCAACGCGACAGTTGGGCAGTGGCTCATGGTTTCCCTGAGAGTCTTGTGGGTTTAAATCCCTTTCGTTTCATTCGGGTAACCCATGTTCGTTTGTAGCCAGTACTCGAAAGGTGCGGGAAGGTTGCCTTTTGAAGATGGCCCGTGTGTCATGCGATGTTTTCGGGATAGCCTGGGTTTACTCGTGTACAGGTGTTAGGTATTCGTCAAATATGACGCCGTGTTTCGGTCCTTTAAGCCACGGACACATAGGGCGGACCATCATCAGCGCGGGGCCTGAGTGTCTGCAGACAGGACAGCGGTGTAGTCTGGTTTGTCAGGCGGCTGTTCGTAGCTCGTCACAGCCAGGACCACCCGTGCTACTAGAGCACAGGCGAATCCGTCACGGGGAGAAGGCCCCTACAACCGTGTCTGAGCAATCAGCTAAAAACTCAGGGCACTCGCCCTGATTGTGACTGCGACTCGCTGACGTATCTTCTTTCTAAGTGCGGGGGGGAAGGGAGAACAAGAATATTGGGTTCCGCTCGCAACCGGCTTTCAGGAATCAGCACCTGCGACGGAACTCACGGAACAGGGGACAACGGAGCGGAGCGGGCTTAAACAGAGCAAACTCCACGAGAAATGGCAAGGAGTCGGTGTGGTTTTTAGCGTTTTTAAAAGCGTTGTTTGAAGGTGAAAAAGGTCCGATATTTTAGAGTCTCCGGTTGACCATTGAGGCTGGGAGTCGAGTAGTGAAGGGGGTGTAGACGTATTCGCACACAGAACTTCGCTTTGGCTGGTCAAGACTGTGACTGACACCAAGATCACATTCGCTGAGAATGTAACCTTTTTTTCAGTCACCGGCAACTCAAAATAGCTCTCATCGAACAGACTTCAAAGTGCCGACGAGGCCCCGCAGAGATGGACACTCCTTCGGCGGATCTACGTTCAGCTTGGTCGTCCGTGCAGCCAGTCTTGCTGGTAGACACATCAGGCTCGCATGCGTCGTTCTTCGCAAAAAAGGAGCGACCACGCAGCCCGGGTTTTAGGTATTTTGTTGCTTGAGGGAGGAAGAGTCGTGAGGAATAGCTAAGCCGCAGCTCGCTGTCCAGATGAACCGGCAACCGACAACGCCCTTTGCAGGGTCTCTGTGTCATAGGTCTTGTATTGAACCCCACGTCGCGAAAATACGTGGTGTCAGGTTCATTCGTAGATCTTTGTTAGATTAACCCTGTTGCCGCCGGCGTTAGCGGCAAGTGCGTTTCTACGTCGGTGCCAACGAAGCGCATCAGGCTCATTAGCTTCAGGCAAAGAGTAGCAGCGAACGAAACTGGGTCCAGGCGTGAATGCTTGATCGAAGAACGAATCGGGCAAAGCAGGTGTCCTAAGGCAAGCTCGGCGGGAACAGAAATCTCGCGTAGAGCATAAGGGCAAAAGCTTGCTCGATACACAATCTTCAGTACCAATCCTCGGTGTGAAAGCAGATCCTTTGGTCTCGCTTCATGTTCAAGGGATGAACGGCGCCGACATGTTGCTCCAGGAAGAACTCTACGGCGGGCCCCTATCACGCCAAGCTCGAAAGACGTTTCTGTACCGCATGGCCAAGGTCTGCACTGGTCTCGCTTCATGTTCAAGGGATGAACGGCGCCGACATGTTGCTCCAGGAAGAACTCTACTGCGGGCCCCTATCACGCCAAGCTCGAAAGACGTTTCTGTACCGCATGGCCAAGGTCTGCACTGTGTAGTTTCTGCAGGTGCAGAACCTGCACACGATGCGTTTCGATTTCCCCCAACGCGTGTAGAGACACCCGCTTTTCAGCACTAGCGCCTGGGGCCGGACTCCGCCGTGAGGCTGCATATCCGTCAGTTCACCCCGCGGCGGGAGTACGGCTGCGGCTGTTCACGCGCAGCCGGATTCGTCACAAATCCATTCGGGCGCGGGCTCCTCGAACGCGGGCAAGATGCGACTCCGCCCCTTCGCCGCCGGGGAGAGTGGAATGTGGTCACCGACCCGAGACCAGCGTCGCGTCACCGACGCGGTTCGTCGTTCGAAAACCTCGCGCCGCCCACCGTCCGCGCGATAAGGGAAAAGTGCACCCCGAACGCACCCCCGGGAGTCGGCGCTGTCACGAACAACCCCGCGTCGCCGTCCTTCCTACAGCCGCAGCAGCTCCTCTGTTGCGGCTGTTCACGCACAGCCGGATTGCTGCGGCTGTTCACGCGCAGCCGGATTCGTCGCAAATCCATTCGGGCGCGGGCTCCTCGAACGCGGGCAAGATGTCGGTTGCGAACCCAGTTATCAGCGACTCCGCCCCTTCGCCGCCGCGGGGAGAGTGGAATGTGGTCACCGACAAGACCAGCGTCGCGTCACCGACGCGGTCGTCGTTCGAAAACCTCGCGCCGCCCACCGTCCGCGCGATGAGGGGAAAGTGCACCTCGAACGCACCTCCAGGAATCGGCGCTGTCACGAACAAACCCGCGTCGCCGTCCTTCCTACCGCCGCCCGCCTTCAGCAGCCCCTCTGCCGCGGCTTGGTCGAAGGCGAGCTCTATGTGCGCGTAGGCTGGGTCAGCCTTCAGCAGCGCCGCCTTCGCGTAAGCGACGGCCCGCAACAGCAACGGATCGGCGGCCTGCAGCCGCGTGCAGCCGCTCCCGGCGGCACACTCCGGCCCCGCAGCCTTCTTCGACTGGGCCTCCGCCGTGCAGCCGCTGCTCGACCGCCAGAACCAGACCGTGGCGAGCACCTTCGTCGCAATGAAGGCTTCGAAAAGCATTGTGTTTGCAGGGCGGGTTGGTGGAAGGGGGAAGGGTTCTTCTCGGTTGTCGGTTGTTTTTTTTTTTTTTTTTTTTGGTAACTGAGGCAGGGGTCTTTAAAAGTTGGGGGGTTGGAGCGGAAAACCCGGTGTCAGCCAAAAACCCGGTGTAAGGTCAATTTTTTTTTTCCAACGCTTGGGCAGCAGGGATGTCTTGGGACGAAAATCTACGCTCTAAACCGGGGTTTTGGGGAATCACGCGGCATTCAGCGGTGACCCTACTGTAGCCCGACCCGCACAGTAGGCTGTCTTGACGCTTCGGGTGGGGGGAGACCTGCCCGCGCAGCGATATATTTTGTGGTGGTGAGCCACCTTTTGGCTTCTGCGTGCGTGTGCCGCCTCTGGTGCACGATTGAACCAGCGTTAAACTCCGGAACACTGATCCAGCAACTCTTTCTGTGGCGGTTTTGTGTTTCTTAAAGGAGCCCTGCGCCGCTGGCGCGGAAACTTTTAAACGGTCGCACTTACGGATCAAAGCAGATGGGCAGTAGGGTGGCTCGTCACAACTAGGTTGGCTCACATGTCAATTAAACCTGCGCCGCAGGCGCGGAAATTTTGACGGTCGCACTTACAGCTAAACAGATGGACAGATGGGGTCCTGCACAACGCCCCTGCATTGCCTGCCACGGTGGAACACTGTGAACAGACTGAGCAAATAATGCGGTAGCCCCATTACAATTACACAGTTAGTCATCATATCTTTGCGCATGACCCCCACTTTGTCGACGCACGCTTCATTCTCCGGCCACGTGGCGAAGTTCAGTGTTCTTGGGCTCGCAATCCACGCATTGAGGTACGCCTCCATAGCGCTCCTCGGGATGCCACTGCCACGTTCATACGGGCCATTGAGCCCGAGCATTAGCACGTCGGTCAGCGTCTGCTCGTGAAGCCTCTTCCTGGCTTTTGTCAACACCCTTTTCATGTTTGAAAAGACACGCTCGACCGATGCTGTCCCCATTGGCAGGACAACAGCAATGGCAAACAGATTGTTTGTCTCTGGAAATGCCGTCGAAAGGTTCGATGACTTCAGCAGCCCCAGCATGACGTCTTCCAATGCACCCGGTGGTTGAACACGGTGGTAGTACACTGTGGTACCCCGTGGTAGCACACTGTGGTACCCCGTGGTGCACGGTGGTAGTACACTGTGGTACCCTGTACACACTGTAGTAGTACACTGTGGGTAGCCGGTTTCTCCGGGAAAACAATAATAGCTGAGATTTTTTTTTTTTTTTTGACCCAGACCAGTTTCCAGACCAACTCTGGTCTGGCGACCAGCTGACCCCCCCCAAGCTAGTTGGCTGATAAGCATGCTTGGTTTAGAAAATACTCGAGGTGCTATATTTTTCGTACTGCAGATAAGCTTGTGATGAACAAACCCGCGTCACTGTTCTTCCTACTGCCGCCCGCCTTCAGCAGTCCCTCTGCTGCGGCTTGGTCGAAGTCGAGCTCTATGAACGCGTATGCTGGGTCAGCCTTCAGCAGCGCCGCCTACGCGTACGCGACCAACCGTAAGGGGGTGCTTCTCTGCACAGCACGACCACGCTGTGTGTGCGTGCGTCTGTACCTATTTTACGGCGTGGCCCCCCTCTTAGCGAGAGTGCGTCCACGCGCGGTTTCTTCTAGGTTAGTGCTGATGCCCCCCCGGGCTGCTGATGAAGGCCTGGAGTGTCATGCGGGCCGGAGTGGTGCTTGAGGCAGCATGGTCTTTCTTCCTCCATCTCTCTGCACCGCTCTAGTGCGTGTGTGTGGGAAATTCAATGATCGGTAGCACCTGACGCGGGGTGTAGCCCTGATGCTAGCATCGAGTAAGATGTTGTATAGAAAAGGGATTGTACAGCTCAGGTATGAAACCTGATGCTAGCATCGAGTCTTCTTGGAAGAAGTTGTATAGAAAAGGGATTGTACAGCTCACAAATTCGGGTATGAAACCTGATGCTAGCATCGAGTCTTCTTGGAAGAAGATGTTGTATAGAAAAGGGATTGTACAGCTCGCAAATTCGGGTATGAAACCTTGAGTGACTAGCCCCCTGTATTATTTTCACCGCGGTGTTGTGCGCACCTCGTTCTTCGTCCCGGGTTTCGCTCTTGAACGCAGACCATGCCGAAGTTGCAAGAGCTCATCAGTGGGTCCTTTGGATGGGGATGGATGTCAGTGCGTGTGTGGGTGTGTCTAAGTTCATGGCTTGAAGTGGGCAACGTCTAAAGCGAGGCGCTGGCTCACTTGTCACTACACGTTCACCTTTTTCAGAGTGAAAGACTTTCACCGAAGGAGCTCTGGGTCAGTCCTAACATAACAACCACAGTCGATCTTTTTCAGCTGAATTCACATGTTTTCGAGAGAAAAGAAGGGTCGAAGGAACACATTTTCGAAACAAAGTACTTCTAATGCCAGAAGGATCCCTCCTGATCGGAATCGCCTATCTCTTTCTTGACTCCCGTTGGACGGTGCATTCCGTTCACCATCCAATGTCGCAAAAAAAAAAAAAAGGGAAAACTGCCTTTCGGAGAGGTTGTGAAGAAGGCAGAGCGGGCAGAGGACAAGAGCTGGGCGTATTGCTCGTCCATGGAGGATTTAAACTGAACAAAGGACCGGGAGGCAACGAAGACCTTTAGCCACGCATCGGAATACTTGAGCCACAGCTGTTGGCAGACGAAAAAGGAAGAGGGCGTCTTTGTATAGAGATATAAGCAACTCCCCCCCCCCCCCCCCCCCGAAAAACTGTACTGTTCGGGCGGCTTTATTTTGCAGACTCATCGGGATTTGTTGGTTTGCCGTTTACCTTTCTTGTTAGCAAGCACACGAGTGCGAGGTTTGAGGGCAGCAACGCGGCCGGTCCGACATAAGCCCGAGGTAAGAAGTTCTTCGTGGTGTTTGAAGATCGGGTCTAATGATGAGGGGGGGAAGAATAAGGGGGAAATGCTTAGTTTAATGTTTAGGCAGGACACTGCCTCGCGTGCATGTTTGATGCTAGCATCAAGTCTTCTTGGAAGAAGATGTTGCATAGAAAAGGGAGTGTACAGCTCGCAAATTCGGGTATGAAACCTTGAGGGACTAGCCCCCTGTATTATTTTCACCGCGGTGTTGTGCGCACCTCGTTCTTCGTCCCGGGTTTCGCTCTTGAACGCAGACCATGCCGAAGTTGCAAGAGCTCATCAGTGGGTCCTTTGGATGGGGATAGGGGAGGGGGCGTTGCTCGTGTGGGGTGTTTTATCACGCATCGCAGGTCCCCGAACGCGTAGGGGGTGGCTGGGGCCGCGTCGGGTGATAGTCGGCTTTGTCTTCCCTCACGAATGGGACAAAGGGGGTCGGTCCTGCTATTGCTAGGGTACATTAGGTTTTTGGACTCCCAAAAAGCTCTAAGTGGTCTTGGCAGCTGTTTCGCCGTATGTGCATACTTTCAAGTCGTAGAAAAAGGAACGGAGTTGGAGAAAAAGAAAGGAAGAAATAAAAAACTTTGAGCGCCCAAAAAAAATGAAGTAAGAAACACGGTGCTCAACTCCCGCACGGTGCAGGTGAGTGATTCACACGACACTGCCGACACTACTAAAGAAACGGAGAGAAAAGGGGCGTTGCTCTTAGCAGTGTCGACGAGTGACGGAAACGTTTGGCGAAAGCCCCTGACCCCATGGCGTACTTCGTCCCGATCGACAGTCATCGCCAGGCTCAGGCTGCACGCGCACTACACACGACGCAATAAACGAGTTTGAGAACCTTCCGGCTACCTAACTTGAAGAGGATGGGAAATCGTTTGAACTTGCGTCGTGATGAGGATCGATGATTGCAACTATTCTCCTTGAATGAGGAATGCCTAGTAGGCGCAAGTCATCAGCTTGCACTGATTACGTCCCTGCCCCAGAAGCTGGGATAGGAAACGGAATACCCAAATAGGCCAGACGTGCTCTGGCCAAAAGGAAGACACCAAAGAGCAGACGGCCACGCTGCACGTGAGACGCGAGAGGCTCTGTTCGCACACGCAGAAAGAGCTGCCGCTCCAACAAAGCCTGCCGAAGGACAGGCGCTTCGAATTGGTGCAACCCTTACTTCTTACTTGGGGAAGCGATGTCCTTATCGACTAAAATTACCGAGGCGCGTTGCCCACGTCAGCAGCATTCAAAGTGCGTTGCATGGCACCCCGCTGGGTGCAAGAAAAACGACCCCTCGACATCCAGCAACAGCAGCATCAACCCACACTGCTCGGCTGGCGACGAATCGTAGTACCGATCCTTGGTATGAAAGCATGGCCTGACGGTTGGTGTCGCTTCATGCTCAAGGGACGAAGCCGGAGGTCGATCGGAAACCCACACAGGGGCAAGTGGGCTGAAGTATGGATAAAGATAAACAGTGGTGTCACGTGAGGGTAATCTCCGGGCCGCCTACGTGATAAAGCCGTTAAGCTGCGGTTCCCGGCTTCTCCCGTGACACCTTTTACATGTCGTTGGTGATTATGGATTAATTACTGTGTAGAAAAGAGTAGTGGCGGCCAAGCGTTCAATCTTGCGACGCTGCTTCTGGATCATTCTAGACAAGCAGTACTGTCTAGGAGTTGGATTGTTCGCCGCTAGCAGAGAACGTGCTGGTTCAGACTGTCGTGAGACAGGTGCACAGTTACAATTAGTTGCGTCTCGTGACAGGTAGAAAACCACGCCTACGCGAAAACCTTGTATGTGCTTTAGCATGCTGAAGAAACTCCCATACTCCTGACCTGTGTTGCGAGTGACAGGGCAGGTAAAGGCGAGCCTGGGTCGATAACGGCCCAAAGCCCCGTGGGTCGGATACCATTCTGGGGTAACATGCAGGGTCAGAACCTTGTGTCTTTTTAAAACGCTCCCGCGGGGCCGATGGCCCCCAAACAAAAATTTTGAAAAAAATGCTCAACTTCCTCAAAGATTACCGCAGTTTTTGTTCCAAAATTTTAAAATTCCAAAACCCCAATTTTTTTCCGGTTAAATTACCTCCCTCGAGATGGGTCACTCGGAGCCGTGGTTCCCTTCTCATTCCGCTAATTTAACGTATGTTTAATGCGCTCTTCCGACAAACAGTTCTCTAACGGTTACGGCCCTTAACTGGCCCACCAAGTTATGGGACAGAGCCGACCGGCGAAGTCTCCCTGCGAGGCTGCGCGTGCGAGCCGTGGCCAAACGGCGGCTTGCGCGGCGGCAACAACCACGACAGTTGTCCGACACTCTAAGCACTGGCGGGCGCAACAGCTTGCGAATGCTGGCCGTCGGGGCCGCTCACCTCGCATGTCTAGTGGGATTCACCCTTCACCGCGTCAGGCCAGGGACCGCAACCAAAACAAAAAGAAAAACAAAACTTCTGACGACGAGGGGAGCCGGAGCAAGGAAGAGAGAGAGAGAGACGAGTTAGAGTGCAGGGACCATCTCTCCGGGGAGTTTCCGGTCTCCTCACTTCTCTTCGCACTGCTACGGCGGGCGTAAGTCGCTCCGGAGGCGCGCTGCAGGTTGCGGCTCTGCTACAGTGAGTGGCGGCACCGGAGTTGGTGCTGCAGCGGGCGCTCTGGCCGGCGGGCGAGCTCGTCTCGCGGGGGATCGCCGCCTTGTAACGCTGCGGGCCCTCTTCTTCCTCGCGACTGCGCGGCCTACGGCGGCGGCTAACACCTTGATGGGAAACTTCAGCTTCCATTGAGCGAAGGCTACGTCCTGAGGGTACACGGGTTTGGCGTCATTCCAGCTGTCTTTGGAGCAAACTGCTACTATGCCGTTTAACATCGCCTCTGTCCTCCGTCCAGCCGCAAAACGTGGACGGTGTGTGAATCCCGGCATTGCCGGCGCACCCAGACAGCGTAAAGAGCATACACCCTGACGCCACTTCCCGGGGAAGGCTGAGGCCCCCGTGTCAGCAAAGCTTAGGTCGTTGATGGCTCGTGTTAGATATCCTATCTGCAACCCTTTTTCGGCAAACGTTTCCCCAGGCAGCTTGGATCGCGTGTAGGCCTCAAATCCAAAGCGAGTTCCACGCCGGTCGTAGGGAGAGGGGGGGTGTTGACCCAACGTAGGAAGATACCGGTCATCCCACTCGGGTCCGAGCGGTGTAAAAGTGGGCGAGCGAGACCGGGTTGTAGAAACGAACCGCCTCAACACACCCCGGGTCCCTTAGGACTTTCTCACCGTAGTGGGTCACCATATCTCCCGACGCCCAATCACCCATCTTCTGAACCTGCATGGGGTCCATACCCGACTTCAGAAGGGTGCAACAACCACCTATCCGGGCACTGTGGATTAGAAAACGCGCCCTCGTCCGTCCCGAGCCGTCGCCGTCATTCAGCGGCTACAGGATGCCTCGCTTGCCCGCGGTCCCGCGAAGGGCATCCCTAAACGAGGCATAGACGGGAAACGGGCACAAGAGGCGTCTCCCCTTGGCCATGAGTTTCAGAAGGGAAAAGACCTCGACAGGGCAGTACCGAATGGACTCTGGCACGCCGTCGGGTCCGTTAGGCAGGAGCAAAGGGGGCAACAGATTGATGCTTTCAAAGGTGAGGTATCTACTGCACGTCCCTTTTGCCTTGGACATAGTCCATTCAACCCTCACGCCGCCCTCGCCGACGCGGACATCCTCCGTCAGGATCGACTGCATGCTGGATGCCCTTAGGAGAGTAAAGTGCTCACCCAGCAGCTGCAGCGCCGCGCCGTACTCGCCAACGGTCCGCACGAAGCCGAAGATCTGACGGAACTGTGCGGCGCCTAGGGGCTCGCCACTCTCAGGGTCAGGCGCCGCTCTCTTCAACGCTCTGATCATCCTGCGGATGTCGTCGGCAGGATCCTCGAGAACCCAACCGTCAGCCGTGTTCTCGGCTAAGATGGCGTTGATGATGTTGTGGGGCGCCTTGTACGCCGCATCATCCATGCCGGACAGGTATCCGCCGAAGGTCTCAAGCCTCCGGACCGTTGCCGGGTATGGCTGCACGCCCTCGCTCGCACACCACTCCCTGTAAGTGGCCGTGTTCGAGTTGTAGACCCTCCTGGTGCCTGCGGCTGTGTACAGGCTCCTCATGCGAGCGCGGGCCGCATCAGGGGACGTCCTCGAGGGCACGTTTCAGCGCCCGCCGCTGGGACGTCGACCTCTTCTCGGCCGGTGGTACGGGACTGCCCAGCACAGGAGAGCTTTGATCGCGCGCTCTCACCAGGTCCTGTACCCGGCGGTACAGCTCAGGACTGGGCATAGGCCCACATCGGAAGCTTCTCCAGTGTCAGAAGGGTCGTATCGTCCGGGAGGCTTCGGAGGCTTCTACTCACGTCCCTCCACTCTTCCTCATTGAACGAGGTCCGCAGAAACGCGACCCGCCCAATCATCTTTTCTGGGGCAGGGTGGGCGGGAAGAAAAGATTCAGCGTTCCTGTTTGGTAAATTTCGTTCCCTGCCGGGGCTTTACACGAAATTAGCTGACATTAAACTACCATTAAATTACCTCCCTCGAGATGGGTCACTCGGAGCCGTGGTTCCCTTCTCATTCCGCTAATTTAACGTATGTTTAATGCGCTCTTCCGACAAACAGTTCTCTAACGGTTACGGCCCTTAACTGGCCCACCAAGCTATGGGACAGAGCCGACCGGCGAAGTCTCCCTGCGAGGCTGCGCGTGCGAGCCGTGGCCAAACGGTGGCGGCTTGCGCGGCGGCAACAACCACGACAGTTGTCCGACACTCTAAGCACTGGCGGGCGCAACAGCTTGCGAATGCTGGCCGTCGGGGCCGCTCACCTCGCATGTCTAGTGGGATTCACCCAATGGCACGTATCCCAATGGACCTTGGCGTGAGAACGAACGAAAGGAGCGCCGCAGATGCCCTGCGTCTTCTCTTTCCTCCTCTCACGGCTCAGGCGACGCGGAAGAGCCTACCAGGCCGGACAGACTGCCCCCGAGCACATCCGCGATCGCTTCGTCGACGATCCGTTGTTCTACGTCCCTTCTCTTGGGTCGTAGACCCTTAAATGGAATATCCGCCCAGGCATGGTTGAGCCGGCTGGGAAGGTCAGAGAGGTTGTCCTCCCCCGGTACCCTCTCGAACCACGCATCGCCTCTGGACCTAGCTAGACGCTCCCAGAACGCATGAACCGGAAGAAGAAGCTCTTTAGCCTTTGTCCGCCCTTTATCAGGCTGCCCAGCACGATGCTGTTGTCAACCCAGACTGAGACGGTGAAGTCGAATCTGTCATTGAACCACAGGGAGAACGCAACCGAGACCGCAGCAAACTCGAGGTGGTGGATCTGCAGCTCTGAGCCCGCCGGGGGGACAGGATGCGCGAAGTATTCGACCGCGGTAGGAAAGCCATCTACGACCCGCGCCAAGACCGAAGAGGCAGACATCGGTGAAGAGGACATATCTGGTGCCTACGCCGGGCTGCACTAGACGAAGGGGCACAGATCTTCTGAAACACAACTCTCCTGCGGCCAGCGTGCTTGCCCACCATCTCACGGATGCGCGAAGATCGACACCTAACTTGAACCCTGCAAAAGTCGATGACGCATTGGAGCGCCATACAAGGGACTTTTTCAAAGTCAGGTGTCCATACAAGGGACTTTACCCATTTTTTTTTGGCCATTTCCAAAAATGGCACAAGGTTTTGACCCTGCATGGTAAAGGATATCTCGTACACGACGGTGCAACTCCGTGTTGCGATATGCTGTTCGATTGCGAAGCGGTGCATGTCCAACGCATTACGTTGCCATCTTTATCGATTGCATCCAGAACCTGTCAACCGACGGTGGCAGCCCGTTTGACAGAAACCTGCAACCAAGCTCGTCCTTGTGAAGACAAGAAGGCTTTACCCTTGCACTTTTGCCGCCACAAAAAGTCTTCGTGTGCGAGATGGTTGTTTGGCCTGAGCTGTGCCAAACGGACAACAATGGTTGGCCTGTGTTTGTACCACAGGGCAACGATGCAACGATGATTGGGGGGAAGATATGTACGGGTTTCCTTTATTTTTCTTTTTCTTTTGCTGGACTTCTAAATGCGCACTCGTATGCTAATACCGCGCGCGGAACTCTTTCTACAAACGGATAGTTGGACATCTTCTATCGCACTCAACCAACCAAGTGGGAGCGTCTTTTAGAGTGTTTTGAGGTTTCGTGGACCGGTATTTCATAAGGTGGTGCAAAAGAGGTACCATCCCCGGCTGGTAGACTGCAAACTGCAAACGACTGATCGAATGCAAAATATCTCTGGCAATGGCCTCATTGACAGGTTTAGATATCATTCATTGCTTCTAACGTACTAAGTACGTGTCGAGGCTATTTTCTTTTTTTTTTCGCTGCCTCAGCAGTGTTGCTATTGGGCAATTTGCGTACCTGCTGCCATCCTTTGATGTGGTAGCCGTTTCTCAGGCTCCCTCTCCGGAATCGAACCATAATTACCCGTTACAGCCACGGTAGTCCACTACACTGCCGTCAAAAGCTGATAGGGCAGAAGCTCTTGCAGGCTTGCACCGACTTGAAGTCGTGTGTTATCACTCGATTGACCTGTTTCATCCACACACCGCTGCGATTGCTAGCGTTGGTTCTTATCTCGGTCAATTGTTCCACCTCGACCCCGCGGTTTGCATTGGTCGCAGACAATAGTTGTTGACGTTAGAATGCAGAACATCACAAGGCGACTACCTCTTCGGTACCGTGTCGTATTATTATCGAATTATTTGGTGGGTTCGCGATTCTACGCGTCCCGGGATGCAGCAAGCAAGTGGGATGGGGCTAAGGTCGACCAGGGAACTGAGCACTGGCGAACGAGATACTCCCCCCCCACCGGGCTGCAAGATTTATGCCTCCGGTTGACAGTTGAGGCGGGGTGTGGTCATTTTAGCGTTTATTGCGGTTTAGAGGTTCGGTGTTTTAGGGTCTCCGGTTTGACCATTGAGGCTGTGAGGCAGGTAGTATGAGGGTAGTAGGTATGCTTATACACTTTAAGTACGGCTAGCCATGTTTGTAAGTGTTGCGACCGACACCAAGAAGAATTCGCTTTGAACTTAGTCTTGGGCCCCCCACGCCCACCCCTGGTTTTGAACGAAGGGGAAACGCCCTATAGAGTGGCGCGCGAGCTTTTTAGTTGGGTCTGGGAACATGTGATAAGATGCCAAACCCCCCCCCTCCCCTTTGCACTAATAAAACATTTTTTGACGTGTATGCCGGCCCCGAAACACTGTCTGTGCGGCCCTAAACGGTTTTTGGCGGGTTAAGTGAAGGTAAAGGGGCCTCTGAAGGGCCACAAGCGGGCTCAGATGGGGTTGCGGGGCCAGTAAGGGGTGACGTCGAAAAGTATTTTATTAGTGCAAAGGGGAGGGGGGGTCTCATATAGAGGCGGGGATAGCAAGGTTGCGGTGTTCTTCGTCAGTGGGGCAGTTTTTTTTATTTGGACTGTTTATACTTTAGGATGCTGTTTTGTTCTTTCTTCGAGATAACGAAGCCGAGTTTGCGCGCTGCCTAGTGAAGCCAGCGAAGGTGCACTGATGGAAGCTCAAACGGAATATTCTCAAGCCATATCGCTCGAACAAAGACTTGCAGCCCCTCTTTTCCTACGTTTCTTTCATCTTTCCAGCAAAATCGATGCCTGTTCGCTATCAGCCTCCGGGAAACCTTTGGATGGCCGTCCAATAGCTCAGCATTCCTAAAACAAAGCGACTCGTGCTCGCAAGGTTCCCCGCCAGTACTCCTTTTACAGCGTTTCTTTTGAGGTTTAAAGGTCCGGTGTTCTATTTTCACAAGCTTTAAATTCTGGTTGAGGAGTAGTGTATCGATCCCGAATTCCTGTCGTCCACAGCAGCAGCAAAGAAGCCGGAGCAGTCTCCTTGTCATACGTCGGCTGTGTGGACAGCAGAGGGAAGCAGTGCGTGTGGAGGTTGATTGTGTACATATAAGACGTCGAAGTAAAGGTGGATTGGTGGGGGATTTCGTTTGTTTCTTTTCTTTTCTCAAACGTCGTACAGGCGGGGGGTCGAATAATAACAGTTATTTGACACGCGTCTGGCTGTCAAAGAACACTACCATTATTTAGCCCTGCTACTGTTCGACACATCATGCCTCCCTGGAATCATCTTTAGTATTCGGAAAATCGTATACTAACACAGGTGTTATTATCCGACCCGGCCCTTAGCTTGTCCACACCCCTCCATCCCAAATTGGCAAACGAGACAAAAGACGGTGTCCTTTTTCAGAGTTCAAGTTCGCTTAAAATTCCGGGGGTTTAGGGTCTCCGTGTGACCGTTCATGAGTGGGTTCTCCTAGAGCAAGAAAAGGCTATATGGTTACGGGTTGTATATTTGGTGCACGCTTTCGTTATGGGTTACGGCTAGCCATGTCCGGGACTGTTTGTGACCGACACCAAGTACATTCCTTCGTGGAGTGTAGTCTTTTCGTAGGCCCTTTGCTTGTGCACTGGTCTTTTAATTCAGATAAACCGCTGGCGTTCGCTGCCAGGCGTTTCACACTGGCCATTGTTAAAAGGACGGGCGCTTCGGTTTGTTTGAGCGTGCGCCGTGCTAGCCGACCCGTGCACCGTCGAGCGGCATGCGAGCACGCTGTCTCCATTCCTCGCGCGTGCGGCCGCGCTTCATAGTTTTGCTCAGGGAGCTGATGCACTCCGTCGATGAGAGAACTTGACACAGCTTCAGGGGCGTGGCTTATTAAAGAGGGTTAAGTTTCCCCGAGGGAGACTTGCGAGGGCGAGGATTGTGTCAGGCCCGCTCATGCGCTCCATCTCGATCTCGGAGTGGTTCTTCGGCTTTGGCGACCCGGCGTTGCGCCGCTTCGCGAAGGCTTCCGTGAGCGGGGACGACGCGGCCACTGCCGTCGGCGACATGCCCGGCGACGACTGGAGACCGGGTTCACCCGGCGGACACTTGGGGGTGCGCTGGCTGCTTTTTTGCACCGTAGCTGGCTGGAAAATGCGGTGGGCCTCGCAGAACGGCATGTTCCGCGCGGAAGACTTGCAACTTGGGGCTGGTTTGTCGGTAAAAACGCAGCACACTTACCAGTCTCTCCGCATGAAGAGTATCCAGGAAATCCGGAATTGGGGTTTCTTGGGCTTCTTCTGCCACCGTTCAGCGAATATCAAGTAGTAACAGCTGAGTACTCGCCTTCTGCGAGGATTGTGTCAGGCCCGCTCATGCGCTCCATCTCGATCTCGGAGTGGTTCCTCGGCTTCGGCGACCCGGCGTTGCGCCGCTTCGCGAAGGCCTCCGTGAGCGGGGACGACGCGGCCACCGCCGTCGGCGACATGGCCGGCGACGCGGTGGCGGCGCTGGCGGTGCTGCCCTTGCGGTTGCCCATGCGCGCGGGCGCCGCGGACGAGAACACGTGGATGGTCGGCTGCTTGTGCTTGAACGCCGACTGCCACGTCCCGTTCGGCTTCTTCGCCGCCTTCCCCGGCGAAAACGGCGCCCGGCCGGTCCTCTGCAGGTCATCGCTCGAGACCGGGTCTCCGCTCGCCGCCAGCAGATCTTCGACGGACACATTAATGGGTGAAAGCCCCAGCGGCGGCTCCGGCGGCTCCGGCGGCTGCTGCACTACGAGCGGCCCGTGCGCCAGCGGGCTGCCGGGCGGGTCGGCGCCGGAGGAGTGTCCGGTGTACATGACGGTCTCCGCGGACGACGGGCTGAAGGGGGTGCGCTGGCTGCTTTTTTGCACCGAAGCCGGCTGGAAGACGTGCCGGTCCCCCGTCCGCCCGCAGAACGGCATGTCGCGCGCGGACATGCCGCAGACAGGGCACTTCGGGCTGTTCTGCCGGTAGACGCGGTTGGTGTGCACGGACGACTGGAGGACGCCGATCTGGTCCTTGATTTCCATCAGCTGCATGCGGACGTCCCCTTCGGTGAACATGCGGCTGACCCGGTCCGTGACTGAGTCGGCGGTGGAGTCGTTGTCGCGCTCGATGGCCTTCATCCTGGGGTCTTTCTCCGCGCGCTCGTAGATGGACCTCGCCTCGCTGGAGTTGTAAATTCCGCTCACCAGCTCGGTCCATTCTTCGAGGGGGATGTCCTGCTTCATGCCGTCCGCGTGTTTTTTTCCCTCGTTGTTCAACAGCTTGATGGCTTTCCTCCTGCCGGTCTGGGCACGGCTCGCTGAGCAGAACCCTTGCCCACACAGCGTCCGCCGCATCCGCACGACGTCCCAGTACAACGATTCGAGCGACCACGAGGCCACCTTCCCGCCGCATGCTGCCTGCACCGAGGCGAACGACCCCGAGACGATGGCCAGGACGGTGTTCAAGATGATCAGCCAGCTGAGCACCATGAAGCTGCCCATGAAGACCCACACCCACTCCGGGTGCGTCTGCGACAGCGCGGCCCAGTCCGACCCGACTTCGGCCGAAACCAGCAGCCGGCAGAGGTACCCCATGGCCGACGGCAGGCTGCTCATGTCCTCGAAATCCGCGCCGAAAAGCGCGGTGGCACCCAGAGAGTACCCGAAGAGGACTACCAGGAAGATGACGAACAGGGAAAACAGCTCGCCGGCGGCGTACTTGATCGTCAGGGAGAGGACCCCCAGGCGGTCGTTGTGCTGCAGGATCCGCAGCACGCGGAGCCACGCCATGGTGACGGACAAAGCCATGAACGTCGACCCGCGTTCGAACCGGTATCCATACTCCACCAGCGTGGTGTACATATACCGATCTGGGCTCGACGCCCCTGCAACGCCGGAGTCATGCTGCAGTTCCGGTCCGACCCACCACAGCCACATGCGGTAGCTGTAGCAGACCGCGACGAACGTCACCAAAACGACCTCGAAGAGCAGCCAGACGCTGATCCACATCTGGCCGAGCTCCTTGTTCACCCACACGGACTTGAACAGCGAGGCCAGCACGAATAGCAGCCCGAGCACGGCGAGGCAGTCGAGCGCGAAAATCGCGCGGTCCCCCGCGGAGTCGAGGTCGTACACGCGGAAGGGATACGCCTTGTGGCTCGAAAGCGACCCGCCGCTGGCGAAGAACTCGATGTACATGTGGTTCGCGGCGAACGACCCCACGCTCGGGTTGTAGGTCAGGACGTCGACGATGACGACCCGCGTCGCGTTGTCGATGAAGTGCTCGTCCTTCAGCTCGGCCAACGCCGCCGTGATGTCGGCGTAGTCCGTGAGGTAGCTCAGAGCAATCGTGAACGCGTCGTTCGGATCGTCGTAGCTATTAAACTCGGTGTTGACGGACAGCACGGAAATCGGGTCGGCCAAGTCCGCATCCGGAATCCATGCGCCCCCGGGGCCGTACGGCTTGCGGCTCGCCGACCCGTCGCTCCACTCCGGGAGGACGTGATCCGGGACCCGGGTCAGGTACGCCGGCGAAATGATCGAAGGGGGGCTGATCTCCGCCGGCGCCACGCGGAACTGCCGAATCAGGAAGAACCCCATTGGATAGTTCACCTGCCCGGGGCCCTGGTGCCACAGCCGGCTCGTCACGGTCCCGCACCAGTCCCAGAAGTTTTCGGGCGAGCTGAGGTGCTCCCAGGCCTCCAGCTCGAGTTCGATGTAGTGGGCGTGTTCGAGGTGGTACAGGACGTTATACGCGAGGGGGTTCGCGACGCCGGAGATCATGATCAGCACGGTGAGGCTCGTGAGCCAGAGGAGGAAGATCGGCAGAGAGCGGAGGGTCCTCGCCTTTTCGTAATCCCGCGTCAAGAAATTCCGCAGGGACCGCAGCGACACAACCCAGACACCCGCGTCGTTCTCGTTGTACGACGCCGGGCTGCCGGCACTGCTCCCTTCAAGCATGGCATAGTCGACGCCATGACCAACCATCGCGCCTCACCACAAACTCGCTTCGGACGGACTGAAAGCAGCCCCCGCTTCCCTCTTCAGCACCAAATGCTCGCTAAGGAAAAAGGCAAACCCTTTCGACGCACGGCGGAAGCAACCCAATGAGACCCAGTACCGCGGGAAAAAAACACCGACGAGGGCCGGGACACTGGGCGCGGAGGAAAAGAAGAGATGTGCCGGGCGGCGTCGCGAGGGTTGTGCGGGGAGGGACGACGGGGGGGGGGGACCGGGAGAAAATATTCCCCCCGCCCCTGTCGGGAAAGAAGCATGCGGGATTCTACCGTGTTTTACAGTGTGTCGGCAGCCTTTCGGCAAAGGCGGATCGGCTCGGGGTCGTTGGATTTGTTTTCCGGTGTCGAGGAACAAGGGATGCGAGGAAAGAATGCGGTGGTCACCGACGGTCGAGTAGTGAGTCCCACCTCCGTTCGTTTTATACACTCGGTCTCTTTTCGACTGACTACTCTGCCACTCTTTTACCCACGTAGGCTAGCAAAAAGAGACTCGGGGGAAGGGTGGGGAAGTGGATGCACCGAGGAGCCAGCTTCTTCGTGAGAAGGATAATGAACGAGAACTGTTTTTGTGTTACCGTCGATCCCGAAGGACGATCAGTTTTTTTTTTTTTTTTTTTTTTTTCTTTTTTTTTTCTTTGGAGTGAAAGTTCGCTTGAAACTTCGGGGGGTTTTAATTGTCTCCTTTTTTTACAACGGGGGCGGTCTCTCTGGCAAAGCGGGCTACTTTCGTCGGCTCAGCTATTCCGACTTCGGCCCGGAGCGGCTGGAGCGGCAGCGAGGCTTCGGTGCGTTCTTTTGGTTTGCGCGGACACGGCCAACAAAAAAAAAAAGAGAGTTTGGGCGCGCTGGGGCTGCTGTTTTTCTAACCTTTTTTCTTTTTGACAGGACGATTTGCGAAGGGCTGGCGCCTTTTCTTCTCTGTATCTTGCTTTCGTGGCGTGCCTTCCGAGGGCACAGGGCAGAAAACGGGTTCGCAGGATCCGTCAACGAGAAGGGCGGGGCCAGCCAAACGCTCCTCACTGAAGCTCCTGACGCTGGAACCAAAAGACTCAAAAAA
Source organism: Diplonema papillatum (assembly GCA_030068145.1). Taxonomy (NCBI): domain Eukaryota; phylum Euglenozoa; class Diplonemea; order Diplonemida; family Diplonemidae; genus Diplonema; species Diplonema papillatum. The sequence goes on from JAPJBO010000052.1 coordinate 191,974, forward strand.
GAATGGATGGTGAAGCCAAATAAAACAACAACCGGCGACCTAACGCCCCCTCGGACTTCGAGGTTTCTTTAGTTTTCCTTTTTTGTTTGTGTTTTTTTTTTTTTTTTTTTTTGGTTGGCGTACTTTGCGAATGCTCTTCTTTGTGTTGGTTCTGTATCCTGTGGACGTAGGTGTGAAGAGTTGTGAAAACGGGAGTCCAAAACAGCCGAGGTCTGATTATATCCGAGCGGTATCCAAACGCCGCCATTGAAGATTATCGAGGCGAGGTCATGCCAGATTAGCTACGTGACTAGAGCGGAGTGCTGCTCCGATTCAGAATGTGATTTACTCACTCTAGTGAGTAGCGTTCTTGCCTTAAGAATACCAGTCTCTTTCATATACAGTTTTTGCCAGTCTTTGGTTTCATTTCATGCGTGGTTGACCATGCTCGTACAAGAAGGGGGCAGCATCGTGATTTGGCGTCGCCCCTGCTGGGTCACGACAGGTGAGTGGCGTCACCTCCCCATGAGCGAGGCGAGACGCGACGGGAGACACCACCCCACCGCCTGATCAACGGGGGGAATCCGTAGCGCGACTGAAGATGCTGGGTAGCGGAATATAGAGTATCGTGACCCGGCGAAACCGTCGTGTCACCGCCGAAGGTGCAGCAGCCATAAGGAACTTAGCTAAATGACAGGTTGGGTGACGCCGCCTCCCCAAGCCAGTTAGGGGGAAGGACGTGATGCGGCTGCTTCGGCAGTGACCCAGCGGCAGAGACTTGGGCACGTGTCTCGCATAGGGCAGGTGGAGAACCCTGTAGTCCGGCCATGTGTGCCGTTTACGGGATACATGTCGGGTTCCTACTCATGGGGGACCAAGGTAGGCAGTCTCACACCTCACAACCGGACCAACCATGCTCGTACAAGAAGCTCCGAGGCCATGGTTTCATCACAGCAGCACAAACTCCTGTCCGCTGTTCCCGGAAGGTCACCGTCTCGACTCTGTACGAGGATGGAGTAACTGCCGGTCGGGGTTTCTGTGTCTCTTAATGGGTCTCGACTCCTGTCAACGGACTCTTCGTACGGTTGGTCACCATCTGCGTGGTGCCGCGGTATTCGGTGTGGCAGCCCTTCCTGGGTACGCAGTCTGGCGTGATTGTTTCGCTTCGCCCCGGTACAGATTTGGAAACAGCGCATCGAGTTTCCCGTGAGAAATGTCTGGGCTCGTGTACAGCGCGAGCGCCAAGCCCCAAGGGCGCGCCATGCCTTGTGCTGTCCTTCGGGCAACGAACCAGCCTTGCCTGGACACCACGACCACGTGAAGCTTTGCTTCCGTAGTAGCGGCGGCCGGTTTCGGTTTTCCTTAGGTTTCGCTTAGCTCGATACCGTGCCGAAAAGCGTGAAGTAATTGGAACAGAAGCCGCACTAGTGCCACGGCAAAGGAATAGGGCTAGAGACGAGCGCAGTAGTGGTAGCGGTTTGAACTTGGTATACAGCAACGAACCGTGACGATAGACTGCACATGGTAGTAGCATAGTAAATGTCGACCTGCCGAAGCAGGCCGCGCGGCATGCGGAAGGTTTGTGCCCTGTACCGACGAGGAGGTTGACCACAGCCGCCGTATGCACAACACAGCTGCAACACGAGCCCTGCAATGGTGTGCACCCAGCCATCCCAGATCTCGCCACTTGGCCTGACACAGCCGCACACCGGTGCGGCCGCAGCAGCAACCACCTTCGCAATAAAGGCGCGCAGCCATGAGTGTACGTAGGCGATTCTATACAACAGCTGCATCAGAGGCAGAGGTGGCGCCGATCACCTGTCAGTCTCGGAACTGACTGCCACCCCTGGGGCGAGCTGAGAAAAACAGAAAGGTAGTTGGCTGAAACAGAAAGAAATGCGTGGATGTTGTCTATCTTCGGTTCTTAGGATCTGGAGCGACAAGAAAACGCAGAGAGTAGTAAAATACACAGTTTGGGCGAAGGAATCGGCATAGCCCGTGACAGTGGGGAGACGATCGCGAAGGGTATACACGTTTCTACTGTGGCTGAATGATACCCTCCTACAAGTCTTACGAGTAGGATCTGAAGGAGGAATACCTTGGTCTCTTCGTTTCCAGGCCCACGGCCCCTCTATGTCTTTCGAGCCAGGCGTGCATGCTCATTCGATCGGCATACTTCAATCAAGAAGTCGGAATCCCGCTATTTTTATTTAGCAGGAAAGCGTACGGGCCTTAGGGGATGGTGTGGCGTGGTGCAGTCGGTCGGCTGTCGGAGACGAAGTGCAAATACGGAGCGACATGCCGCGACCCGCCGGACCACACCGAATGAATGCAAAATGCAGAACTAGCGGGGCATCTATAGGGAAAAGTTTTGACGGCTTTTGTAGCTGGCTGTTCATGCGTGGACGTGAGCAGGGCATCACTGAACGATGAGACCTCTATGTGTGCTGGACATGGCGAGTGGAGCTTTTGCTGCTCTTGTCTGCAGTTCGGGAATAACCCGCTCGAGGCATCTACTGCCTACCAGGACTTACTCGGCCGGTGCATCTCGTTCGCAGATGGACATTTCCTACCCACGACCTATCTTTTCTTGAAGACTGCAGCGCTTGGGGTGCTACTCTGGCCGAAAGCTGTGTGTGTGTGTGTTAGAATTCATGAAAAATGGGTAACCCCTGTTGCTGCGTATGGCCCAGGCTACGGGCTTCCTCACGTCACAGCTGACGCTCTTTCTTGCCGCCCGTAGTGACCACGCGCTGTTCGGAACTGTAGCCTCGTTTGACAAAGGCACCCTGCTTCGTGTACCGTGGGGTGAAACCACGTAACAGAGTCTATTCGACGAATCGTGCAATTTTCTCACGTCCATGGTCCGCGTGACGTGATGTCCACCACGGTGTGCGGTATTGCAGCAGATTTCCTTGGTAGTATGGGGTCCCCTCCCCTCCCAAAACGCTCCTGGGAGGCGCGTACCTTTTTGCTCGTGCTGCGCCGTGGGCGCGCGCCAGGCGTTCGTTCATCCGCCGACCACGTCTTTTTGAGGAGCTATCAGCGCGAGGAACTGTGTGTAGCGGTGTGTACAGCATAGGAAAAACCGTGCACCGCGAGAGGAGGAGAAAGTAGAAAGGGAAACTAGAGTTTTTCGTTGACCGCACTACACCCTGAGCCCCAATCCTGGACGTGGTTTCAGGTGGCAAATTTGCAAATGATCATGATCAGAAGGTCCTAGTTGGGCGGTTCTGTTTCCTCACACACTACATGTGGCTAAAACAAGAATAGGCGCGATGTTTGTGTTTGTACGTGCCGGGGGAGGGTTCGCGTGTTAGTGGGTGAACATGATCGGTAGGCCAATATTTTCCCAAACACGCTCTGCCAGCGTTCTCTTTCGTCTTTTCAATCAATTGTTACGAAAGACTCGTTGGATGCACGCGCTTTGCGGGTTCACCGTCCAGGCTGCTGTCCACCAACACACGCCGTCGATGGTGCTCTTTCTCCCTCGCGGAGAGAAGAATTGGCGACGCGTTTCAGCCTGCGGGCAACACCTTCCGAGCGTCACGGTGAAACAATGGGGCAAACAGCGTCAACTACCCAGTAATGATGGCCAATTGCTGAGGCAGCAAGATTCATGTTCTTTGCATCTTCAGGGACAAACGCCTCCGCGGAAATCGTTTTACTGGAGTCGACTTCGTGACTTTCTCGCGTGCAGGCGTCGTTCCGGAAACGTTCTCATCAAGGGAAGGGCTCCCGCAACCGTCGGCTTTGTATCATGCAGGGTCAAGACCTTGTGTCTTTTTGGTAAGAGGGATCCAGACCCAAAAAAAATGGCCACCCATTTTTTCTGGAAAAAATTTGGGGTTTTGAAAAAAATAAATTTGGAACAAAAACTGCGGTGATTTTTGATGAAGTTTGTTTGCGTATGTGTTATCACCTGTGTGGTAATTTCCACAGTACGCTGCCAACCGTCACTTTTTGATAATGACAACCGCGGTTGTTACCATAAAAAAAAAATCCGATTTTTTTTCTTGGGCTCTGTCGGCCCCGCGACAGCGTTTACCAAAAAGACGCAAGGTTTTGACCCTGCATGGTATCCAACGGAGGCACCAAGTGCGCGATCACAGGAACACCCAGTTGCCTCGCCTTACCCAGTTCCCTCGCCTTACCCAGTTCCCTCGCCTTACCCAGTTCCCTCGCCTTACCCAGTTCCCTCGCCCAACGTATCACGTTGGGGCATCGCAGCAGCAGCAGGTGCTGCATGAGCAGCATGAGCAGCATAGCTTAGGAAACAGAGCGGAGGAAGTCCTTCGGTCTGAGGTCGCGGCTAGAGCGTAAACAGGAATCGAAACAGGAATTCGTCACTAAGCCCAGTACTAGACGCGAACCTTTTTCGAGCAGGTCTTTGCAGAGTTTCTTGCTCCCTCTTGTCCTAGTGACGACAGACAGCACAACTCGCTACAGACTACCTTTTTGCACGCGTCGTGTCATGCTTCGGTGGCTTCTTGCCCCGCCCGGACTGTTTGTCTCCGATGTGCGTTTCACGGTGACGGTAGACTGCGCATGAGTAGTACGTGTCGTTCTAGTTCGAGAGCAAGTCTGGAAGAAGAACTGTGAAAACGGGTTTTTGCGAACGCAGCAAACAACCGGGTGGCGCAAAGCGGCCTCCTGGGCGGCGCCGACTCAAGCACAAACAGCGGCAGCGGCGCGCCGGTCCCGCGAAGAAGGTTGAAGTATGGCTAAAGATAAAGTGGTGTCACCTGAGGGGTAATCTCAGGGCCGCCTACGTGATAAAGCCGTTAAGCACTGGGAACTGTTAAGTACACGGACCACACGGATCAGCATGCACTTTGCCGTTAAGCAGCGGCTGCCGGCTTATCCCGTGACACCTTTCATATGTGGTTGGTTATCATGAATAGGCTACACTATATAGAAAGAGTAGCGTTGGCGCTCTTACAGGTTGTTCCCTCGTAGCTCGCCGGGAACGGGCACTCCAGTGAAACTGGGTTTTCAGGTATGGGTTTTGAGCATTAAGAAACGGACGGAACGTTGGCTGTGGCGTACCTTGTCCATTCCGGAGATGGGCATCGCGCTCTTCCGCTCGGGCCCGCCGGCCGCCTGCGGGGTCCCCAGCTGCGTCGCGCGGTGGAGCTCGAGCAGGAACCGCACTTTGGTCGCGATCTCGTGCGCGTCGATCGGAGACTGGCACTCGATCTGGTCCTTTCCGGATTTGGAGTTCCGGTACTCGACTTCGAAGTAGCACGGCTTGTCGTCGAACGTGCGGATGAGGATCACGTCGTGTATGGACCGCTCCGGGTTCTTCGTCTTCTGCGCCTTGGAGCCAGCCATCATGTTGTAGATCTTCTCCCGGTCAATGCCCAGGATCCGCCGCTGGCGGGAGCCGAACTTGTTGATTTTGATGATGTTGTATTCCGTGTACCGCGACGCCGACGCCTCGTCCCAGTCGCAGAACATCTTCACCGGCGACGCCGCACTGCCCGGGGTTTCTACGTCGCTGTCCGAGTACGGGTCGTCCTCTTCTCGGGTCTTCGCCTTCAGGTACATGTCCTTCACGCCAAATACCCTGCTGAGGACACCTGTCGTAGAAGGTGTGCGGGTAAGAGAACAGCCGAAGCAAGGACAACGAAATTGCAAGCAAGAATAGCGCGTCTCACTAGTTATGGACAACAACAAGTTGCATGTGCAATCCAAGTGCTTTTTCGACAAAATGCGGTTGGCTAGAACACGGGACAACTTTATACCGAGCGATTCCGAGGAGGCCCGTGCGGCCAGTTCCCGCTTGGTCAACCGTGAAAATCTTGCGGGTTGGCCCTGACCTGAAAATGAAACAGGGGGAAACCTAAACAAATGTTCGGCGGAATTCCCTTACGTCCCAAGTGTCGTCCCATTGGGATACAGGGGTACAAAGTCTGCTATCCCGCAGAAGGGAACAAAAATTCGGCATCCGATGATGAGTGTAACAACTCACCTGCCGAATGCACCGGTCCCGAAAATGGATGAGCTCAAGCGATCCACCCATAGTTGCCCGCGTTCTGGTGTAAACGAGTGCATGGTCCACGCCGCGTCATTGGCGTGAGCCTCGATGGAGTGTGGATGAGAGCATGTTTGATGCGAGCATCAAGTCTTCTTGGGATACTATAAGAGAAAGGGGGTTGAAATTCTCTCGTCACGGGGGGACCCGCCGCCCTGGCAATCTCGACGCGTCCAATCGCGGGACAACAGGGTTAGGTTTGATCGGGCGACTTGAATTGTACGTATTCAGGTCGCAGAACAAACGTTTGAAAGACCGTGCAAACATGCTCGTGTGCCTGCCGCAAGACTTCGCCAGGGCTCAAAAAAAGAGGCAAGGGCGCGTGGGCAAGCGACGGTAAACATACGGTGTTTTCCGGGTTTATCTCGGGATGCAATCCTCAGCTCCTCCGTGCACCCACGAGGTGTGGTATCTACCACCATACAACCACGTAGTACCACAGGCACTACAGGGTACTCTGTAGGTAGTATGTAGGTAGTATGTATACCACCATACTACGTATGTGTGTATACTACCACGATACCGTAGCAGCTACAGGATGCAGGATTGGGTTGGCAACAGGGTTTTGCTGATTCTCCGTCGGAATAGGTATTAATCAAGACCTTCGGCACAAAAGAAAGAGAGATGGCTCTGTTGTGCGCGCAGCCTTGTTGTGTGCGTGCGTAGTCCGGTATAACGCGATACGCTGCCAACCGTCTCCGTTCATTAGAGCGTAAGCTCGCTTAGAGAGACCGGGTTTGGTAGTCGCAACCAGGGACTTATATGGGTCGGAGAGATTTGGCGGGAAAGTTGGGAGTGCAGTGGGGGGAAACTTGGGCAGTTGGAATGTTGCCTTTTGGCAGAAGTTTCCGACGCTTCTCGTCTCACGTTGGACACTGCTGTGTCATGCTCGCCAACTTGGCAGTCAGAACGCGCCGCGGCAAGAAGATCGGGTAAGGGCGTTGGGGCAACAGGGTCTGTTTGTGTTCCAACTGAGAACGTTAGCCCCGAACTATTTTCCTGGCGCCAGCACCTGCTCCGGTCAATACAAGACACCACGGAGACAGAGGTCTACGTAATCTAGACTTCTCTGCGATGTTGCATAATTCCCGCACACAGTTCCTGCATGCGTCGATTGGTATGCGAATCCTCTGGGAGCGAGCTGTTGTTTCATGAAGTCGGCTAGAGTGGCAGTCGTAGGTGCGATAACCCGAATATTGGCTGATGTTGCGCTTTCGACTTGAGCTGCTGACACTGCTCCTTCCTGGGCGCACTCGAGCATGCCCAGCCGGTTCTGCATTTGGAGCTAAAAAGCCAGCGAGTGTGCCATCGAATCTCGCCCGCTTCTTCGGTGGCATGGTGCCCTGACTGACCCTGGCCAACACCCAAAAAAAGAACTGCCTGTTCTGAAGATTATCATTTTTTTTTTTTTCCCGCCCGCCGCAGTGCTCCCGCTAACCTCACTTTTGGTGAGGAATCCCAAAACCTGTTTTGGGCTTGTTTTTTTTTTTTGGTGCCCCCCAAATTTTTTACCCCCGTGTTGTGCAGGTTATTAGCTTCGTTTTTGCCTTGGTTTCTCGACCAACTTTCTTTTGCCGCTCTGAGACCGAGAAGCTTTTGCCCAGGGGGAGTCCGGGGGGGCTTTGCCCCCCGGCGAACGGTACGGTACAGGTGGAGAAAGTTTGCACTTCTCAGTCTGTTTGTCACAATAAACACTGCACATTCCTGGAGGCAACAGCCCATTCGAATTCAACCACCACTCGATACTGCGTGCTGGTACATCATTGGCACGAGTAGACGCAGACCAGAGATCACATGGAACAAGGCACTTGTGTCGACTCGGAGAGAATCTGTCAAGAAATCTGGGGCTGCTTCTAATCCTCGACTCTCTTTATCGGCTCCAGCCCCCGTGGCAGCCCCAGACTTCTGCCCGCCAGCCCACGAGCAGACTGTGATGCAGTGCTTTGGCTACACGATACCACCAACGGGAAAAAGGTGAGGAATTCCCCATGAGGAATTCCTCACCCTCTTTTTTCGAGCCTCTTTTTTTTTTTTGAGGAATTCCTCGCACTTTTTCGTTAGCGGGAGCACTGCGCCCGCCCAAGTTTTTTTTCGGGTAAACAGTAAACTTGGGAGACGGTCCAAGTTTGCTATTCATATATAAGCCCCTGGTCGCAACCATAGAAAAAGCGAGCTGCGCAGCGTCCTTCGCGAGTACTAGGCGGGATGAATCTCAGCTGGATCCAGCCGATCGACCGTCTCTCGGCGCGCGACGGCCCCCCTCAGGTGGACCGCGGCTCGTACCTCAGGCATCAGCCTGGCATGCCCCCACGCATGCTCTGCTACTCGGTATTCAGTCTCGGCGAGCAGTGGCAGGGCGCTCTCCAGCCAAACAGTAGACCAGAAACAAATGACTGATCCGGTTTGGTGGAGATCCGCGCTCCTGCCGGGGCTTTGCTCGGGGTTAGCTGAATTAAACACCTAATATATAAGCCCCTGGTCGCAACCATAGAAAAAGCGAGCGCAGCGCAGCGTCCTTCGCTCGGGAGTAACAATTGGCTTCCCGAAAGTAATCTTTTCACGCGAAGGATGAAAATACTCGAGGCACCGCCTCGTGCTTATTTCTAGGCTACAGGGGGAGAAAACTGGAGTTTCATGTCAGCTAAATCCGACCAAAGCCTTCGTGGGCTTCGCAATTCGACACAAACAGAAGAAATTCTCGTTCAGAGAATTTAACAATATAAGGCGGGTCTCTTTTGTGAACGCACACGCCCGCCACTAAACCCAGATTTACCTGTGGTTTGTGTGGGCTGCAGCACATTTACCACCTTTGAGGTTACGCAACTACTGCCAGCCTCCTCAAGTATTTCCTACGAAGCAGGTGTTTATACAAGTGAGAAATGCGTAGTTTCGTTTTATTCTTTTATTTGTTAGCTGTCGACAACTTGCGTTGTGGTGAGAAAAACGGAATACCGATCGTGCGGTCGCCAAGTGGCACGTGGTCCTCGCCGAGAGAGTCCTTCTCGGCCCCGTCGAGCAAGATTCGGAGGTGGTGCTTCGCGGTCTCGCGCTTGAAGCGGTCGCAGACCACCTGCGCCGCGTCTTTGAACATCATGTCGGGCGGGAGCGCCACCCGCTTGTGTCGCTTGCCGCCCGTGCCGTAGAACACGCGCACCGAAATGTCCTCCAGCGTCTTCGCCGACGTCTGCCGCGTGACCATCGGCGCGACGGTCCCGATGACATTGCCGGTAACGCAGAGGACCAGCGTGTCGAAGCCCATGCGCCGGAGGCTCGTTTTTTTGTCGAGCACCGGCAGATCTTCGTCCGGCCGCCCCGAGTCGTCCTCCGCGACCCTCAGCCGGTAGAGCTCGGGGTTGGTGCTGATGGTCTTCGCGGTCGGCAGGTCGGTGTCTCGCACGACGCGCAGGGTCGCTTTGATGACGTCGACGACGTTTCCGTGGTCGTGGATCCGCACCGGCACCGGCGTCATCTTCTCACCCCGCCTGAACAGAAACGGGCAGAACACTTTCAAGTGCATCATGCGGGATCGGCCAGACGGGCCGTTGCTGTTGAGGAGCTTCGTGATCCCGCTGGGCGGCAGCTCTGCGGCATCCGAGACGGCTGGGTTGAACAGGTAGACGGGGTCAGTCGACTCGTAGTCCGTCGTCGCCAGCGGGACGACCCACTCGGCGTCTTCGCTCTCCATGCCCTTGCTGATGAGTTCGCTCTCCTTCGTCGCGTCGGCGACCTCCTTCAGCTTCGACGACACCACCGTCCTGCCTTCCGCCCATTTCGCGGCTTCGGACGCGATCGCAAGGAAGTCCTCGTCCCCGGGGGGGCTCAGCGAGCGGGGCCGCGCCTTCGCTGTTTCGCCCGGTCGGTGCACCACATTGCCGGACGAAGACCGCCTGTGAGGGGAAAGGTCAGTACGGCTTGCCGTGTACACGGGGCAAACCCCTATGCTAACTCGGATCTTGAACGAGTCTACGGAGAAGGAACGGTCTAGACTGTTGCATCTCTTTGCATTTTCATTGGCACATGACCAACCCACGGACTTGAGATCGCCTGTGAGGGGAAAGGTCAGTGCGGCTTGCCGTGTGCACGGGGCAAACCCCTATGCTAACTCGGATCTGGAACGAGTCCATGGAGAAGGAACGGTCTAGACTGCTGCATTTTCTGCATTTTCATTGGCACATGACCGACCCACGGACTTGAGATCGCCTGTGAGGGGAAAGGTCGGTACGGCTTGCAGAATACACGGGACAACTCTCTGTGCTAACTCGGATCCGGAACGAGTCTGCGGAGAAGGAACGGTTTAGACTGTTGCATTCTCGTTTTCTTATTGGCACATGACCGAGAGATAAAGAGTGGGGTTCTGTGTTGGCAGGCATCGGATCATATGCTGTCACAGGTCACAGTTGGCGCTGCGTGGGACCGGATTCGAAGGACACTTTAATGCACCGTGTGTACGAGGGTCGCAAAACGGCTCAGGAACGCTGAGCTCGGCGCGGGTTATCCCCGACCCTGATTTGGGCACCACCGCGAGCAACTGAAATAGGAAGAACCCGGACACCGCGAGAGTAGGAGAAAGGAGAGAGGGAAACTAGAGTTTTCGTTGACCGCGCTTACCCTGAACCCAAATCCTGGACGGTTGCAGGTGGCAAACTAGCGAATGATCATGATCAGAAGGTCCTACTTGTAGGCGGTTCAGTTTCCTCACACAGTGCAAAAACTGCTATAGGCGCCCGCTTGAGAGAATGCGACTTCGCGGTTGGGCGTTTAGAGTTTGTTTGTGCGATTTAACCTACACGCGTTCTGGTTAAACCGCTGTCAACGTTCTTTTTAGCTGTAACAAATACTATCTCCAGGGAAGCAGAAATTGGTTGTCGCAAATAAACAAGGAAACACACCCGCCAGTTCGCCCATCTTCAGTCGCGGGTTCTTCTACGTCGGGGGGAGGCAGGGCGATGTGGAGCATGGCGCCTGCTGGTGTGCCTCGGTGGCCAGCCCAGCCGGCCCGCCACGGTGACGGGCACTGCCTTTGTCACCTTCTGGTCTCGTATGTCCCTTGTTGTACCGGACTCACCCCGCTGCCGGGTTCCCTCCCCCCTGCCCCAACGAACCTCCGTGCGGGCGTTCAGGTACAGTGTCTGGCCGCTTGCGGGTATCTGCCCCTCCCTGAAACCCGCCCTCCGTGCCTTCGTTGCGCTGATTGATTCGGACAGGAGGAGCTCCTTTTTCGTTGTGCAGATTTTGCCAAGTACCGAGAAGTGAGAGAGTTACTCCTCACGATTTGTGTTTCCGACGTTCACGTATGGTAGGGGGTACAGAGTGGTGTCTTTCGGCCTTTTTTTTTCATCGTTGACGGTGAACGCCTGCTTCGTACTTACGTACGCTTCTTCTTTGGAAGAAGTTTCCGAGGCGGTCGTAGAGGGTGACTAGACACTGACAAAGCATGCCAATCCCTGTCACGCACTGCAGCAGCAGTGTCATTGGAATTGTGACTCTTCCTTTTTTTTCATCGTTGACGTTGGTACCAAGGAAAGCCTGCTACACGGGAGCCAAGCTTCACGTGTTCGGCGGTACTGCAGAGCCACGGGCCTACGGGTCAAGTGGCTACCGATTTCCCAAACTAAAGCATCAAGGCGTGGCGCACCTTGGGGCTTGGCGCTTGCGCTGAACACAAGCTCGTCGAGACGGTCAGCCAAAGGGCAGAGCGGACGGGGTTGTGGCACTGTGCTGCCTCCGACTCAAGCTTTGCAAGCTGTGGTTGACCGTCACGTTCCTGGACCAGGAACGGCCTTTTTCTTTTTCTTTTTCTTTCTTTCTTCTTTTTCATCGTTGACGTTGAACGCCTGCTTTGGCGCCGGAGGTGTTTACACGCACGGCGTACACGAACCCGTGCTCGCAAGGATATTTTAGCCATGATGACGGACTGTGCCTTGATGAGTAGCGTGCATAAGTCTGCATGCTAGATACGTCCCTGCCAGTTGTGCGCACGCGCCCGTCGTTGTTAACCGTGCCGTTCAAAGTGTGTACGGTAACACGCTTCCGCTTACGACACGACTCGCGTTTATCACGAGCGGAGAGGTGGAGCTTCGGTTACTGCGACAATTCTTCTGACGGTATTAGCTCGCAGGGGAATTCTGAGGGTAGTGTGGGCATAGACCCTGTTTGTGGTGTATTTTGAGTACTAACAATCTTGCGGGTTGCCCTTCAATGTATTGTGCAGGCTAAAAAGACGTAGGCAGCGTGTTTTGGTGGTTGATCAGAGTTCCTTACCTGAATACACACAGGGTAAATACAAGTGGGAAAACGAAGCGCCTGTCTTTTTCCGGGACGCCCGTCTCACCTTCTTCAGGCTTCTTGCTTGCGGGCACGACGCGCTGCCCAGAACGGAGGTAACGGACAGAAGGCGCCGACTGAACGGGGGGGGTAGGAAACGACTGCGGCGTGCCCGAACCGGGGAAAAGAAAGAAACCCGCTGCTGCGGCACATGCTCGGCCGCTGACCCCCCCGCAAACGGAGTTAAAAAGTGAGTTGATACGATCCGCTACCATCATCCGCGCGATTGCAGCAAAACAATGGAACACTGTATGACACCGCCGTCCTCATACACGGCGGCGTGTAGCGACTCCGCACAAAAGGGTTGCTCGATCAGGAGTGGGCGCAAGCAAGTTCTTGGAAAATTGGAGCCCACATACTGAGTGACAACTTTCTACAGCACTGCTCCCGTGGGCTTGAGGCAGTAGGTTTTCTTCGCTGCTGAAGAGAGCGAACGGGAATGGCCTCGCCACGTCTTTCGCACGATTTCGAAGCAGTAGATGATAACTAATCTCTTCAAAGATTGGTGGTACAAGTATGGTGCTGCACGCCACCAGTAGCGGCTAAGCTGTTGTTGTTGAACAGCTCGTAGTTGGAAATTGCATGGTGCCCACGGTGTACTGGGTCCCAGCGTACTGCTGGTATTGGGACAAACTTCTCGCCAATGGTGTCCTCAAGAGACCTCTTCCTCATCGGGATGAAGCGTTGGCGGTTCGAGGGAGAGAAGTGTTCTGCTGTTGTTAGCGAATACTTTCAATCTCCGGAGAGCCGAGGATCTCAAGGGTGAGTCTTGCTTCGTTTTCATTTTTCTCTTCATTCAACATTCCTGACTGCCATCTCGGTCGCGCTGTAGTGCAGAGGTCCAAGCAGGTCTTAGACGAAACTCAAAAGAAACCCGCGATGAACTTCGTTTTGGTTCTTCCTTCTCGGGTCAAGAGGCAGCAAAATACTCGACGTAGCTGCTTCGACTCCGAATGGAAGGGAGGAAATATAGAGGTTGAGGGGCAAATACAATACGAACACAATCTGTTGTGTTCTTCGCTAACAACACCGTGTTGTTTTCTCACTCAGGACTTTGACCTGTTGTGTATGTGTGATTTGTCGTGTTGGGGTAGACCCGCATGACCTCATGTAGTTACAGCCTTCTGTTCTTTGTCGGGCAGCATCGTCGAGCATTTCCTTTCAAGCTGGCGCTTATGTAAAAAAATAGTCGAAGAAATTGATCCCTTATGCTATATAAGTTATTATCCCATGATTTATCATTCACGGCGAACACCTGCTTTGGCACGCTGGTTTGTTCGCAGTAACATCGGTGGTCGACCCGCATGCTTATGGTTAACGTGTAAGCGCTTTCATCCCGGTGAAGAGACTACTAGCAACGCACCATTACCAACGTTCATAGAGCACAGGTCGTGATGCGAGGGTGTATCGCGCAACAAAGAACCTAGCAGATGGATGCAGTCGGGTTACGACCCCTTTAGTAAACCGTCGCGGAAAATAGCACATCAATTCGAGGGGAGGGTGCATGGCAGGTAAAAAAGACGCGACCCCTAAACCCCGGGACATTTTCGAGCTTCAGGCCAGGAATTTCACGCCGGATGATACGCCAGGAGCACAGGGCCACGGAAAGACAGTGCCGAAAAGGTTTCCGCCCCACTTCTTGAGTATTTGGCAGTTTTCCTCCCTACCGAAGGGCGTGCGGGGAGGACCTGTGAGTCGAGTACGAAATCCGTAAAGACTTCAGGAGAAACCAGCAACTTCCTCCCGAAACCCGCTTTTTGTGTCTAACAATGCACGTTGTCAACAACAAAAACAGATCGATGGCAGCGTACTATCCTCACTCCCGTTAGATGAACAAAACAGGTTTGAAGGAAGTGCGCACAAACAAAAAAGACGTAAGTGAAAATGCCTGCCGTTCATCGCGACGACATTGATCTTTCTACTGTGAAGTGGAAGAATGTGGCCGCGGTTGAGTGGCCCGCGGAGGAGACAAATGCTGATGAAAGAACAACGGGTGTGTTCTATCCCATCACGGCATGTAGTATTATCGGAGTTTTGTATCTTCTTCGGCACAATTAGCTCTGTCTAGCGGTCTAGCTCAGTTCGCCGTTTTATATTTCTTGGTAACAAGCATAGCGAGCACGACAAAGTTTGGGGGCAGCAACGCGGCCTGTTCAAGTAAGCCCGAGGTAAGAAGCTCAGAGATAAAGAGACAGCGGACGAGGTCGTCACGCCTTAGCAGTCCCAGGCCTCTGCCCACGTGCTTGTGATCTCGTGGTCATCGCTATCGCTACCGCGATGACCTTTTCCGAGATAGAGAGAGACAGAGAGAGAGATAGACAGAACACATCAAACCAAGCCAATGAGTGGACCTCCACCGATAGGTGGGCCGCGCTGACCTTTCCCGAGCGAGAGAGAGAGTGTGTTGATATCGGTTTTTGCGTGACCTCCAGTGTATCTACGACTATGCTGCTGGTGGGCTGAAAAAGACAGGCGCTTCGTTTTGTTTGTGCGTGCCGGTTAATCGTTTTTCCCACTTGTATTTACCCTGTGTATATTCAGGTAAGGAATTCTGATCAACCACCAAAACACGCCTACGTCTTTTTAGCCTGCACACTACATTGAAGGGCAACCCGCAAGATTGTTAGTACTAAAAAAAAAACGTACTGCGGTTGTACCCGAAAGTGGTCAGTCGCAAGGGGGGCTGCATTGTCCCAGTTTCTCGCCAGGGACCGCACCAGCATCAACCCGAATTCTGCAGACATCTTAACTCTACCGTTAAGCCTACATATATATTACGCAACCAGGAACAGACTGATGAGCTTGTCAGCACCAATTAAGTCCGGTGTGCCAGTCATGATCCTGGTGTGTGTGCTTCGGTCACCCCCTGGAGACAGCTCTTCCTGTTCCAGAAAGCCGACAAGGAAGGTTCTTGCTAGAACGCGGCATCACGGTGTGCCGCCGTGCTCGCCTGGTTAGTAACCACAGGCATTCTGGATGCTCCCGGGCGGTTCTTATGGTCCGCCGACTATTTTCCGGCTCCTTTTCCGAACCAGGTGCCAAAAGATGCCCAAAAAGCAATAAAGTGGTGAGGTTAGGCTTCCGATACCCGCCACTCGAGAGCAGCACAGAACTCTAAAGGTCGGGTTTTCTGTAGAATCGTCTGTTGAACTCTTGCGCCCGGCATACCCACCCACCCAACCCAAAAGAGTACCCAGAGTTGTGGGCCAGCGGCACATTGTCTCCCTTGAGATTATGCAAGTGGCGGCCTCCTCGGGTGTTTTTACAAGGCAGCAGTCGCTCAAAAAGAAAATGGGGTCGGTTGGCAGGCGGAATAAACAGTGATGATACAGTGGTGCTGTGAGAAGAAGAACGTGGTCGGCAGGCTGAGGCGAGCCAGGAATTGCACAGGTTTCAGAGGGGGGGTTGTAGCACAAGAAAAACACTCGACGCAGCTGCTTTGACTCCGAATGGGAGGAAGTATAGAGGTAGAGGGAATACAAACACGATCTGATTTGTTCTTCGCTTACACCACCGTGTGTTTTCTCACTCGGGACTTTGACCTATTGTGTTTTGTCGTGTAGGGATAGACCCACACAACCTCACATCCGTTCAACACGTGGTTCGGTAGTCACAGCCTTCGGTTCTTTGTCTGGCAGCATCGTCGAGCATTTCCTTCCAAGCTGGCGCTTATGCAAATAATACATCCTCCTCCTACTGCGTATGTAAAAAGAAAGATACTCGAGGGACTGCCTTGTGCTCATTTCGAAGGAGGCTAGAGGGGAAGAAAACAATACAACTACAAAGTGGGTCCTTTTTGTTGAACGCTTACGCCCGCCACTAAACCCAGATTTACCTGTGTTTCGTGTGGGCTACAGCACACACACACACCTCCTTTGATCTATCGCAACTGGCAGTCTCCTCAAGCAATTCCTACAAAGCAGGTGCAAGCGAGGGGTAAAATTACGGTGTTCGGAGCGACGGGGTAATAACCTTTGTACAAGTGTTAGTTCTCGTCGGAATAGTATTAATCTTCTAAGATCTTCGATCTTATACGACAAAAAAAAGGTCCTTGATCAGGTGATGTGGGCGCACCCCTCGGGCAGCAACGAGGGCTGCCTTGGGGCACGCGACACCCTACCATTACGCGCCCCAGGGGGGCTGCGTTGACCGTGGGCAACCCAGTGGTGCCCCCTTGCTAGGGAGCGCACTGGACGGCAAGGTGGTCATCTTATTTTGAGGTCACATAGGGTAAGCACGCCGTGCGTATAAGTCGAACTTTGAGTGCGTGAGCCCCTCCGAAGAAAGGTCCATCGCACTAGTTCCAGGCTACTTAGCCCGGGTCTCTAGGTCGCGTCCCCCGCCTTCTCTTGGTCGCCTGATCTTGCGTCTTCCTGGTCCGTCCGGGCTGGTCCGTCTTGCATCACCTCGTCTCCACTCCCTGCCGCACGAGCTTCCTCCATTTGCGCACGAATTTGAGTGCGTGAGCCCCTCCGAAGAAAGGTCCATCACACTGTACCAGGCTACTTAGCCCGGGTCTCTGGGTTGTGCGGCCGTGCGCACTTTTTGGAGTGTAAGTTCGCTTAGGGATCCGGGATTTTAAAGTCTCCGGGTGACCATTGTCGTAAAGGTTCCTATAAGGTATAGTATGTTCGTGTGCGTATCGTATCTGCTGTAGTGGCAGTACGTGTACTTGTGCGTGTATCTTTGTTGCCTATTGCCGACGATTCGACTTATTTTAGCGCGCGCTCTTATTTCCTGTGTGCTTTGCCATTTCCATGTCTCTTTTTAGAGTTAAGGTTTTCCTGAAACCCGGCGCGCACGCGTGCGCATCCATCACTGCCATAGGGGTGGTCATAAGGGAGCACGAGTGCCTCTTCACCCGTGCAGGGAGCAGCACGTGACACAAACAAGAAGCCTTCTGCGTGTAGAGCTTTTGGTGCGGTACGAGTTTCTTGAGCCCTGTGGGCGTGCACATACTCGGTAACCAGCTCAACCGCGTTTCTACGCAGTTGCCAGGACGGTGCGTCACATAGTATTCCATCCACAAAGAGCGGTTGAAGCATCGCAGTCATCCTGCTTGGTCGAATTACAAGCGTCGTCTTCACGCGTGCCGCCGTTATTAGATGTAGGCTTCGGCGGGGTTCTGAGGTGTTGATGAGTCAGGCTGCAAGCAGCTGCCTGCAAGATCATCCATGCCGTGGCACGCTTCTGCCTCTGGCTGGCATGCGGTTTGGAAGACGATGGCTCGAGAGAGGCGATGACCTCTGGTAACACCTTTGGCATGGAAGTGGTCACAGACGCGAATGCGGCGTCTGCAGTGGTGTGTGGTTTGCGTATATCGGACAGGGCGGCTGGGTCAAGCGTCTTCACGCAGGGCCGCCGTTTGCGGGGGCAAGCGTTAGCGGGCGGGGCTTGAACGTGTCCGGGGGATTGATGATGTCGTCTCGCGCCTTGACCAGCTGCAACTCCTTCGCTGCCATGGCGCGCGACTTCGGGTTGACTACGGGCGAGACGGGATCGAACTTCGACGATGCGGAATCGAAAGAGCTGTTCAGGGCATTCGCCCCCGCCGCCTGACACGCGCTGTCGATGCAGGCGGCAGTCTTTTTGATGACAGCCTGCACGGTCCCCACAGCCTTGCTCATCGCATTGTCCAAGCCGGGCTCTAGAGCTACCCAGCCGAGGATGAGCGCCGACATTAGGTCGCCAGTCCCCGTGAAGTAGTGATCCAGCTTCGGTACCGTGATGATACTCCGCTGCGGTTCCTCCGGAGGAGTGACGGGGGTTATGGACGCGAGTTTCTGCTTTCGGATGCCGTGTGCCTCGGACGACACGATGGCCAGGGTGTCCTTGTACTCCGCAACCTCGAGGGACGTAATCACCACTCTGCTCACGCCTTTCGCGTGGAAGTGGTCGCAGACACGGATGGCGTCGTCGATGGTGTTAATTTTAATGTCGGACAGTGCTTCTGCCTCGAACTGGTTCGGTGTCAGAAGGTCAGCGTGCCGGATAAGCTCCTTGAAGAGGGGCAGCATTTCAGGGGACACGTACAGTTTGCCGTTGTCGCCGAGAACCGGATCGCACGTGTAAAAAAGCTTCGGGTTCAGCCCCCGCAACGTCTTGATCACATCTTCGATGCTGCTGAGAAGATCGGCGGACCCGATGTAACCCGTAAGCAAGTGCGTGTAACCATGTGCGAGACCGTTGTCCACCAAGCCCTGTACGATGTTGCGGAGGTCGCTTCCATCAAGTCGACTGCCTTTGAAGGAGGGGTACCCGGTATGGTTGCTGAAGTGCACTGTGTTCAGAACGTCCACCTCCACTCCCAGCAGCTGCAACGGGAAGGAAGCGCATTTGTTGCCCACGTAACCGTGGACCACGTGACTTTGCATGGAGAGCACCCGCGGCATGGCCATGGCGTTCCGTTCCCCTTTCTATCCGTCCTCGGGGGGCAGGGCCGATCCCACCAACCCAGTTCCTAGCGTTATTGGTGGATTAGAAGGTCGGTATTTTAAAGTCTCCGGTTGACCGTAGAGGCTTGGGTAAGGAGGGGGGTTGAGAGGGTTGAAAAGTGAGAGGGTGCTGCTCGTTTCGGGTGATGTGTCACTCCGCTGTCAAAAACTTGCCGTGACACCTATGACCATGGCTTCCGATGTTTTTCGGCTCAAATTTAACTCACATGCGGAACGTGCGGAAAAGGTCCAAGAAGGTGCGGGAAAAAAACGTTTCCGAGTTTCATGCAGGAGGGGCACAAGCTCTAGAACAGGGTTCAGGGTGTACCTGGTAGAGTCAACTTGCCATATTTGGGTCGCCAAGTTCACATCCGCACCACATTCGCTCATCCTTTGCGGGCTTCGTGGTTTTGTGCGGTTGGCGGCTTATGCATCATTTTGCTTTGTTCATCCGTCGGCTCGCGTCAGTGTTAAGGTCGTGAGCCGACGACACGACCACCAATGGCCGCAAGCGACATTGAATGCGATCTGTGGTGAAGCCAATTAACAACCGAAAGTATAGCGGAGAAAAGCGTGTGTCGGCGCTGTACGCAACGCCGTAAAGACACGGCCGAGAGCACGTGAAGCGGGCAAGGGCTAGACGTGGCCCGCCTGGTCGGACAAAAGAGAGGGGGAGGTGAACTGCGGAGAGACGGAAAGATTTGCGCTCCTTGCGAGCCGCTGTATTACTTTGTGAAGAGGAGGTGGTTGCGGTGGCTGCATTTGGGAAAGTGCGAGTGGCACTTGTTTGGACCAACTTAACGCCGCGCTTTTCGGCTATCAGAAATAGCTTTCCCGCTGGAATGTTGCAGGATTGTACTGGGTGGGGATGTGCACTGGCGACCGTTCCCCGGTGGTTCTATCTGCGGGCTTCTCACGAAAATGCACTATAGAAGTAGTAGTAGTTTGAACTTGATATGCAGCAACAATCTGAGACGATGGACTGCAGAAGCCGCTACAGACTACCTCTTTGCACGCGTCGTGTCATGCTTCGTAGCAGGAGGTGGCGTTCTCATTCGGGAGCACAGTCTGGAAGACGAACGGGGCAACAAACAAACGAGTGATCCAAAGCGGCAACCTGGGCGGGTGGTCCGATCCGAGCGCAAACAGCGGCAGTGGCACGTCGGCAGCAAAGATGGTCCGCAGAGAAGCTCAAGCGTCGTCCGTACACGCGGGTCCACGTTTGAGAATCTTCGTAAGAGCAACAGGCACTGCGAATCTAGGGTAGGCACGAGACAGTGATCTGGTGCCTGCCGTGCGGTGGAAAAAGACAGGCGCTTCGGGCTGATTGTGCGCGCCGGTTGATCGGTTTCCCACTTGTACGGTGTCGTTTTCAGGTAAGGAATTCCGATGAACCACAAACGTCTTTTTAGCCTGCACAATACATTGAAGGGCAACCCGCAAGATTGTTAGTACAAGGAAGTCGCACGACACGGCTGACGACGAGCCTTGGGAGAGTTCAGCCGGGGTATTGCTGCCGCCGCACGCGGGTGTGCCGCGAGACGAAGTGGATCCGCGACTTCATCGAGTACACGCGGGCGGCCCCGTGCTGGTCCGCGCAGAGGAGGAAGCTGGCCACGTCGTCCGCGCCGCGGACGTCCGTGTACAGGTGCACCGGGACGTAGGTGGCGGCCGACGGCCGCCCCCGGATCCTCGCAGGAGCACCACGCGACGAGTACTCGAGGATAGCTAGCAGCGATCGGCTGACGGATTACCGCGGTAGGGGAGAAACACGCTGCTTAGATGGCGTCTTCGATGGCCGCGAACTGTATTTACCACGTGCCATTTTCTGGTAAGGAACTCTGTCGTCGGAATCACCAAAACACGTAGCTTACTTCGTTTTAGCCTCTAGTAAAGGGGGGGGGGGTCGAATAATAACAGTTATTTGACACACGTCTGGTTGTCTAAAAACACTACCACTACCGGATCCTGCTACTGTTCGGCTACCCGGAACTTTTTTTAGTATTCGACAAATCGAATGATAACACAGGTGTTCTTATTCGACCCCCCCCCCTTTACTAAATAGTCGCACGACACAGCTGACGACGAGCCTTGGGAGAGTTCAGCCGGGGTATTGCTGCCGCCGCACGCGGGTGTGCCGCGAGACGAAGTGGATCCGCGACTTCATCGAGTACACGTGGGCGGCCCCGTGCTGGTCCGCGCAGAGGAGGAAGCTGGCCACGTCGTCCGCGCCGCGGACGTCCGTGTACAGGTGCACCGGGACGTAGGTGGCGGCCGACGGCGCCCCCGGATCCTCGCAGGAGCACCACGCGACGAGTACCCGAGGGTACCTGGCGGCGATCCGGCTGACGGATACCGCGGTAGTGGAGTGGCCGAACACGGCCACGGCAAACAGGGCGTCGCCCGCTGCTTGGATGGCCTCTTGGATGGCCGCGACGTCGGAGTCCCGGCGTTGCGCGGCGACGGCAAGCTTTTGGACTTCGAAAAAGTCGAGCAGCTGCCGGGAAACGAACGAAGCCAGCCGCGGGTCTCGCGCGGCTTCATCCTGCTCGCTGACGAGCAGCAGCCTGTTTTTCCGCCGCCCCGCCGGCAACAGAAGGCCGTCGGCTCCCGGCGGGCAGACCACCGCCTTCGGGAAGTCTACCACGACGGGCAAGTTCGTGGGGTTGTACTGCCCATCGAGGATCGAGCAGCACACCGACGGGAGGACCGCGGCGTCCACGACGCACCGCGAGAGCCCGTAGCACCAGTGCAGGTGCCCGCAGAGGTGTAATCGCGCGCCACTCGCTTTGATCTTTCCGACCAGCGTCGGTTCGACGCACCACTTGTTGTGCCCCTTCGCGAAAAAGACGCCGTGGGACACGACCACGTCCGCCTGGCCGGCCGCCAGGCTGTCCCACATGCCCCGCGGATCCGGGGTTTGCCAGGCTGAATTTCGCGAGGTGCCGACGCTGTGCGGGGATCCAAAGAAGCGGATGCCCTGCACCGTCTCGAACTGGTTTTCGAGGTACACGGCGCGGTCCGGGAGGCAGCCGCGGACGGCGGCCGCGCCCGCCTGCAGCAAGTGCGCGTCGTGGTTGCCGCCGATGAGGACGATGTCCTTGTGGGGCTGCGCCCGCAGCCAGCCCGCGAAGGCGGCGAACTGTGCGGCGGCTTCGTCGCGTGCGACGGAGCCGCTGCGCATCAGGACGTCGCCGCAGTGGACGAGCACGTCGCCGGCGGGCACGGCCACCTGCTGCTCCATCAGATGCGTGTCGCTCACGCACGCCAGCCGCACGCACCCGGGGACGCGGTCCACCGAGCTCTCGACGGTCAGCACCCGCTCTGCGGGTCCGAGGTAGTTGAACGCGGGCATGAATATAGTTTCGTGTTTCCGACGGCGAACGCCGGTCTTTCGGTCTTTTATTTGTGCAGGTTTCGTTGCTTGTTTTCTCGTATTTTTCGTGTCGGGTGTTTGTTTGAAAGGGAAACCTGAAATGGGTACTTGGAGTCTAGCCTTGCCAAAAGCGTTGAGTAGTATTAGAGGGTTCCAGTTCCTGGTAGCTACAAGTGTTCGATCGGACAGGGCCGTGATGATACCACTGGATGGATTATGACTGAATGTCTCTCAGCCAGAACGTCTCGGACCACGACTCGTCTCGGCGAGCGCAGTCAGGCCGCGGGCGGCGACGCGTGCGACGGAGCCTGGCTGGATTTCCGGAGGTGCCGACGCTGTACGGGGATCCCGCCGTCGCGAACTGGTTTTCGAGGTACACGGCGCGGTCCGGGAGGCAGCCGCGGACGGCGGCCGCCCCCGCCTGCAGCAAGTGCGCGTCGTGGTTGCCGCCGATGAGGATGATGTCCTTGTGGGGCCCGCGAAGGCGGCGAACTGTGCGGCGGCTTCGTCGCGTGCGACGGAGCCGCTGCGCATCAGGACGTCGCCGCAGTGGACGAGCACGTCGCCGGCGGGCACGGCCACCTGCTCCTCCATCAGATGCGTGTCGCTCACGCACGCCAGCCGCACGCACCCGGGGACGCGGTCCACCGAGCTCTCGACGGTCAGCACCCGCTCTGCGGGGCCGTTGAACGCGGGCATTATGTAGAGTGAGCGTTCGCTTGAAACTCCGGGGTTTTAAAGTCACCAGGCGACCTTCTATTCGGGTTTCCGACGGTAACCACCAGTCTTTCGGTCCTGTATTTGTGGAACGTCGCCGCAGTGGACGAGCACGTCGCCGGCAGGCACGGCCACCTGCTGCACCATCAGGTGCGTGTCGCTCACGAACGCCAGCCGCACGCACCCAGGACGCGGCCCACCGAGCTCTCGACGGTTAGCACCCGCTCTGCGGGTCCGAGATAGTTGTTTTTTGCTTTTGTAGCGTTTATTGTGGTGGAAAGGTTCGGTGTGGTGTTTTCGTTCGGGTCTCTGACCATCAAGGTTTGTTTGAGCAACACGAACTCCGTAGGTCTCGTCAACGATTGTTGCACGAATTCAAGAAAAAGACAAGCCCGTTTTGTTTGTGCGTGTCGGTTGACCGTTTTTCTACTTGTGCGTTCTGTTCGCCCTTCTATTTTCAGGTTCGGAGTTCTGGTCGATCACCAAAACGCGCTTGCCTACGTCTTTTGGCTGTTGGTGCTGAAAAAACAAAAGAACCCGGAGCAGATTGATCAGGCACGTGTTGGACACGAGGCAAGTGGGAAGGGTCGCAGCAACCTCGCGGCGTGAGCAGCAGCTCGCTGCACCTGATAGTGAGCGGAAGTCTTTGCTACGATGCATCGTGCGGAGTTGATTTCGATGTATTTGTCCTTACATTACCTTCTGTCGATACAGTGGGGCAACACTCCTACTCTCAGACTAGACTGTCAGAAATTCGCCTCGGTCCCCTGAAAAGGTTGTTCCATTTGTGTTCACTATGCGAGCTTATGAGCCAGCGTGGACCGGCCATCTTCGAGCGGCTTCCTCCAAATTCTTTCTGCTCACCTGATGCGGGCGTTGCATCTAAAAGGCTATGCCACTAAAGAGTCTAGTGATCATCGTCCCTCCCCCCGACGGATGCCTGTGTCACTAACGGGGGAGATGTGTCAGGCTGCTGGTTGGATGGTAGCATGCAGCTCGCGTGGGGCGATGAATCTTGCCAGAGGGCCACCACCTGGGGGTGGCACTTCTCGGGCAAAACAATGGGGACAGCTGGGGCCATCGGATCTCTGCCAAGGAACACAGGTGCCAGCGGCCACCTGAGGCTTTGAGGGTTGGTTGCAGTAGAGGTGTTCCCAGCCACCTAGAGATACAGGGGTTTCCGAGTGTTAAGTCCCGCTGGAGGCCCGACTTTCCGTATGGCGGCCGCAATAAGACGTAAAGTTGAAAGGTGATGCTGGCTACATGGCTAGCCCCCTTCAACCCGACAAGTCGTAAGTTGCGCAAAAATATCATAAGGACCAGTTGATGACACGTCGCGTGGTTTCAACTTATGCTGGAGATGGTTTTCGCGGCTTTTATGACCGGGTACACATCGAAGCCGTGCTGTCACTCAAACGCTCTGCAGTCTGCATTGTAATTGGAGACGCAGGAAACCTTCTCTTGGGCATATCTGCCCAAGTTGTGATACTGCACTCGAAGAAGTGCGGCTGCAGTCTGCACCAAGGCTTGGAGACCAGACGGAAAGTCTCAACGCAGAACCGAGCGCAGCGCCTTCGGCAGCTGTTTTCGTGCACCGAGGTCCTTGTACCTTGGTGGGACAGTCTCGGTGTACATGCTGGAGATGCTCTTTGCGGCTTCGATGAGGTCGACTGTCTGCACGTCGAAAATGTGCCACCAGTCGTCCGGCAGCGGAATATCATGCTGCCGGGCGGCCAGGTACAGGCACGTCGCTGCGAGCACGTTGGACGTGAACCGGCAGTGCACCGTCAGCCGGAACGAGTCGCAGGCAATCGCCCACGCCGTCTGCGCGACGTCCTTCTTCTTCCCGCCGAACGCCGGGCCGATGATCTCGCAGAACAGGACCACGTGGCTCAGCGGCCGGGGGGTCGCGAGCTGGTACCCCAGGGTTCGGAGCGTCGTTTTTTCGGCCAAAATCACCGCATCACGGTACTCGGCGTAGAGCTCCGAAGAGAAGTCGAGCGACGGGGGGACGGCCTCAGTCTGCGACCGCCGCGCGAGCACACGGTGGAAGACGGCGAGGAGGTCCTTTATGAGGGTCTGGCAGTCTTCGAGGGTCAAGGCGAGGGACAGGCAGGCCACGGCCGTCAGGTGGACGTCCGCGTTTCGCAGGCTCTCGTTGAAGTAGTACCGGTGGAACAGCACCCGGGCCCTCCCGCTGACCGCGGCCGAGCAGCTGAGGAGCACCGACGCGTCGCGGATCACGTCGCAGCCGTAGGCCCGCTGTTCCCACTCGTCGTCCGCCGACACGCCGTCGCCGCCCGACGGGGTCGCCACGAGCCGCCCGTGGGGCAGCAGGTGCTGCAGCTCGTCTTCGCTGCCAGCTAACGGCGGCGGCATGCCCCCCGCTTCCTTCCCATGCCCCTGCGCATTTTGATAAACGAGGAGGGGGGGGGTTATAGGGGGGGGTCAAAAGGTCTTTTTTTGCGTCAAAATGGTGACATCTTCAGCCTGTAGACTTAACGGCAGTTTAAGGCTAAAAAAACATGCAACCCGCCTCAGAAATGCCCGGAAACGTGTTTTTAGAGTTAAAGTTCGCTTGAAATTCCGGGGTTTTAGGGTCTCCGTGTGACCGTTCATGAATGGGTTCTCTTAGAGCAAGAAAGGGCTATGTGATTACGGGTTGTATATTGCGTGCACGCTTTCGTTATGGGTTATGGCTAGCCATGTCCGGGACTGTTCGTGACCGACACCAAGTACATTCCTTCGTGCGAAAAACGATGCGGATTGCAATTGGAATAGGTCGGCGTGCGAGCGTTGTCGGATGATGTCGGCCGGAGGTAGGCGTGGGTCCGTTATGAAAGCGTCGTTGCTTGAAGTTTAGGCAAGTGGTGGTGGTGCTTGGGACGGCTTTTGGGGGAAGTTTCATGGAAAATGGCTGTATTAGTTGATGGTTTTAGGGTGGACACCGTTTGGTACCGGCTAGCAGCCTGTGGGTGTGCTTCACTGTTCATACCATGCAAAGATGAGACTACAGTCACGTACAGGCAGCCACAAATGGAAGCAACAAAAGGGCGAACGACACTCAGGAGGAAGGCAGCTATGAACGTTGCTCGTCTGGATGGTTAACAACGTCCCAAACGTCCCAAAAGGTTCTCTGGGTCTTGCGCAAGCTGAGGTGTTGTTGACACCGCAGGCAGCAGCTCTTCCCCGACCTTCTGCTGAGAGAGCGATATTCACAAAGTTCGATGTCTTTCCGAGAAAAACAATGAGATGCTCTCATCCGTCGTGGAATTTTCCAGATCCCAACGTTTTTGTTGAAGGGATGCACGCGACAGTATCTTTTATTCAAGTTCGCCTTTCGTACACCACCCCGAAGGGGTCGCATTGCACACGCACGGAAGACAATACTGGTCACCGGGTTGTATCTCTGGTACCTAACCCCAACGCACGTTGAGCTTGAACAAAAATAGAAAACTGGACTTGAACGAGCGCACTCACCTAACTTGACAACTGCATGGCTCGATCCCTTCTTGGTCAACAAACGTGCAAGCTCTCTTTCATCGTCTTCATCAACGACTTAAGCTTTGCCGACACGGGAGCCTCACGGGAGCCTCAGCCTTCCCCGGGAAGTGGCGACAAGGTGTACAATGCCGAGATTCACACACCACCCACGTTTTGCGAGGACAGAAGTGATGTTAAACGGCATAGAAGCAGCTTGCTCGGACCGCTGGAACGACGCCAAACCCGTGTATCCGCAGGACGTACCCTTCGCCCAATGGAAACTGAAGTTTCCCATCAAGGCGTTTAGCCGCCGCCGTAGGCCGTGCCGTGACGTTGTGGGTGTCTATCAAGCTCACAGTTCCTTGTATTTTCTCCTGCTTCATCCGGAAGTCGTCCAACGAAACAACCTTTGCACTGGTAGGGCGCCGCCTGCCATATCATGACTTCGCACCCACTTCCGTACCCTACTCATGGCCGAGACCATCGTCAGCAACCCGACGACAGACAGATGCCTCTTGCAATGTCAATCTCTGGCTGGCGGGTGAGCTCGCCTCGCGGGGGATCGCGCATTGTAGCGCTGTGGGCTCTCTTCTTCTTTGTGACTGCACGGCCAACGGTCTACGTAACGCCTTGATGAGAAACTTCAGTTTCCATTGAGCGAAGGGTACGTCCTGCGGACACACGGGTTTGGCTTCGTTCCAGCGGTCCTTGGAGGCAAGCTGCTTCTATGCCGTTTAACAGCAGTTTCGTCCTCCTTGTGGCGTATCCAGGCAGCGTAAAGAGCATAAACCTTGTCGCCACTTCCCGGGGAAGGCTGAGGCTCCCGTGTCACCAACGCTTAAGTCGTTTTGGTGCCGGTGCGTGGACATCTCTCACGCCGGGCTTTTGTCTGGTTCCGGCTGTTTCACTGGGGCTCGCCGAACATGGTCTTCCCTCGTAGGTCTTGTTTCGGCGGTTTGTCAAGTTCCAGAATGACACTGTCTTCTGGAGACCCCCAGTGTGCTTCTTGCGTCTGGGGAGCATCTGGACAACTTCAGCTGTCGTAGTATCAGCTGGCACGATCGATGGGGCGGCAACGGAATCTGGATGTGGTTGCCAGAAAGGACAGGTTCTCATAGCACTCTTGCTACAAACCCCAGAGAAAGTCACAAAGCTTTCCCCCGGAACCCACCCCTACGGGGGTACATTCTCTGTACAAATAGAGTATAATGGACTATCGCATATTATCGCATGCCGATTATGTGCGATAATTTTGTGCGATAATGCGATAAGTATTATCGCATGCGAATCGTTTGACCACTATGCCTAGGGCTAAGTTGGATGGAAACGCCGTTTCTTTTAGTTTTTTCGAAATATGGAAACGGAAACGGAAACGGAAACGGAAACGGAAACGGAAACGGAAACGGAAACGTTTCTTTTAAAAGAAACGCCGGAAGGCTCCTCATGTTGAGGGGTCCTATAGGATAACCACTTCGCGGGTCCTTCTGTGTCCGTTTCCAGCCAAATTTTGGCTTTCCTTTCAGAGGGCGGTATCACCTTCTTCTTTTGATCTACCAGCAGGCACTTCTCTTCCTCCGTCTCGGCCCCTTCTTGTGTGTCGTCGCGGTTTCGTTTGTGCAGAGCAGTCGCTGATGCTCACCGCTTTCTTTCGTCGGCGATCTGACACGAGCAAATAGGTAATTACAAGCTAATGATGCAGAATGTCGTCACATGCGGATGCTGAGGTTTTCTGACACCAGATTCCACTCTTCTGTGCCTACCACTTCGTCCTCTGCTGCTTCCAACCCGCGTTCTCATGTTTACTTGTATCGGCGGCCGTGCCGAGTGGGGGTTTTTGAATCTGCCGTCCTCTTCTGCATTGTCGGTGGGGTTCTTCCTGCCGTCGCTGTCTATGCTCCGACAACACCGCCCGATGGTGCCCCTTCCGGTGACGGTTGCCACCCGTCGTCGTATGCAAGGTGCACTGTGGCAAGCGATGACGCACACGTTACTGCGTGGCCATCGCTTTTCTGGCGGGTTTAACATTGCCCCGGCATACGTGTGCCCTTCTCACCTCCTGATGCTGATTGCACTCCCTCTTTGTCTTTCGCCGCCGAAAAACCCCGGTCTTGTAGCCTGTGGCGCGGCGGTGCTCCCGCTGTCCTGAACGATCGTATCTGTATAGCCTATTATTGGAAGCGGATGTGCTTTCTCGATCGTCTTCAGCGCGTTGGCCAACGGCCTCGCATAACAGAGCATCGTCGCCACAACAGCCATTGGTATAAAGAGCTGCAGACCTCAAAGTCATCACAACCGGATGCGTGTGGTTGCGTCTGCTCCACGCGGTCGCAACTCTTATGCTTCATTCCTCCCTCTTTTTCGGAGCCTCCTTGTCCATGGTTTCCCACTGGATTGCGAGGTCCGCCGTTCGGAACACATTTCCGGTCGGACCTTCAGCAAGTATACTGGTGGCATACCAGCCGTTTCTTTTGAAAAGAAACGGCGTTTCCATCCACCGCCAAAAAGAAGGAAACGGAAACGGAAACGTTTCCAACGTTTCCATCCTACATAGCCCTAGGGGGGAAAACTTAGTTTAATGTTTAGGCAGAACACTGCCTCGCATGCATGTTTGATGCTAGCATCAAGTCTTCGTCGAAGAAAGTGTAAAATAAAATAGGGGAAAGGGAAAAAGGGTCGCAGGGAGTGTAAGACTCCGCAGGTAGGGTCTGGAACCTTGAGGGACTATTCCTCTTTATTCTTTTTTTCACCGCGGTGTTGTGTGCACCTCGTTCTTTGTCTCTGGTTTCGCTCTTGAACGCATACCAATCCAAAGTTAGAGCTCTCCAGTGGGTCCTTTGGACGGGGACTTTCGGTCCTGTTCCGGTGCTATCACAACTTTACAACAGGGGGGGGGCAAGGGTACCTGTAAATCCAGGGCCTCCAGGGCCCGGGCCCCGGGCCCCGGGTTAGCGCTAGGGTCCAGATAGGGTCCAGGCCCACGGTAATCGAGCCATCCAAGGATGGAATCTTCAATATTGCAGCTTCCACAACAAGCGGAGAGCAAGACGAGAACAATTAATATTATGTCCGATTTCATGATCTGAAATTCAGACTCGCGTAACCCGCCTGCTTCAACTCCACGAGCCGAAGCAAAGCCTCCATTGAAGAAGTGGACATCTTGTTTCCTTTTTGGGGTGAGACTAGATTCGTTTTCATGCTTAAAGGCTTCGTACCGGATCGAAACAAGGAATATGCAATTAGTACAAGCTGATTGAGTTCCACTAGGCATTCATCTTTCAACAATCGACTATATCACGACGCAAGTTAGAGACAGGTCATGGGTTATGTCGCACTCAAAGCAAATATGGTTCGGTTCGAAGTTCGAAAGGAAGGGTCGATAGTCATTCATTGGAAAAACTCAGGTAAGATGGAAAGAACTGCGTAGTTTTATTCGAACGATATGAATCCAGCCGACTCTTCCCGGCTACTCGTGCCCTTCCTCGGCGCAAAACGGAAGAGCGAAGATTCCGATTCCTTTTCAGTTTACGAATGTCAGTAACGGCACCAGATGCAACCGACCTCCAACCAAGCGAAGGGTTGGCATAGTGGCACTCATTTGACAAGACATCGGCTAGCTCTGTGTGTGTGAAAATTTGGAAAACCATAGCAATAATGACCAAAAGTTGGAAAAATCTGCCAAAAATGGCCGAAATCTGGAAAATTTGGCCAGAATCTGGAAAAAATGGCAAGAATGGCTAAAAATCGGAAAAATGGCAAAAATGGCCAAAATCTGGAAAACTTGGCCAAAAAAAAAAAATCTGCCAAAAATGGCCGAAATCTGGAAAATTTGGCAAAAAACTGGAAAAAATGGCAAAAAACTGGAAAAAATGGCAAGAATGGCAAAAAAACCGGAAAAATGGCAACAATGGCCAAAATTTGGAAAAATTGCCCAAAATGGCCAAAATCTGGAAAAATTGGCAAAAATGGCCAAAATTTGGAAAATTTGCAAATGGGAAAAATGGCCAAAAATGGCCAAAAATGGCCAAAAATGGCCAAAATCTGAAAAGTATGGAAATTGTGGAAAACTGTGGTAACTCCAGCCAAAAGTGAACGAAAATAGTTTCGAACCTTCCAAAAGTAAACGAAGCGATTCCAAAACTAGTTTCGAACCTTCCAAAAAGTAAACGAAGCACTTCCAAAACTACAAACGAACCGATTCCAAAAGTAAACGAACCGGTTCCAAGAGTAAACGAGCCACCCAAAACTAGAAACGAACCTTCCAAAACTAGTTTCGAACCTTCCAAAAGTAAACGAAGCACTCCCCAAGCTAAATCAGCCTAAAAAGAGCCCAGAAACGAACCGATCCAAAACTAGTTTCGAACCTTCCAAAACTAGAAACGAACTCTCCAAAACTAGAAACGAACCAAGAAGCGAACCGATTCCAAAAGTAAACGAAGCGGACCCGGGGGGGGTAGCATGTTGCAAAATGGAGGTTTAAGCCACCTCGACAAGACGTCCGAAATTAGCCGATTTCTAGAATTTCTACAAAGCGAGTCCCAAATCTGGAGAAAAAATAGTGTAGAGTACATTTTGGAGCATTCCTGGGCACAAATGACTACATCCTGAGTCATTCCTGTCACAGTCTGACCCTGCTGCCGTCTTTTGTGGCTGTTTCTGGTGTTTGGATGACCCTAGACCATACCCGGATCAGCCCGGACCAAACCCGGATCACCCAGACTAACCCGGACTAGACCCAGTCCAGGGTCAAATACTAGCAAAACCTCCAGGGAGCACTCCATAACGCCCAAAATTCCGAATTTCCACCACCAGGAACTTCACAATCTGAACAACCATAATGGAAGCTGCGACAACTGAGGCGAAGCAGTTCTTAGCGAAGATTGAGAACAGAATCAAGAGAGTGTGTGAATTAACTCACATCGATTTCGACAGGATGAGACGGCGCTACAAGTGCGGAACTACCCCCGCGTTATCTTTTTCTAAGGCACTCGTCGCGCGGGGGTGTTGCAAGAGGAAGGTGGGGATGACACAATGTGGTCCTCAGGTGCCTGTGTGGTGTTTGACCTGCGAGCATTCGCGGTACAAGAAGACGGTAGAGGGCGACGAGAGGACAACTTCTGCAGTCAAAGAAGTGAAAATGTTTTTGATGCGACTTGGCAGTAATACACGGTGCAGAGTTCCGGTGGAGATAATACTGAACCTTCGCATCCGCCATGACTGCAATGCAACACCTGCGAGGTACTTCTTGCAGGAATTGTCAAGTTTCTGCGCGAAAACTAAGAGCAGCGGGATAATGTTGTATTGTGTTAACTGCGAGCACAACGTTGCAGAGGGAGCTAAAACCCCGAGATGTTTACCTACGTCCAAGCGCGTTAGTGAGCCAAGTGGCAACACCCCCTACAACGAGACCAAGCGACGCCACACTCGACCACGTGGACCTTCGACAGCTGGTGTCGTACTGGACTTTGACGCGTCTGACGAAGAGCCGGACATACCGGAAAACACCTCCCCCGCTACCGACAACACATCACCTTCCCCAGGCAGGCCTTCCTACGACGTTCGAACCTGGAAAACCAAGGCCGAATCCCTTAGGAAAGCCTTGGAGCGTGCCAACTGCCAGAACAAAGAGCTTCAGAAGGAAGTCGATCGCCTCACCTTCGTGTCAAAGCAGGGTGGTCGGTGGCCTCTGCCTACGAAAGTGTTCAGCATACAACGAGGGGTGAGTGGATCCAGGACTAGGAAGGTAGGCTTTGGGCCAGGTAGGGGGGATTCTGGACCAGGGAGGGTGAATTCTGGACCAGGGGGGGGGGGGATCAGCGCTCTTGTTAAGGATCAGCCACTTTGGCCGGATGGCCGGATAAACCAGACCCCCCCCCCCCCCCCCCCCTCTACAGTGCAGTTGCCTTGGAGGCTGGGTGGTCAAATTCTCTAAGGTGAAATGGTCAAAATTCCCTGCCAAAAGTGGGCCCACAAAAATTTTCCAAAGTGTGGTATTTGGGGTATTTGGGGCAAAAAAAAAATTTTTTTTTCTGACCGCCCACCGTGGTGACCACCTTAGAGTGTGACAGGTAGCGTCTCCCCCCTCCACAGTGAAAATAGCCTGAGGGGGGGGGGGGGGGGGGGGGGGGGGGGTCAGCCGGCTGATGGATGGATGGATGGTTCTTAACAAGATGCCTGGGGGGGATTCTGGACCAGGGAGGGTGGATTCTGGACCAGGGAGTGTGGATTCTGGACCAGGGAGTGTGAATTCTGGACCAGGGGGTGGATTCTGGAGCAGGGAGGGTGAATTCTGGACCAGGGAGGGTGGATTCTGGATCAGGGAGGGTGGTTTCTGGACCAGGGAGGGTGGTTTCTGGACCCGGTAGAGAGGCATCTGAACTGCGAGGGTTGTGCTTGGGCCAGAGGGGGGTGTTTTCTGGACCACAGGGCGAATTCTTGATCATGCAGGGCAGTTTCTGGATGACGAAGGGAGATTTAGCTCGTGGCCAACACAGACGATCCCTCATTTTTGCACTTTATTATCATCGTTTCCGCCCTTTAGGGCGCGATTCTGATCGATTCCGGGGTCGCGGACGCTCAGAAGCCTCATGAACACAGACTTGTTTGGCTCAAAGGGGGGGGTGGGGGGGTGTGGGGTTCGTTTACTTTTGGAAGGTTCGTTTCCAGTTTTGGAATCGGTTCGTTTACTTTTGGAAGGTTCGAAACTAGTTTTGGAATCGCTTCGTTTACCTTTGGAAGAGTTCGTTTACTTTTGGGAGTGGTTCGTTTACTTTTTCGAAAAGTTACGAACTACTTCCAAAACTAGAAACGAACCGACTCCAAAACTAGAAGCGAACCTTTCCAGAACTAGAAACGAACCTTCCAAAACTAGAAGCGAACCTTCCAAGACTAGAAACGAACCTGCGAAGAGGGTCAAAAGAGTTTCCCCCCAAAAAAAAACGCCAGATACGCAAACTCTTTCGAACGCTGCGCACGGGTATCCTGCAAGTGACCTCTAACTATCTGTTGCATACGCGTATCCGGATCTGAAAGCCGAAGACTTTGTAACACTTTACCGCAACCGAAGTCGCGAACCGGGTTCGGCTTGCACTGCAAAGCAGCATAATTGTGTCTTGCGCACGAGCGCGGAAATCCGCCACCCGCCATTCGGCTAAATATCGCAAGAACACAATTGCGAAGCGTACTACCTTGTGAAAGCGGCTCCCTGCGGACTCGATGCAGCCCATTCTTTCATCAAGGCCTCACTGGTTTGCTCGAACAGGGAGGTGGAGCTGCAGTTCGCCAGCAAGCGCAGATCGTCCATGATTCTGACGCGAAGCACGGGAGCGACTCCACTTGACTTGAGTCGTGGCGGTCCACTCGGTCTGCTCCTGGTTTGTAAGTACGCACGCCAACGGAAAGCAAGTACCACACTTCCCGCGGCCTACGAACCACACGAGACAGATGGTGCCTGAAAGCTCCACCTTCTGCGTACCGTCAATGGCAATGACGAGGTGGTCCTTCGGTGCCCGCTTCGGGACGATGACTACCACGTAGTCCGTTCCGTTAGGGTCGAAACGGTGTTTGCAGACAAAGTCTGCGTGTTGGTTGTCGTCCCATTCATGTTTAAGCTGGGCGGCCCACTTCCCGATCGCCAAAGCAGGGCCGCGCAACCGGGAAGACTGGCCGGAACAACGCCGACCTGGACCGCTTGGGTGTTCCCGGATACGGAACTGCTTTATGGCGGTCGTCGTGTACCTCCTCCGGCAGAACGAGGCGAGCTCCGTTGCCGTGTACGCCGGGTTCTCCAGGGTATCCCACGTCTGCACCTTCCCCATACGCTGCGCAATCTGCTCCGAGGTAGCGTTGGGATTCTCGCTGAGAAAGCGGCTCACATCTGGGAGCTGCTTCAACCGGTTGTTCATATTCTGCAGGGGTGCCTCGTCATCGTGTTCGAGGCACTTCTCAGGGTCACAAAGCCGCCATCTTCCGCACGGCGCCCGCTTTGCGGTGAAGCCCCCCGGACACAGCCGTGCACTTACTTCTGCGGTGCTCTCTTTCCGCATCTTCAACGCTACCTGGGCTTCCGTGAGCGCGGGGTCGCTGTCCAGCTCTTGGCGCAGTCGGTTGCGGGCTTCCGCCACGCGAGTAGCTTCCACCTCGGTCTTGACGGTGCGTCGACATACAAACTGCATCTCCCTCCCAGTTTTCCCGACAAAGGAGCCCCCGAGCACGACCCACGTTGCTTCATCTCCCCCTCGGTGTACAGCGTCGGGGCGGCCAGTCTGGCAAGGTGGGTGCGTCGTGGTGTGTCATCTCTGCTTGGGCCAGTCTCTGTGGCACTCCCTTCCTGTGCCTGGGTGCTTGGCATGGGCGCTGGTGTCTGTGGGACAGGCGCAGGGGTGACTGGTGATGGTGGGATGACAGGCGCTGGTGTGATTGGTGATGGTTGTGGTGTGACAACAGGCGCGGGGGTGACTGGCGATGGTGCAGGTGGAGGTGGTGGAACGACCGGATCAGGCATGGGCGGTGGCGTTTCGAAGACAGGGGGCGGTCCGAGTGCGGCTGGCAGGCCGGCGTTGTTGCGCGCAGCATTTGTCATTATGTCCGATTTCATGATCTGAAATTCAGACTCGCTCACGTAACCCGCCTGCTTTAACTTCACGAAGCCTCCATTGAAGAAGTGGACATCGTGTTTCCTTTTTGGGGTGAGACTCGATTTCGTTCATGCTTAAAGGCTTCGTACTGGATCGAAACAAGGAATATGCAATTAGTGCAAGCTGGTTGAGTTCCACTAGGCATTCATCTTTCAACATTCGACTATATCACGATGCAAGTTAGACACAGGTCATGGGTTATGTCACACAAAGCAAATATGGTTCGGTTTGAAGTTCGAAAGGAAGGGCCGATAGCCATTCATTGGGAAAACTCAGGTAAAATGGAAAGAACTGCGTAGAGGGGGTCGGTCGAATACTAAAGTTATTTGACACACGGTGAAGCCCAGCCTCAGATGCTGGAGTTGAAGCTGGAGTTCAAAAGCGGGGGTCACACCCGCTTTTCGGGTGTGGATTGACACGCGTTTCGGTTGTGGCACACCCGCTTTTCGGGTGTGACTCGGGCACACCCTCTTTAACTCCAGCTTCTGAGGCTGGACCTCACCGTGCATGCTGTCAAAATTGCACTACCGTCATTTGACCCTTCTACTGTTCGGCACACCATGCCTACCCGGAACCTTTTTCAGTGTTCGACAAATCAAATAAGAGCTCAAATATTTTCCCCTTCGCACTTGCCCATTCCGGTTATCAACGAGTAAGGTAGGATGTCTAGTAGTATCGAGTGGTACGTGGCGATGACGACGTGGTTCGACCGACAGCCCCTATGGCAGTCTTCGAGGGTCAGGGCGAGGCAGGCCACATCATTTGGCCCTCCTACTGTTCGGCACACCGTCGGCCTACCCGGAACTTTTATCAGTATTCGGCAAATCAAATAAGAACTCAGATATTTTCCCCTTCGCACTTGCCCGTCCCGGTCGTATCAAGAGTATGGCAGGATGTCCAGTAGTATCGAGTGGTACGTGGCATTGCGATGACGACGTGGTTCGACCGACAGCCTCTTTGGACAAGGTCCGGCGGTCCCCCCTCCCGGGAGTTCCCGCCCAGTGTGCCGCCAGGTATAGATCAGCGGCGGGCCATCCCAACCTTATTCAGCTCCTTAATGACCCCGCTGTCAACGTCGACGCCCTCTACCAGAGCTGCGAGACTTGTGCTGTGCGAGATGTGCTTGGCATGCATTGGCGCATTCTGCCAGCTCACATGAGTGAAGCAGTTCAGCAACTGAGAACAAAAAGTGAGGCTTCTTCTTCGGCAGGACAACGTGGAAATGCCACAAGTACTACATGGTGTGCTGGCACAACGAGAAGCTAGGAGTTCGGGATTCGGCTTCGAGCGTTTGCCACGAAGCCGTCCACGTCGTGGGAACAGAGCTCCAAAAATCAAACCGCGGAATGGCGCGGTCGGAGCTGGAAATCCTTCCTCCCCCCCCGGATTTCCCCGGATTTCCCCGGGTTTCGTGCAGTTCCTCCTTCTTTTGAGATGCGCAAACCCGACCTCTTCGAGTATATTACAAAAGCAGGTGCGTAGTCCACCCATTCTCTCCGGCCATGAGCAGCGGTGCCCAGAACTGAGAGGGGGAGGTGCCGAGAAGGATAGTCGCATGGTTTCCCGAACACTTTGGCCTGACAAGAAGTTGTTAGGGTAACTATCACGGCATTGCACTCAACGGCGAAGCCGAGTCAGGGCACAGGCGCAACGCGCGCTGTGTCCGGCGGCATTACATTACAATGGTACAGTCTTCAGAGTACCGAGACTCGCCTCCACTCAGCAAAAAAAGAGAGATGATGGCACATAGAGATGCAACCATCATAGATACTCGGCAATGGCATCCATGGATGAAGGTGTCACACGGCGACCTTCCTCCAGGAGAAGAGCAAGATGCCGGCGAACTTGGTGTGAGCCTGACCCTCTTGCCCCGTGGAAAGGGCAGTTCCTTCGGTTCGAATCCATGCTTCTCGTTGTGCGGGTAACAGCACGTCAGTCGGCACGTGGGGATGCAACCACCATAGATACTCGGCGATGGCATCGCTGGAGGAACACACGGTGTCACGCGGCGACCTTCCTCCAGGAGAAGAGCAAGATGTCGGCGAACTTGGCGTGAACCTGTCCCTCTTGCCCTGTGGGAAAGGGCAGTTTCGGTTCGAACCTGTGCCTCTTGTTGTGCGAGTAACAGCACGTCAGTCAGCATGTCATAGATACTCGGTGATGGCATCGCTGGAGGAACACACGGTGTCACACGGCGACCTTCCTCCAGGAGAAGAGCAAGATGCCGGCGAACTTGGTGTGAACCTGTCCCTCTTGCCCTGTGGGAAAGGGCAGTTCCTTCGGTACCGAGTACAGGGCGTCCTCCATCTCGTCGGACCGCACGGCGGACGCGCAGAAAAAGACGCCGCCCGCCGCCAGCACCGCGCCCGCCGTCGCGAGGTCGAGCTTGAGGGAGTTCCGGAAGTAGAAGACGTCGGCGCCCACCACCACGTCGAACAGCCCACCTCCGTTCGCGGCCACCGCCCTCCCCGCGTCGTCGTCCGAGCCCCTCCGGAGCCGCGGGGCTGCCGGTTTGCCGTCGAACCCGTGCTTCTTGTTGTGCGAGTAACAGCACGCCAATCGGCACGTGGGGATGCAACCATCATAGATACTCGGCGACGGCATGCTGAAGGAAGGTGTCACGCGGCCACGTTTCTCCAGGAGAAGAGCAAGATGTCGGTGAACTTGGTGTGAACCTCGGTTCGAACCCGTGCCTCTTGTTGTGCGAGTAACAGCACGTCAGTCAGCATGTCATAGATACTCGGTGATGGCATCGCTGGAGGAACACACGGTGTCACACGGCGACCTTCCTCCAGGAGAAGAGCAAGATGCCGGCGAACTTGGTGTGAACCTGTCCCTCTTGCCCTGTGGGAAAGGGCAGTTCCTTCGGTTCGTCCACGAGCTGCCACTGCGGCGACTCGGCCACCGAGTACAGGGCGTCCTCCATCTCGTCGGACCGCACGGCGGACGCGCAGAAGAAGACGCCGCCCGCCGCCAGCACCGCGCCCGCCGTCGCGAGGCCGAGCTTGAGGGAGTTCCGGAAGTAGAAGACGTCGGCGCCCACCACCACGTCGAACAGCTCGCCTCCGTTCGCGGCCACCGCCTTCCCCGCATCGTCGTCCGAGCCCCACCGGAGCCGCAAAGCCGCCGTTTTGCCGGTGAAGCCGTGCTTCTCGTTGCGCGGGTGGCGGCACGCCAGCCGGCACAGGGCCACCGACGCCAGGGATATGTCGGAGAGCACGACGTTCCGCGCACAGACGGCGGCGGCGAGGCCTGCGAGGCCGACGCCGCTGCCCAGCTCGAGGACGGACTTCCCCCGCGTGTGGGCGGCGCCCTCGTCGGACTGCAGCCAAGCGGCCATCGTGAAGGCGGCGGGCCACGCCTTTATCGGCAGCGTGTTCTCTTCGAGCTCCCGCCGCGCCACCGGGTCCGCCACCGTCATGTCCGGCACGCTGGTGTTCTTCGACAAGAACGTCACGTCGCTCGCGCCGCGGAACGTGTTGACTGCGAAGCGGGCGTCGCCCTCCACCTTCTCCATCAGCGCGGCCACCGTCGCCTCGCCGTCGTCGACGTGCTCTGCATTCTCGCCAGCCGCTTCCATGTGAAGAGTGTCCTTCCCCCCTCACTGTATCGGTGTGTGAACTTGTGTACTGAATGATGATCAGGAGAGTGACTACGGATTGCTCTGCACACTGGATACGGAGTTGACCCGAGCTCCGGATTGCACTCAGCTCTGATCATGGGAGTGACAGAGTGCTGAACCGAGCTGGATTTCCGGCATTGCGCCTGATCTATCTCCTACGTTTGCAGAAGCCAGCGGCATCCACTTCTCCCTACACTAAACTGCCCCTTGTACGGTATGCGGGCGTCTTTTGCGTTGCTGTGCTTGGTTTAGCTGCACTTTATATTAGTCACGGGTGCGGCGGGGTGTGTCGTGTGTGGGTAGGTCTGAGCCGTTCTCGGGAATTATCCGGGTCTCGCGGTTCACCCGCCGAGTCTCGCGGACTAGCGAGATCTGTCTTCTGGTCCCTGGTCCCTGAGGAATAAATCGAGACTGGGTGCAGTAGGTAGGGACAGAAGGAGCGCTTTGGTCGATTCATACGCGTCTTTACTTAGAAGACGTGTGGCGTACCGGCACACCCACTTTGAGCAGGTGTAGTGATCACTCCCCGCAGCGCTGCTTCAGCTGGCCGTGATACGAACGGAAAGGGCTGGGGGTGGGGTGACCTTCTCTGGTTGCGTTATTATATCTCTCCTTTTTCCTTCTCGCTTTTTCTCATGTGTTGCAACGTTCCTCTCCTCCATTTTATTTGTGTCAGCAATGCGCAGCGTACTACGTGCAAATGAGGTGTTCCGCCAGTGCGAGCAGAAGAAATGCGTAGTTTTGTTCTATTCTCGTTTTCCAACTGGGTCCAAAAGGCACCGTTCCTGTAGATTCAGGTTCGG
The DNA here is from genome assembly GCA_030068145.1 of Diplonema papillatum. Taxonomy (NCBI): domain Eukaryota; phylum Euglenozoa; class Diplonemea; order Diplonemida; family Diplonemidae; genus Diplonema; species Diplonema papillatum. The sequence goes on from JAPJBO010000052.1 coordinate 231,382, forward strand.
AAGGCCCCCCTTCTTGATGTCCTTGACCGGATCTTTTTGGTTTCGCCGGTATTCTTGATGCCTTGCCGAGGCTTGCTACTAGACAAAAAATCGGCCGACCACTGCGCTGAGCTGCGCCTAGGTAGGCTTCTTGTTGGTGGGTGAACAACCCATTCCTTGTACAAATCTGCTTGCCTAGCAGAGCCGACATCGCTGGATCGAAAACAAAATTAGGACTTCCGGTTTTGGGATGCTGATGACGCCCTTTTCGTGGCCAAAGTGAGTCCAGAGTGGGTTCGTCGTGGTCCCTGTTGCTGCGAATTGTCGGAGTCCCCCCACTCGTCGACGTAAACTCGGATGTTGAAAAAGCCGAAACATGAAAACAACCCCAACACTCTTTTCGACTCAGCGGCACCAGGTCGGTTTACTCCTCCCCACGGGAGCAGTGGTGGCACTTTAGACTGTATATTTTCAGAGTATCCCGTGTTTTTAAGTCACCGGGTGACCATTGTCGTAAAGGTTCCTTTCAGGTATACTAGCGTGTGTGTATCGTATCTGCGGTAGTTTTCGAGCAGTCTCTGGAGAAGTCGGTTGTGTGACGTCTCGAATTGACATGGGAGGCGGGGCGGGGTTCTTGGAGAAGTTCGGTCAGAGTCTAGGCTGGTTCCCTTGCGGTTGATTCTTTGAGGCAGGGGTTTTCTACCAGCGGAAGTTGCTTGGGATAGCGGTGTTTTCCTCGCCCGATAGGAATTTCATGTCGATTGATTGTCCCTTGCTCAAAAGATCTTGTGCGGCAAAAAGAATAGGGTGTTTGTTTGTGCCGGGAAATATATAAGGACCGTAAGCAGCAAGGCAGTGCGCTACGACCGGGAGGACGTACGTCAGGTACACCTTGCGGTTCGTGCAGACGCTGAGGCCCCAGGACTTCATGCACGTTCTCCGCAGGATGATCATTCTCTCCGACAGCCTTTCCAAGACGTTTTCCACGTGCGGGCGGAAGGCGAGGTTGTTGTCGATGATCAGGCCTAGGAAGCGGTGCTGTGTGACCAGAGACAAGTTGGACCATCGATGCGATAGGGAAGTGCGTTTGTGGTCCTTTTTGAGATGGGTTGTGTCTGCGCTCTCTCTCCCTTAAGGTTGCCGCCCGAGGGAACCGGCTGCGAGCCGAAACTCGGCGCCGGTCTCTCCGGACTGCACCAGGAGAGAACTTCGCGGCGGATCACAAAGCACCCGCCCTGCACGAGGCACGCGCCCAATACCCGTGCACGGCTACCGTAGCACCCTCCATGTTTGCACCTCCCTCGGATGCTACGGTCGAGAAGGGGCTTCAATGTAAGGAAAACACGTTCCCCTTCCCCGCGTTCTGAGTGTGGGGTTACCACCAGGCAACTGCCGCAGCAGCCGCAGATACGTCCTTCGCCCTTGGCTCACTTTCGGGGATACGATGGGGAAGTGCGCTCCGGTTGCAGTGCGAGAACTCCCTTCTCTATAGGCGCACAAATGCCGTTAGTCGGGTTTAGCTAATGATGCAGAAAGCAAATGAAACGCCGTTCTTGGCGGCAGCGAGCTTTTCGCTTCCTCTATCGGGGCCAAAGAGATGCGTGGGAGCTGTGTGTTCTTTAAAACAGAAATACAGGATAGACAGCAGTTCTGGCGGCTTTAACTACGTCACCTTTTGATGACGGGCGTTGTTGCTTCTGGCGGGTCGGGTTTCCCGAATTCTCGGCATAATTTAGTATCGAGGAGCCTATGCTAGCGGGTCGGTCGTTGCGTTTCATCAGAAAACAATCCGTGTCCTGGGAGGGAAGGCAAAACGCCAGAATGACCGTCTATCCTGTACTCGAGGTGCTGCCTTGTGCTTACTTCGAAGGAGTTTACTATGAGTATTCATTACGCCCGCCACTAAACCCAGATGTACCTGGGTTTCACGCTGTGGATTTACCTCCTTTGTGATTGGAATGTTGTTGCGATAGTGGGGTGTCATCGGCATACCACACCCTTTGATCTTTTACAACCGGCAGCCTCCTCAAGTTTTCCTACAAAGCAGGTGCGAATACAAAAGAAAAAGGGCGAGACGCTGTACTGTTGGACTTCTGCACATGAATCTAAATAAAGAACCGCAAAAAAGGAGTAGTAGAGGTGGTAGGAGCTCCGAAGCAGACGGAGACAGCAGACGCGGGTCTTGCTTTGCTTTGCTTTGCCTTTCTTTTGTGGTTGCTGTCATGGAGACTCGCCCAATCTCGGTCGCGAAAGGTTTGTGCCTTCTGATGCGGAGATTGGCCGGGCCCCCAAGCCGCCTTCTACACAATGCAATCCTGCTTTGGTGAGCAATCAGCCAAAACAGGGCGCCAGGGATCTGGCGCTTCACCTGACACAGGTGTGCTAGCCCCGATTGTACGTGGGCTCTTCCGTACGACAGCCGTAACAGATGCGGCAGCAGTCCCACTGCGCCGCAGTAAACCGCAAACGAAACACTCGGAAGCGCCGCCTGCTACTTTACTATTTCGACAGGGGCTAGTGTGGATAAATGTGTGATTTTGGGGTTGTTCCTTTTCCGTGTTCGCTGTTTGGCAAGTATCGAAAGAACTGCGTCGTTTCAGCACAACTAAAAATGGTCTGCATTTTGTTACAAGCTCACACCCGGGCACGAAACCCAACCCCCACATGTGTGGTTCGTGTGGGATACGGAACGTGTGCAAGACGGGCCCGTGTTGCATCGGCGGGGTGCCATTTGCACGCAAAGGGATGCCGCACGACAGACTCTCGCCACAGACTCCGGAAGGGGCCCTTCTGGCGCGTTTTTGTCGTGGTGCAACCCGTGACGGTTGCAAACTGTTGTCGGTAGCTAGCGACAAGTTCGCAACCCGGACCGGAGCCGCCGGCGGCCTCAAAGTCCGCTAAGTATTTCTATGACGTCACTCTCCTCAATTATGTTCTGATTTCACGACCAGAATCGACGGCTGGCCAAACAGAACCGTAGTGGTAGCTAAGAAGCTCCACTACTAGAAAGAAGTAGGCTACAGGAGCATGTCTGTTGCCGGTTCCCCATTCCCGAAGGAGACACCCGTCTCAACAGCGCGCCAACACTGAGTACTCGTAAGATAATCCCGATTGTTCGCTCAAGTAAACGTCGTTCCATTTGTGAGCTGTCTACGGATTGGAGCAGCAGGTGACGCCGTTAAATCAGTAAGTCTCGCACGGTACAGACGAAGGAAATTCTTCCGCCACCTCGTGCTCGGAGATGCCGAGCACTAGTAAGCCGTGCAGAGCGTGAAGTAATACGCTTCCGCGCCCATTTCCTCATTACCCAAGGAAACCCTGGCGCAATGCAGACCAATAAAACGTTTCCGCCGTTGTATCCAGTACCTTGCACAGTGCAGGTTTCGCAGTTCTTCGGGAAACGTCTATCGGCATTCCATCTTCGCCCAGAGGTTCTCCTTCTGCTAGGGAAGAACTATTGTCCGACACGAGTTCTGTACAGCACAGATCAAGGTGAATATCTACAAACGTTTTTCAAATGAAAGCGCGTGGAAAACGGTGCTTCCATCCCCTCCCCCATTCGCGCTAAGATCACTAAAATCTTCCGAAACAGACCGGAGGCAGCATCAGCTGAACACGGGATCTGTGTACGGTCGAGGACCGTTGTCTGCTGCGTATTCAACTTCCGGCGTTTGTGGCTGAGGGATAACGGGGTGGCGGGGGCCGTATTTCGTTTGCGGCATAGTGGACACCGGTGCCATGGCGGACAACGGAGTCGGTACGTTCGCCTGTGAGCGGTGGTTTGTTAGAGTTAAAGTTCGCTTGAAATTCCGGTGGTTTAGGGTCTCCGTGTGACCGTTGATAAATGGATTCTCTTAGAGCAAGAAAGGGCTATATGGTTACGGGTTGGTATATTTGGTGCACGCTTTCGTTATGGGTTACGGCTAGCCATATCCGGGACTGTTTGTGACCGACACCAAGTACATTCCTTCGTGGTGCGGTGGTTTATTGGGAATTTAATGCCAGCCAATTTCGTGCAAAGCGCCGGCAGAGAACGAAATCCACCGAACAGGGCACGAATTTTCTTCCCACCCGCCCGCCCCAGAAAAATAGACGGAGTAGCCCACTTGGAGAGTTCCTTCTCGGCCAACGAGTCGCGAGGTAATTGGGTATCGTGTGGACCTTCCGGAATACACGTCCCCAGCAGCACGCTTTTCGAGCGCCTGCAACGTCTTCTGAGGGCACGCGTTCGGAGTCGTCTCCGCAGGAACCCGGACGGCTGGACGGGGATCGGGGGGACCGTTGTTGTTGGTGCTGGTTTTGAGGGATAAGGAAACACTAGAAATCTTTTTGCGGTGGTCTCCGCTGGCCCGGTAGTTTGTGTTACCGCCAACTTCTTTTACACTCGTTCTCTTCTCTGCTCACTACTGTACGTACTCTTTCACTCTTTTTCTCACTTTGGCTAGCCAAAAGCAGACTCCTGTGACCGCCACCACGAACACACTCGCAATGGGAAAAAAGACGGGGAGTGGGGGGCAGCAGCGGACGCTGAAGCGCTCCCTCCAGGCGCGCAATATGTACCTCGCTTCCTCCGTGCGCGATATGGATACCGCCAGCCTCCGAGCAGTCGTCGGATACGGCGGATGCCCTTGCTCTCGCACCACTCCCTGTAGACCACGGTGCTTGACTTGGCCTGTACGCCTCTCGGCCTTCTGGTCGTGTACAGAGGCCTCATGTGGGCATGTCGGTACAGTCCTCAAAGGGACTCAAGCGCGAGTCTCCTGACGGCGAGCCCCTGGCCCGGCTCGCTACAGGTAGTTTGGCCGAGTTTGGGCGGTTGGCGCGTAGTCGTGTCGGGCCCTGCGCTCGTGAGGGCCTCCAGCAGCGATAAGGACAGTGAAGGGTGTCTGAGACACAGGGCAGGTGATGCAGACGCGGGATCGATCTGGTCCCCGCCCCGTTGCATGAGTGGCAGTGTCCTGCCTAGACATTGCCCTGCGGGGCGCCCGAAGGTGTTCCGGGCGAGGTCAGGCACTGTCCGGTCGTGGTCTTCGCTGCTGAAAGGTGTTGTCGGCGCCCTGCTTTGCCTGTGTGTCACGTCAACTTCTTTCAGGGAGGCCCTTGGCACTGCGGAGAAGCCAGGGGTCCTGTCGAGCCTCAACAAAAGCCGCTTCTCGGAGTAGAGCGGCCTTCGTCAGCCGCGCCAGGATAGGGGTTGCTGTCCCTCCTCAAGGCGGGCATGGACCCCGAGTAAAAAGATAGGCGGTTGGTCCGCGGACAGCATGGTCACCTACTACGAGGACAACGAGGACAAGGTCCTCAGGACCAGGGCTGTCCCGAAGCGGATCATTTCTTTTTTGTATAAGCACGTGCTTTGTAGGAAATGCTTGAGGAGACTGCCAGTTGCGATAGATCAGGAGGTAAATGTGCTGTAGCCCACACGAAACACAGGTAAATCTGGGTTTAGTGGCGGGCGTAAGCGTTCAACAACAGCCGACATGTACACTGCGAGGTTCAAAGCGGGCTGACCGGTGAGTAGGTCCGCCGCTCTGCGGTGCTCGGAGGTTTCCGCGGGAGCCTAGATGAGGTTGCGGTCCCTGGCTTGCTAGGGTCGACTCGGCGAGGGACAACCAATAGACACGTGAGCTGAATGGCGCGGTCGGCGAGCAAACGCAAGCTTGCTCGCTGCCAGCTGAGCTTCGTCTGTTAGACTCACAGCCACGGATGCGCAACTGCCGCCTCCGTCGCCGAGTCAGTCCCGCACAGGCCGCCCCTGCTAGCAGCGGCTGCGCCGTCAGCTCTGTCCCACAGCTTTTAGTAGGCCAGCTAAGGACCGTAACCACGTATTCTGTTTGGGCTAACGCGGTATTCAATGTACGTTAAATGCGCGGGACGAGTGGGAGCAACGGCTCCGAGCGACCCCTCGAAGGAGCGGAATTTAATAGAGTTAAAGTTTGCTTGAAATTCCGGGGGTTTAGAGTCTCCGTGTGACCGTTGATAAATGGGTTCTCTTAGAGCAAGAAAGGGCTATATGGTCACGGGTTGTATATTTGGTCGCTTTCGTTTTGGGTTCTGACTAGCCATGTTCGGGACTGCTTGTGACCGACACCAAGTACATTCCTTCGTGGAGCGGTGGTTTATTAGAGTTAGAGTTCGCTTGAGAATCCTTATCGTCATAAAAAAAGGTGGCCGCAAAGTGCGAACCCAACGTGTACGCAAGCAGGGTCCGTAACCTAAGAAGTCGCCGACAATGAAACAGGTTGCTTCATCTCAGAAAAGGATGGCTGGCAACATGCCCACTGTACGCAAGATGGAGAGCCCCCTTCTTTTCTGCAATATTGCAGCGTCGTGGTTAAGATGGTCTTCTCTTTGAACAACGAAAGCAAACAGCCCAGAACCCTGTTGTGCTCTGCGTCAGACTGGGAAGAAGAAAACGAATACACCAGTAACTTCAACCACTTGAAGTCTTCGGGTGAACGTCGTTGAAAGTAATGCAGTACCGTAATGTAGTACCGTCAAAAAGGTGCGCATAATATTATTCACTTAATGTATGGGCCAGCGAGTTGACTGCTTGCTGATTCGTATATTTTTGACCGCACTCAGTAGTAATTAGCTTGGGTTCCCTTCAGATTTTCAGATTCCGTCCCATGATATTATGCGACCTTCCTGAACTCCCGTCATTCCCCTCCAGAACCCCTGAAGCGCTCTGTTATCGAGCCACTGACCCACCTCGAGCTTCAGCTTGGTGGAACGTCCCCACTTGCTTGAGAATCCGGGGGGGTTTGAGAGTCTCCGGGTGACCTTCGTCGAATGGGTTCTTTTAAAGCTAATACGTACCAGGGAGGTTGGGGGGCATGCACGTTTTCTTTTGTGGACACTTCACTTGTACTTTCTGCGCTTTCTTTTAATTTTTGCACCGGCTGGATCTTCAAATTCCGTCCCCGGACGGAATCTGTAACAGGAAGATAATGCCCTGCCTGTCTTTAACAAGCAAACCAGCTGGTTCTGGTTTTGAAACCAGGAAGTGCGGTGAAGCTATTTTCCCTGAGCGGCACTCACCTGCTTGGTAAGGGTAGCACGCTGCCAACTACTGATTCTTATTATCAACAACGCATCAAAAGACGCGTATTCGAGACAGAAAGAGAGAGAGAAGGCTGGACCTGGACAATGCGGTGCAGCGACCGGGCGCCGGTTTGGTGGACGCGGGCAGAGCACGTGCGGCAGTAGTGGACGGCGCCGCAGTCGGCGCACTCGACGTCCGGCGCGCCGTAGCAGACGCAGCACTTGTACCGCGACGTGTACGTCGGGACTCGCCACCCCTCGTGGGCAGAGGGGACGACGTAGTCACTGGGAGTCGAGATCGGGACATGGGGCCGGGGCAGCGCCGCGCCGGACGGCTTCGGCGGGGCAATCGGCACCGGGGGAGTTGGCGCTGGCGTGGGCGGGTCGGGCTGCACGGGGCCCCGGAGCCAAGCCGGGGTGGAAGCGACGCTGTCGGTGTCCCGCGGCCTGTCTCTGCGGGCCCTGCGTTCGTTCTCCCGCTCTTGCTCGAGTTCGCGCAGGCGGTCCTCCAGTCGCGAGATGCGCTGGGCCGCGTCGTCTGCGCTCGGCGCCGCGTTCTTCGGGTCGTACCCGACGAACAACGGGTCTGCCGCCGTCGAACTCGCCAGCCGGGCGCTCTCTCTCCTTCTGAAGTCGTCGAAGCCTTGGTCGCTGCGGGTCTTCCTGACGAGGGGCAGCGTCGGCTGCGCGTGCGTCGCGGTCCCCGCCAGCGACGGCGGCGGCCGGTCGTGCGCACTGAACACCGCGGCTTCGTAGTAGCTCTCCCGCGAGTCGTTCAGGACGCCCGCCGCCGGCTTCGCGCCCGCCGCCGAGATCGCCTTCCGCGACAAGTCGAGAGGCCCGCTCCGCGTCCCACTCGCCCGGCCGTCGGCAGTCTTCAACACCGCTTGGCTCGCTTGCTGCTCGGGGCTTACGTGATACTTACGCAGGGGGACTACCTCGGGGTACACAGCGGGCACGGGGAGAGACGGCTTGTCGAGCGGCACTTCGAAGCGAAGGTACAAGACACCTGTTATTAGCGTTGTTTCGTTTTGCTGGACTGTGTACCAAGCGGTCAATTTTTTTAGTACTAACAATCTTGTGGGTTGCCCTTCAGTGTATTGTGCAGGCTAAAAAGACGTAGGCAGCGTGTTTTGGTGGTTGATCAGAATTCCTTACCTGAATACACACAGGGTAAATACAAGTGGGAAAACGATCAACCGGCACGCACAAACAAAACGAAGCGCCTGTCTTTTTTGAAGTCTCCGTGAGGCGGGGTTTTTGCTGAGATACTATGTGATTTTCCCACGGGTGGCGTCGTGCGCGCTGAACACCGCGGCGTCGTAGTCGGTCTCCTGCGAGTCGTTCAGGATGCCCGCCGCCGGCTTCGCGCCCGCCGCCGAGATCGCCTTCCGCGACAAGTCGAGAGGCCCGCTCCGCGTCCCACTCGCCCGGCCGTCGGCAGTCTTCAACACCGCTTGGCTCGCTTGCTGCTCGGGGCTTACGTGATACTCACGCAGGGGGACTACCTCGGGGTACACAGCGGGCACGGGGAGAGACGGCTTGTCGAGCGGCACTTCGAAGCGAAGGTACAAGACACCTGTTATTAGCGTTGTTTCGTTTTGCTGGACTGTGTACTAAGCGGTCGGTTTTTTGAAAACCCCGTTTGACTTGCGAGGCGGGGGGGGTTTCCCTTGTTTTTTGCTGAGATACTATGTGATTTTTCCCACGGGTGGCGTCGTGCGCGCTGAACACCGCGGCGTCGTAGTCGGTCTCCCGCGAGCCGTTCAGGATGCCCGCCGCCGGCTTCGCGCCCGCCGCCGAGCTCGCCTTCCGCGACAAGTCGAGAGGCCCCACTCGCCCGGCCGGCGGCAGTCTTCAACACCGCTTGGCTCGCTTGCTGCTCGGGGCTTACGTGATACTCACGCAGGGGGACGACCTCGGGGTACACATCGGGCACGGGGAGAGACGGCTTGTCGAGCGGCACTTCGAAGCGAAGGTACAAGACACCTGTTATTAGCGTTGTTTCGTTTTGCTGGACTGTGTACCAAGCGGTCAATTTTTTTTGAAGTCTCCGTTTGACTTGCGAGGCGGGGTTTTTGCTGAGATACTATGTGATTTTCCCACGGGTGGCGTCGTGCGCGCTGAACACCGCGGCGTCGTAGTCGGTCTCCTGCGAGTTGTTCAGGACGCCCGCCGCCGAGCTCGCCTTCCGCGACAAGTCGAGAGGCCCGCTCCGCGTCCCACTCGCCCGGCCGGCGGCAGTCTTCAACACCGCTTGGCTCGCGTGCTGCTCGGGGCTTACGTGATACTCACGCAGGGGGACTACCTCGGGGTACACAGCGGGCACGGGGAGAGACGGCTTGTCGAGCGGCACTTCGAAGCGAAGGTACAAGACACCTGTTACTAGCGTTGTTTCGTTTTGCTGGACTGTGTACCAAGCGGTCAATTTTTTTAGTACTAACAATCTTGTGGGTTGCCCTTCAATGTATTGTGCAGGCTAAAAAGACGTAGGCAGCGTGTTTTGGTGGTTGATCAGAATTCCTTACCTGAATACACACAGGGTAAATACAAGTGGGAAAACGATCAACCGGCACGCACAAACAAAACGAAGCGCCTGTCTTTTTTGAAGTCTCCGTGAGGCGGGGTTTTTGCTGAGATACTATGTGATTTTCCCACGGGTGGCGTCGTGCGCGCTGAACACCGCGGCGTCGTAGTCGGTCTCCTGCGAGTCGTTCAGGATGCCCGCCGCCGGCTTCGCGCCCGCCGCCGAGCTCGCCTTCCGCGACAAGTCGAGAGGCCCGCTCCGCGTCCCACTCGCCCGGCCGTCGGCAGTCTTCAACACCGCTTGGCTCGCTTGCTGCTCGGGGCTTACGTGATACTCACGCAGGGGGACGACCTCGGGCACGGGGAGAGACGGCTTGTCGAGCGGCACTTCGAAGCGAAGGTACAAGACACCTGTTATTAGCGTTGTTTCGTTTTGCTGGACTGTGTACCAAGCGGTCAATTTTTTTTTGAAGTCTCCGTTTGACTTGCGAGGCGGGGTTTTTGCTGAGATACTATGTGATTTTCCCACGGGTGGCGTCGTGCGCGCTGAACACCGCGGCGTCGTAGTCGGTCTCCCGCGAGTCTTTCAGGACGCCCGCCGCCGAGCTCGCCTTCCGCGACAAGTCCAGAGGCCCGCTCCGCGTCCCACTCGCCCGGCCGGCGGCGGTCTTCAACACCGCTTGGCTCGCTTGCTGCTCGGGGCTTACGTGATACTCACGCAGGGGGACGACCTCGGGGTACACAGCGGGCACGGGGAGAGACGGCTTGTCGAGCGGCACTTCGAAGCGAAGGTACAAGACACCTGTTGTTCGCGGTGTCTCGTGTTTGAGGCAGGTCGGCATTTCTGGACTGTTTTCTTGTATCAAGGGGTCGGGGGGTTCTTTTTTTTGAAGTCTCCGTTTTGAGGCGGGGGGAAGGCTTCCTTTGTGCTCGGATATTATGTAATTTTTTTTTCACGGCGGCGGGTAGCTCTGACTACGCATCCACGAGTGGCACACCATCTTTTTCATCCTCTCTTTCCTACCTCATTCTCCCTTCTCCCTTATCAGCAGGATCTGGGAAGGTAGGGGTGGGATTGCAAGAACGTGCTTGGAATGGGTATGTGCTCAACACCGCACTGGTATCATCTGCGCCGTGTTTCGGTCCTTTAAGCCACGGACACATAAGGCGGACCATCATCAGCGCGGAACCTGAGTGTCCGCAGACACGACAGCGGTGTGAGTCTGGTTTGTCAGGCGGCTGTTCGTAGCTCGTCACAGCCAGGACCACCCGTGCTACGAGAGCACAGGCGAATCCGTCACGGGGAGAAGGCCCCTACAACCGTGTCTGAGCAATCGGTTAAAAAACTCAGGGCACTCGCCCTGATTGTGACTACGACTCGCTAGGCCGAAGTAAACTCCGCAGAGCACAGTGGACATGGGGTTGCCGTTGTGCAACACCAATGGTTGAAGTACCAAAGGAGAAAATAGTGCGAGGAAGTAATCCTGCGTGCTATCATCAGCAGGATCTGGGAAGGTAGGGGTGGGAGGGTGCGTTTTCATTCCTCTTCGTGCTTTGAGTCGCTTTTGCTTTTTGTTTGCTGTCGCGTGTGGCGGCGCATCCGCGTGACTACGCGTTCACCGTGTAGTCCGTATCGGTCTACTATCCAACGTGTAGCTTTCCAATTCGTTCGTTTGTGGGGATGGGGTAGCGGTTCTTCGATTTGATTTGAGGTAGCAATTCTTTAATGGAAATTGCCTCCAGTCGACCGAAGAGGCTTCGGCATGGATGGTAGCGATGCTTTATTCGGAGGTGAGGAGTGTCCCAGGTACGACGAGAGCCATCTATCTATTCTTCGAGTTGGTGGAGGCGTAGTTTTCGTCACTTTATATGCCTGGTGTATTTGAAGTCTGGTTGGTGAGGCGGCGGGGAGGTGGGTTTTTTTCAGTTGAGAGGCGCTTATCCAGGTTGCTTTAAGCTACCTATTTCTTCTGGTTGGCAAACAGGAGACTCCTGTTTGACTTGTTAGAGTGACCGTTCGCTGCTTTCTTCACGGTTTTGTTCGACATTTTCCGTCGTACAGACCGACTTCAGAAGTTTCCCACCGCCTGGGGGGCCAAATCATGCCCGTATTCGAAGTAGTAGCAGTAGTTTGAACTTGGTATGCAGCAACAACTTGTTTGAACTTGATATGCAGCAACAGTCTGTGACGATAGATAATTGTCGAACTGCCGAAGCAGCCGGGGACAGCAGGCTTAGGGAGAAGGTCACTTACTTTGCCTTTCATTTCGACTCTCATGAATGGGACCCGCCCCCGGAGATCCGACAGTCCAAAACCCGTCGTCGCGAAAGAGTTGTGCCCTATAGTGAGGAGCCTTCTGCACAACACGGAGGATGCAGCTCTGCTTGGGGGCGCACTCAGCCATTCGTATTCGACAAAGGAAAAGAAAATGAAAAGGGATACCTGGCTCGAGCCCTTGGTCGGCAGCGACCGCGATTTCCTCGAGCGACGACACCGGAACTTTGTTGACGTGCGTCAGACGCCGCCCGATGAACTTGCCGACACCGTACCGCTTGCAGACGGACTCGGGGTCCACGTGGTACAGGAACATGTCCTCCAGGAACATGCCCAGCTGCTCGTTCGGCTCCCGCCGCACCTCGATCTCCTCCGGCTCGAACCGCAGCCGCAGCGCGTCACAGTTCAAGACCTTGTCCGTCACGTCCTGCAGTGACCGCGCGATGGTACCGTTGACGTGCGTCAGGCGGTACCCCCAGTATTTGTCGAGCCCCGCCCTCTCCGCCGGAGACCCCGGCACCACGCCTTGCACGATCATCCCCAGCAGCTCGATGCCGAGCGGCTCGTTCCGCAGCTTCCTCACCGTCGCCTCGTCGACTTCGAACCGCAGGACCAACGCCTCGCCTTTGAAGTACTGCATGCGCAGCCGGTCTATGGTGTCCGACACGTCGGAGGAAGTCACCACCTTCACCCCGCCGACGTGCGTCAACTTCCAGCCCATCAGCGGCTCCACACCAGCGAGGTCAGCTGGAGATCCGGCCGCGATGCTGGTGAGCACCATGTCCTCGAGTTGGAGGCCGAGTGCGAGGGGTGACGTGGAACTCACATCGTCGCGCAGGTTGCTGATGGTCTTGTGCAGGTACAGCCCGCTGTTGCCGCTGGGGTCGTCGTCCTGGCCGTAGCTGTCTCTCGTCGACGACGAGAGCCGGACCTGCGGCGCCGGCGGCAGCGCGAGGGGCTGCGAGACGAAGTAGTCCTCGATGGTCACCTCCGCGACGCCCGGCGGCAGCTTCTGGTTCCCGTCCATCGGCGACGAGCGGACGGGGACCAGGTTCGCGACAGGCAGGTCATACACTCCCACGTCGGGGATGCTGACGACCCCGATCAACGGCGACCGGTACTGCACCAGAACGCCCTGCTGGTCGTTGAGCCGTGCGGCCACGTGCGCGGGCCTCGACATATCCCGGATGACGACAGTGCTCCCGATTGGGATACTGATCGCGTGCGGGAGGTCGACGGCAACCTCGAACACCGTACCTTGCGCCATCAGCTCCTTGGTCTGCTCGATGGAAGTGACGGGCACGTTGTTGATGGCTGTGACGCGCATGCCGGGGGTCAGCCCGGCGCGCGCCGCATTGCCGTTGCTGTCGAGCTGGAGGATCTCGAGGGTGTCGTTCCCGATGACCCACCCGATCTGCTTGCCGGGGCTGCGCACGATGCGATGCACCCCGGACACCTGCCCGGGGACATTCGCGTTGTAAGGCATGTGGTCTTTATGCGCCGGGTGCGAAACGTGGCTCGGCGGGACGGCGCCTACCAAATCGCCGACGCCTTCTGCGATACCGGAACGGACTATCACGTGGTCTTGCATGAAAAGGCCAGCCTTTTCGCAACGATAGTAAGTGGCGATAGAAAGGGAGCCAGAGACAGCGGCAGAGACTGAGTTTAGCAAGTAGGTGAGTTGTCAGTGTGCGCGGGTGTCTTCGTAGCAGAGCGTGTCGATAGGCGTGGAGTACGCAAGTCGTTATATGCAGTGCTTGAACGGCAAGCGTTTGATACTTTCTTGCTACGATGCACAAATCGGTTCTATATTGCCCCCTCCGGCGGCTCACAACTAGTTAGGCCAAAGAGAAACGCGCTTTTGATTGATTCTCCTTTCGGCTTCTGCGTTTCCCTCGCTTTGCCTCGAATGTTTCGTTCGGTTTCTTTTTGAATTCTAGTCTAGGAGTGACCGGGAGAAGAGGCGGTCGAAGAGGAGTGGGTGGGTGCGTCGCTTACGGCACGTGTGTGTGTGTGTGTGTGTGTGTGTGTGTGTGTGTGTGTGTGTGTGTGTGTGTGTGTGTGTGTGTGTGGATGTGTATGTGTGTCGGTACGGGCACGTACGCGCGGGCGCACCTTTTTCTGTTTGCCGCTGCCGAACACTGAGCGCGGTTAGACCATGTTGAGGAGTCTTCTTTGGGGGGTGTTCCGCGTGTATGGCCGCTGCAAGAAGTGGGTGGTTTAAAGTGTGTTGGACACGACAAGAAAAATGAAGACAGAGACCACCTGGCCTTGGTGGCGTGAGCCCCCCCACGGAACGAGGAGTGGTCTTCACGGATTAAGCCCACAAGAGCACCAGGACGATGGGTTCTTCAAGCAACACCTCAATAGCCGAGCCCCGAGGAATGCTTTTAGAGTGCAAGTTAACTTAGGGATCCGGGGGTTTTGTAGTCTCCGGGTGACCATTGTCGTAAAGGTTCCTTTAAGGCATAGTATGTTAGTGTGCGTATCGTATCTGCTGTAGTGGCAGTGCGTGTATCTTTGTTGCCTATTGCCGACTATTCGACGTTTGTGTTCCTAGTGGCGCTGCACCGGAAAGGTGACGACCGTGCCGTCCAGGATTTTGCCCTCGTCCGCTCGTCTAAATCCGAGCGCAGGTGCAGGCTTCGTGCATCTCTTGGCTAACGTCCGTTTTCTCGCCTGGCTTCGGCTCGTTTGCAATGGTTCCCTGTGGACATGGTCAACAGGATCGTCAATGTGTCACCACTTCAGATCTCTGCATCCGGGTTGCGGAATGTTCACGCATTCCCTTTCGGCAATCCTGCACGTCCGAGCAAGCTCGTCAGTGGCAGCTTTGAGGCGAGCAATTACACCTTGCCTTAGGACCGACTGACCCATGTCCAATTGCTGTTGACACGGAAACCTTCTCCACTTCGGCCTTCAATGCTCTCCATTGAATATTCGCAACTGCAACCAAGATCTGCACTCATCCACGCTCCATCGAGGCTCACGCCAACGGCTGTTGGATCGCTGGTGCATCGAGGCCGGGGGGTCATAGACCCTGAACATCATAGAGACTTAGCCCCGACGGCTGGATGGGGACTGGCTCGGGCTTAAGGCTCGCTTCTTTCTGTCGCGTGGGTAGCCTCAGGATAGTCAATGCTGAGGCTGTCACTTCTTTGTTGGGTTGCGCTGGGGGGCTCACACTGAAAATTCGGACGAGTTGCAGTGTGCGACACACAGTGCAAGCGCTCTCATCACGAAGCCATGTGAGAACCCAAATGGTTGGGATGCCTCGCGGGTTTGCCACCCCCTGACCAAATCCATGGCACAGCTCCTAAGGCCCCCCTGGTAGACCTGGGTACTTCCCAACGTGTGTCTTCGCAGTCGTTTTCCCAGCTGCGGGACAAGCGTCATTGAAGGTAGCTACACTCCTGGATGCAGGCTGGTACTACGAGAATGCACGTAGCGCCAGCCACAAGGACGGCAGGCAGACCAGCAAAAAAGGATACAGGACGCACTCGGCACACTAGAAACGGAAGGTGGGAAGCCTTTTTTGTTGAACCTCCTTATTGCGACTCGGTGAGCTGCTCTCAACGCAGCAAAGGAAAGTGAGGGGGGTGCTAGGCCCTCCGAAGCCCCAAGGGGGTTCTCTCGAGAAGCAGAAAGAATGGCGGTTTCGAGACGCCCCCCTTGTTTCTTTGGAAACTTCGGGCGGCAACAAAGGGGAAGAAAACGATGGAGGCCAAGATGCAAGAAATGAAAGGGGGGCCACTTTCTTGCGTTTTTTTGTTTCCAACCACGACTTCGACCAGTTTGCATAATATACTCTCTTGGTTGCTTCCAAGAGAAGCTACTCCTGAAGAAAGCTCGGCATACAGGGCTCATCCTTTCACGACGCCTGGAAACCCCCTAGTCTCAGTGCAAGTGGCGTAACCGCTTTCCTGTGACGCGCTCGCCAGTTCCCTGAAGAAGGGGCAAGAAGGAATGTTGCGGCGGTTGCCTGGAGTAAAGACGGCTCAAGGTTCGTGGCCTCTCGGCTTCGAATCCCCCGCTCGGCTTTTTTCTTGCTCCAAGTACCTGGCAACAGGGAATTGAGATTTAGGTTCTTTCATGCAAGAGGGGCCCTGCTGAGGCGGGTCGAGTCCACCTCGGCGAAAGTAACGGGACAAAGGGTGGGTCGACTGAAGTCAAGGAGTTCCCACAGAGCACACCATAACTGCAAAAGAACAATGGAACCCGCGGGAACGACTAAACCCTAAGCATTCCTAGAGGCACACCAGAGAGCAGCTGTCAGTCATGGTTTGTGGTTGACAGGGTGCGTCACGACGCCTCTCCGATGCATGCGAAAGTACCTTTGGAGGTTTCCGGTGCCTCTCGGGGACACGTAACTGCTCAAACTCTGCGCCTTGACCCTTGACGACCAACGGTACCAACAACTCAGCCGATAAGGGCAGAAGGGGTATTGCTCCCGAAGGGTTGCGTGCTGAAACCGCGTCCTCCACAAACACTTTTTTTGTTTTCATTTCGAAACACGGTAGAAGAAAATGCACAATGCTCACGTTCACTCTGTCGCGGGGTGTGTGTTCGTTCCTTGATTGATCAGAGCCTGAGCAGAAGTGACCGCGGGTCCTTTCGGCCGCTCGGTTGCGGCCGGGAACGCTTATTGCGTTTACCGCCAGCCGCTGTTTTTGAAAGCTTCAAAACACCCATGTTCAGTATGCTTTCACTGTCTGTTTCGGCAGAGGGCTTCAGGTCCTCCGCCTGAGGCGCACAAACGTTTCGAGATGACTTTGCTGGGGAACATGCCGGGTTGAGGCAGGACGGCGAAAAAAGACGTCATGCAGGCAACGGCCCGCGAATCTGTTGTACAGCTGCCGACATCAATCCGCAGTAAACGTTTCGCTCTATAGTCTCGGGCGACCTGCCGTTGCCGTGTACAACATGTGTTCGGACGAGTGTCATCGAGGCCACAACCTTCACCCTTTGCTGGGCGACGAAGATGGTTTTTAGAGTTAAAGTTCGCTTTTTGTAAAAAATCGACGCCATCCAAGTAAATCCGCAATCCAAGCCACTCAGGACGGTATAACTGTCCCTGGCTCCCTCTCCGGAATCGAACCCTAATTCCCCGGTACCCGTTACAGCCACGGTAGTCCACTACACTACCGTCAAAAGCTGATAGGGCAGAAGCTAGAACCAAAACAGGAGTTACGCCAGGTAAAGCGAATGATTGGAGGCAATGGAAAATCGCTTCCTCGACCTATTCTCAAACTTTAAATGGGCGTGAGCTCGGAATTACTTCATTGAACCCTGAAGTAGAATCCTGGTTCTAAGTGGGCCCTTTCTGGTAGCAGGGCTGGCGACGCGGGATGAACCGAGAGCTCCCGTGGGTGGATCACCTAGCGAAACTCGAACTGCCGGGGCTGCTCGTTTTGGATGACGAGTTCGACGGCGTGCGTCGAAAGCCAGTTGATACGGACCTGCAGCGTGTCGCTCGCCACGGGAATCGCGCTTCTGTCCTTCGTGTTGGCGTCCATTGTGGCGATGAGCCGCGGCCGGTGGGACGAAGACAAGATAGCGAGCAGCGTCATGTCGGCGGACCACACCTTGATCGCGTGCTCTTTGAAGGCAAAGGTGACCATCTGGTCGCCCATCGTCGAAAACGCGATGCAGGACACCGCGGACTGGTGCGCGTCCCACACGAACCACTTCGTGGCGGTTTTCATGTCCCACACCACCGCCTGCCCGGTGACGTCGCCGACCGCCAGGCTCTGCTTCGCCTGGTGGAACGACATCATCGGATACGTGGCGACCGCGACCTTGAGGGCGTTGGTCGACGTGTGCATGCATTTGTCCCTGATTTTCGGGAAGTGGGGGTCGAGAGCTTTGAGGAACAGCAGCGACACGCGGAGGAGGAACGGCACGAAGGCCTGCGTGTACTTTTTGATCATCTGGGCGATCGCCGTCAGGAGGCAGTTTTGATACGGCAGCGCGTCGTCGTCGCGGGGCGTCTGGATGTCGGACAGCACCGAGTCCGCGAAGGAGAAGAAGACGTTGAGGTGGTGGACGCCCACGTTGATGAAGGCGCGGAAGGCGCACTTCGCGAAGTCGGACCCGATGTTTTGGTACGGCTCCTGCGTGGTCGCCATGGCCAGGAGCACCTTCAGCAGCGTCACCGGATGCTGGTTCACAGGCGCCCACATCGCGTAGCTGTCGGACAGCAGCGCCAACGCGGTGGCCCGCAGCGTGGGGTTCGTCTCCTCGGCAGTCGACGTGGCGACGCTCAACAGGCCGCGGCAGGCGGTGCCCACCACCTCCGAGCCGCTGGTGGACAGTATGGTGGGGCACTGCACGGCCATGATCGCAGTCCCGAGGAGGGCCACGTGGATCTGCTCCGTGGTGCTCACCGGGTGCTTTATCGTGCTCATCAGGCGCTTTACGAGGTTCGACAGCTCTTCGTTCGACCCGAGCCGGAGCACGCCGTTCAACGCACAGCGCGCAGCAAACTGAATGTCCTTCAGCGGGACCTGTTTCAGTAAGGAAGCGGTGTAGGCAAGAAGTAGTCAAAGCGCGCATGCGCACACACACACACAGACACGCACACGCACGCACAACTCATGCATGCCAAAAACAAACGAATGGGCAAGCAAACGGACTACCGCGCGCCAACACGCACTGCCCACATACGAATATAAGTTATGCGCATGCTATGCACGTTTTGCTGCGAAAGAACCCATTTGACGAGGCTATAAGCTGCCGGCTTCTAAAGCGAGCTTCCACTCTGCAACCCCGCCTGGTGCCAGGTGGTGGGGATGCTGCATGCGTGCAGCGCTGTTGCGTCACGTTACCGGGAAAACACACTTACAGGAACTGCTCAACGTTTTGCGTAATAGAAACCCCCCTCCCCGAAAGCCACGGGATGCAGCTTTGGCGACACCAGGAACGCCTTTGTCCATCCGGTGTTCGAATGTTTTCGACTTGACCGCGTTGTCGTTTTGTCTGCCATTGCAGAAAGCCTAGGAAGCGACTGCGATGATCCTGCTGTATTCAAAAACATGCATACTTTGATCGAGTCGAGACACCAGAAGAAGTCTGCTTCGTAAGCTAGCTCAGACGAGCGTAGTTCCTGTGGTTGTCGGGTTTCTGTATGTGTCACCCCTGGTACCCTGATGCTTGAGCTTTTTGGTTGGCGCATCTCCTTGATTTAGCACGAATGGGCGATCTGCAGTAACTGGTTCCAGCCGAAACCGAGTACATTCGACGCAGGGGGCATTGCGCAGGCCTTGTGCCCTTTCTGCCGACCCGATTGAACACTGAGGCCCGTAGCGGAAAGGTGAGACGAGAACAGCCCGAATTTCAACTGTCAAATATGCAGCCCTGCCTTCGTGCAGGCCTGTCAATGTCAGCATCGCATCAGGCACCCAAAGGTGGGCAAACTCCACACGTGGGTGTGCACGACTGACGTTGACATGAAAATGACTGTGTCACTGTTTCATTGGCGAGCGCTTCTAGTCTAAAGTTGTATTTGCAAGAAGGCATACGGAAGGGAGAGAGGAGGCGTAGAAGTTGATGGCCGCCTTGCAGACGGGCTTGAGGGCTTCGGAGTCCATGCAAAGGGCGTAGAGGAGCGACAGGATCGACACGAGGCGTCGGGAGGTGCTGAGGGACGACACGTCGTACGCGTGGTTTTTCCGCCGGTCGGGCATGGGGAGCACGACGAGGCCCTTGGTGGCGGTGTTCTGCGTGAATCCAATGGCGGCGGCCGGCTTGGGGGACCGGTGCAGGCGCAGGGCCTGCTTCAGCTCGAGAACGCTGGGGTGGTCGTCGTCTCGTAGGAGGTACGACAGCAGCATCCGAGCGCTCGCCGGGAGGTTCGTCGCGGTTTTGGATTGCATCCTGTGCAGATGCCGGACTAGCAGCGGGATGCTGACGTACAGCCCCGTTATGGACCGGCCGGTTACACCTACACGCACCGAGAACGCGTTCACCGCTTTATCCGACTTCCCCGCGGAAGTGTCCTGCCGGGGGCTCTGCAGCCGGGGTGGGGAGGCCTGGGCGGGGTCGCGGAGGGAGGAGGACGACGAGGTGCTGCGGTCCAACGCGCCGAACGACGAATTCAGCGCCTTCTGCACCGCGTGCAGCTTCGTGTTGCCCCGCGGCGACATCGTGCCGCCGAGGGTCGACGACGACGCCGTGCGCAGGGAAACCATCGACGCGCCGAGATGCCCGTCCGACGCGTGGGGCTGCGCGCCAACAAACGACCCCCACACGTTGGACCACGCGTGCGTCGCCACGCCATTAGGCGGTTGCACTGTGACCACCGGCGCGTTGGGGGACAGCGAGGGTGAATTCGACTGCGGGGAAGAGACGCACGACCCGTGCGCTCTGCTGGCCGCCTTGCCGTAGTGCAGCAGCTCGTCCGCTTCGATCGCTGTCTCGGAGCAGTAGTTGACGGTGTCGTGCACCGCAGCAGCCAGCCCGGTGCAGTCGTCGTTCTCGACGACGCGCATGAGCGTCTCGGTGCCGACGTGCCACACGTTCGCGATCGGCAGCTCCGCGTCGAACACCACCAGTGTGTCGGTCGCCGGCAGGTAATGCACGGCCCTCGGCGGCTTCGAACCCGACCCGTTTCCGCACAAGCTGAGCTTGACGTCGCTCGAGTCGAAGAACGCGATGTTCCCCTCGGACCCGATCGTCCAAAGCTCGATCTGGTAGCGGTCGTACAGGTCCTTCGGCGCCTCGAGCACCCGGTGAAGCGGCATGCTGTGCAGGGTGAACGTGCCCAGCAGGGACCAGTCGTTCCAGAGCCACGTGCAGACGACGCCGGCTTCGTCGGCGGAGACGAGCTTTTTGGCCTTTTTCCGCTCCATCGCGCTGGTCTCGCCGAACAGAAAGCTGCGGTGCGGCTCGTGCTGCGCGGGCTGTTCTTCGTCCGGCGCTGCCCGGTGCTCGCGCCTTGTGGACCCGTTCTCGGGCACGTCGTCCTGTGAGCCTAAGGTGCTCAGGTGCAGGATGGCGGCCGCGTGCCCCCTCCAGCGGAACGGCTGCTTCGAGCCGCAGACCGGCGTCGCGAGGATCTCGCCCGTGGTGAACCCCTGCAGCATGATCGCGGTCTCGTTGCTGCTCGGAGGTGCCACCTGCAGCATGGAGCAGGTCACCTCCGGCCGGGGGGCGCCGTTGACGGAGGAGTCCAACGGGGTGTCAGGCGGCGGTGCGTCGCCCGCTCCGTGTCGGACCTCCTTCCAGAACGCGGCCACGTTCACGTCGCCGACGACGGACATGGCCTGTTCGAGGAGCTCGCCTTTGGCCTCGTTTTCAGTGGCCGCGTCGCTGGGCCGCTTGCCTTCCGGGCAGTCGACCGCGCGCAGCGCGATGGCTTGGATCGTCTTCTTGTCGAACGCCTTCAGGTCCGCGACCCAGATCCGGTCCTTCGTGACGGAGCAGATCCGCGCGGTGCGGGTGTCCCTCTGGGACATGACCCCCCACACGTCCGAGCTCGCGACCGGCTTGTGCCGCATGAGCAGCACCGGCGGCGGGAATATGCCGGGCGATTCAAGCCCGCACGACTCCGGCCCACGGCCGGGCGATAGGTGCGTCGCGGTGTCGGAGGCGTACGCGCCGAGGTAGTCGGGGAGGGCGAAGATCTCGAAGCTGCCGTCGAGCAGCAGCACCACGACCACGATTCCCTCCGGGGTCGACACGAAGGACCCGGCGGTGATCACCGCGGTCTTGCTGTCTTGGACGCTGTGCACGGCGGGTGTCGCGTGCCGGTCGACGAACACCATCCAGCTGTCGATGGACACCACCATCGTCAGCGGGATGACGTCGTGGTGGCAAATCGCCACGGCCGTCCCCTTGCTCGGCAGCGGGACCGTCGAGTCGAGCGTGGCAGCCACCCGGCTGATCCGGAGATCCGGGTGGACTCGCTCGGTGACCGTCCAGTGCCGGAGCATTTTGTCCGCGGAAACCGCAGCCAACGTAACGGTGTCGCTGCTGGTGGGGTGCCCGGTCAACCCTATGGTGAACCCCGGGAACGGAACTTCGAGGGCAACAGGGCTCTCAAGGGTGTCGGTGTTTATGATGGTCAAGAGGCAGTTGGTGTCTCCGACGATGATGTACGGAGAGCCCATGGTCGGCAGGGGCGACGCGCTGAGCGCGTTGGGGACCAGGTACGGGCGGGTGGTCAGGTGCGAGCCGTCGCGGATGTCTGAAATAATCAGGGATCCGTCCTCGGTGATGACCGCGAGGGCGGGCCGCGACATGTGCGTGCAGTGGCACATGACGTCCACTTTGCCGACGCCGAAGTTGCTTGACACGAGGCCGGTCGGGCGGAGCTCGCCGCCGCTGCTGCTCCAAAACGACACGCCGCAGACCTCGTCACGGACGACGACGCAGTCGTTCTCCGGGCTGACGACCACGTGCGTCGGCTGGTGGACCAGCGGCGCTTGCTTGTCCGACCCCCAAAACATGAGGCATGCTGCAAGGTCCGACATACTACCCACACGTACCCCGAAGGGCGTCCCAGTGACCTTTCCCACCCACCAAGCGGCTTCCTTTCCTTTCGACGAAAGAACATGTGGTCTCAGGGTAGCAAGGAAGGAGAGAGCGAGAGAGAGGTGTGTGTGTGTATGCATGTGTGTGCAGGGACCCATTTCTGGTCTCCTCACCGTCTTCCCGCACTTTTACGGTGGCCGCAGTCGCCTTGTCTACTGCGCGGCCAATAGTTAGGTAATTTTGGGAACGTTAGCTGCACGAAGGGTGCGTCCTGAGGAAGGCGAACTGTACACTTCAAGGGAATCTGTTCTCCTTAATATAGTTGCCTAGTGAGCTGTATCGCAGGGGGATGCTGAGGAACACACGCTTCGACGCGCTTGGGTTGTCGCCGGCGTGCTGCAAGGTGCGCCTTGTGACGATCGGCGCGGTGACTTCCCAGGGATTGGGCAATGGCGCGAAAGGAAGTCTCCGTTCTCGTGGGTTCACTTCTTCTGTTTCTGGTGCCGGGCTGGCGTTCCTGTTGCGATGTCAAGGCCGGGCCGCCCGTGCAACCTGAGCTCTGATACGCCTACGAGCTTCGACAGCAGCAGGATTGATGTCCGCTCATTGCAAACGGGAGCCGAGCGCCACTTGCAGTACGACCGGAAGCCACACCGATGCTGCCGAACCCCGTGCAGAGCTTCTGGCTGCCGGCGGACCGCACTTTTTCTGTACCTGCGCGCTCTTGCCATTCAAGGCACCATTACCACCGTTCATAGAGCACAGGTCTTGATGCGAGGGGTTTATCCCAGCCTTCTGAGCACCAGCAGGACGCTGGTGCCCAGCAAGTTGGGCGCACCTTGCAACCTGAACTGGATCCAACTACCGAGCTTTTAACAGCAGCACGTTAATACGCTATTGGTGCAACCGCGGCGAGTGAAAAAAGTGGGCGCGACGGGGGAAAAAGCAAGCGCGCTGCGCTGTCTGTTCTTCAGGTTCGTAACGTCCGTTTCGTTGCTCGCAGAGACGGCGCGGCCGGACGACGCGAGGCTCCGCGCCGCTCCGTTTTTTTTGTCGCAACCCCTCACAGACGAAGGGCAACGGAGGTTGTCCCGGGCGGTAAGCCTTCTGGGGAAAATCTGGGTCGAGCTCAAGAGTTTTATAACTCCGCGGGGAACCTGGGGCTCGTTGGGAAAGGTTTCGTAGCAAATTTATTCACAGCAGCAAACCAAGGGATCCTCTTCGAAGCGTCTTCACTCTAGGTGCAGTGTCCGAACTCCAGCTCGTGTTCTGCCTTTCGACATCATAATAGCATGATGCCCCGTTCGTAAAGGGTTAAGCGCTGGCTTTGTTGCAAGGACGGCGACGGACATCGTCTAACGCCACTGAACAGTGCGGAAGCTAAAAATGCCGTCCTGACGATCGAAGTCCAAACCTGCGGAAGCCTGCGGAAGCCTGCGGAAGCCTGCGGAAGCCTGCGGAAGCCTGCGGAAGCCTGCGGAAGCCTGCGGAAGCCTGCGGAAGCCTGCGGAAGCCTGCGGAAGCCTGCGGAAGCCTGCGGAAGCCTGCGGAAGCCTGCGGAAGCCTGCGGAAGCCTGCGGAAGCCTGCGGAAGCCTGCGGAAGCCTGCGGAAGCCTGCGGAAGCCTGCGGAAGCCTGCGGAAGCCTGCGGAAGCCTGCGGAAGCCTGCGGAAGCCTGCGGAAGCTGCGACCGAAACCGTCGGGATTGCCTTATTCATGGTTAACAAACGCGTGCCGTTAAAAGTGACGGTTGGCAGCGTATATTGTTGTTGCTAGTTTCAAACAGGGGCTACATGTGCACCAACACGTACACGTATACCCCTACCAACCCCTCGGGCAGGCATGCATGAGAGGCAGCTTCAACCGCATGACACTTCACCGCTTCAAATCAGCAAACTGCGGGTTCACAGACCGTCTGTCCCACTGCTCGAAGCTGGCCAACGATGCCGGACAGTCGAGGACTAAGCCGGCTTCCGTGTTGCTTGTAACGGCGTGCATTGCGGCGAGAAACTGCCGGAGGCGGGGCGTTTTCGCCCAGCCCGTGAACAGCGGCGACGCGCCCACCTCCTCGACGGTGAGCGTCCGGTACGACTGCAGCACCATCAGGAACCAGCTCCGGCGGAGCTTGGGCAGGAAGAGGTCGACCAGGGCGACGCCCGCATTCGGCGCTTTGAGCGTCAGCTTCGCCAGCAGCGAGTAGTTGCTCGACCACAGGGCGGAGCAGAAGGCCAGGGCGTGCTTGACGCATCCGTACTTCCGGCTCCGGGGGGTCTGCCGCGCGATTTCTTCCAAGGCGCCGTGCGTGTCCTCCGTCAGGCAGTAGAAGAGGAGGCGGTACGCCCCGATCTGCATGCGCAAGCGCTCCGGCACGTCGGGGACGGCCTTTTCCAAGAGGCGCAGCCGCGCGAGGCATTGCGTCAGCTCGCCGACGTCGCGCTCCTCTATCGCAATCTCGGCGGCCGTGTGGTACACGTTCCAGGTGAACGGGTTCTCGATCCGCTGGACCTGCAAGTCCTGCCTGATCGACTTCAACTGCGTCTTGACCCAGCCCGCGTCGGCTTCCTTCCGCGCTCGCTTCCCGAGCACATGGTCGAACGACTTCACCAGCACATCTACCGGGCGCACCTTCTCGATTTCCACGTTGTGCTCACCCCGGTGATACTCCTTCTCAAGCTCCGTGTTCAACCCCACCAGCGGTGACTGTCCGTCATCACCCAACAGCGATGAGGATGCCTCGGTCGGACCCCGCTTTGTCCCCCCCAGACCCCCTTCCGGCTGCCTCGCCGCGACGAGCTCGTCGAGCGAAAAAGCGAACGAAGTGCCCGACTGATCGCCTGGCGCCTCGGAGTCTCGTTTCGAAGCGGGCAGCACGGCCTCTTTGACGCGCCGGCTTGCGTCTTTGGTGCGGTCGGCGCCTGACGACCGGTGCTGCTCCGCGACGAGGGCATCGAGCGAGATCGAAAAGGAAGCGCCCGACAGGTCTCCCGGCGCGTGGGATCCTGCGGGCACAGCTTCTTTATCTTTGACATGGTGCCTTGCGCCGTTGCTGAGAGACGGGGCGGTGTCCGACGAGTGGTGCTGGTCTGCGACGAGGGCATCGAGTGAGACGGAAAAGGAAACGCCAGACCGGCTCCGAGAGGCGGGGTCTCGTTTCAAAGCAGGAGCCGGTTTCTCCGTGTCTTGTTGTCGTCCCGCCACATCGTCGTTTAAGATCGGACGCGGGTCCGCTCGATCCAGGGTGCGAACCGAAATCGCGGCTTTCGAGGTTGGAACGGGGGCGGTTGAGGAGTCAGTCGAGCTGCTCCTCTGCGAACGCTGATCTTGGGAAGAACCCGCTTCGGGTTTCCCATCCGAGGGAGTGTGACGGACGCCGGTTGAAGGGCAGAACTCGAACATGGCATACGAGAAGCCGCACGCAGGGCACGGAGGAACGGCGGATGTGCTGCCTCCCTTGTCCTTGTCAGCCCTTGCAGTCTTCTTGCTCCGTTCGCTCCTTTTAGGTTCCCCGTCTTTCCGTTCCAGCTTGTCCCGGGATCGCCTGCTGCTCTCCAACCCCGTATCTTCGCTGACTTCGCGCCGCTCTCGCCGCTTCTCCCTGCGTTCGCTCCTCCTTGCCTCCCGCGCCAGGTCGCCGTCTTTGGGCTCCCGCCCGTCGCGGGCCCGCCTGCCACCCTCTGCGAGGAGCCCCGCCGCCTCGCCGCCGCCGCCTTGCTCGTCCCTCCGCTTTTCCCCACGTTCGCTCCTCCTCGCCTCCCGAGCGGCGTCCCGCCGCTCCTTATCGCCGCGGGCGTGCCTGCCCCCGCTGCCGGTCGCATCCGCCGCCTCAGGGCGGCCCGGCGGGTCGCTCGCGCTTCGAGCGGCGGCGGCGGCGGCGCTGCCGTTGCCGGTTCGTTCGATGCGACGGGACTTCACTCGGGGTGCGTCGTTGTCGTCGGCTGCGGGAGGCGGCTGCGCACGTGCGGCGGCGGCATCGCCGGAAAGGGAGACGGCCTTCCTCTTGCGCGGCGCGGCGGGTTCCGCGTTGTCGGAAGGCGCCCGGGCCGCGGCTCCGTTCGCGGCGCGGTCGAAAACGACGCCTATCCGGCCGTCTTCCTGCCGGGACCAGCGTTTGACCTGCCCTGGCTCCCCTGGCTCCTGCTGCTGCTGCTGCTGCTGCTGGCCGGCTTTGTAGCGCCGCAGCTCGTCTTCGAGCTGCGCGCGTGGATCCGCAGGTTCCGACGCGCGTGATCCGTCGCTTCTGCCAGCGGCCGTCGCGGAAGGCTCGCCGACTTTGCGGGACTGTCGGTTCCTGCTGGTCCTGTCGCTTTCCGCGCTCGGCCGCCTGCCGCCAACAGCCGTCGCCGGCTCCGTGCGGCTTTCACCCCGCTGCGGCCTGCCGTCCGCCGTTGAAGACGCGCCGGCTTTGCGGAACCGCGGCTTCTCGTCGACCTGCGTGCTGTCGCCGCTGGCCGGCTGCCGGTGCCGCCCGTCGAGCGCGGGCTCACCGCCGGCCGGCGCGACGCACACGGCGCCGGCCGCTTTGCAAAATCGCGTTTTCCTAAAACTCCCAACGGCGCCGTCTTCCGCAACCCCCCGCGGAGGCCCCCCTAGACCGCGCCTCGCGTCTGGGCCTTCGCTCTCGTCGACAGCCCGACCCTCTGAGGCTTCCAACGCGGACAGCTCGCCGGCTCTGCGTCGCCGCGGCTTCTCGTCGAACTGGGTGCCGTCTACGTTGGCCGTCCCATCGAGCTCGGGGCCGACCGCTTTGTAAAACCGCGGCTTCCCGAAACTCCCGGCGGCGCCGTCTTCCGCAACCCCCCGCGGAGATCCCCTTGGGCCGCGCCTCGCGTCCAGGCCTTCGATCTCGTCGGCCGCCCGACCCTCTGCGGCTTCCAACGCGGACGCTCTGCGGCGCCGCGGCTTCTCGTCGAACTGGATGCCGTCGCCGCTGGCCGTCTCGTCGGACTCGGTGCCGGTCACGCGCACCACGCCAGCGGCGCCGGCCGCTTTGTAAAACCGCGGCTTCCCGGCGGCGCTGTCTTCCCCCGCCTCGCCCCTCTCGGCAGCGGACGCGCTCGCCCCGCCGCTCCTGGTCAGCGCGGGCGCTTCGCCCCGCCGCAACAGAAGCGTCGCCCTGCCCTCCGCAGGTTCTACCTCGACCGCCGTAGAAGACGCACCGGCTTTGCGGAACCGCGGCTTCCCGTCGATCTCGGGCTCACCGCCGGCGGGCGCCACGCGCACGGCGCCGGCCGCTTTGTAAAACCGCGGCTTCCCGAAGCCCCCGGCGGCGCCGTCTTCCGCAAACCCCCGCGGAAGCACTCCTGGGCCGCGGGCCCGCCGCTTCGCCGCGGGGGCTCCGCTCTCCTCGTCGGCGGTACTGGGCACGACGACGGAGACGGCGACTTTGTGGAACCGCCGCTTCTCGCCGGGCTGCCCTGCTGCAGAGCCCTGCCGGGTTCCTTCTGGCTCGGGGGTGGATGGAGGGGGCTCGAATGATGAAGGGTGCGCCCATGCACCGGCTCCGGCGCCGACCGGGGCGCGCTTGCTGAAAGAGAGCGGCGCGAAGCCGCTCGCCGGCCCGGCGGCGGCCGGCCAGCGGGAGGCCCCGGCCCCCGGATCGCCTACGCTGGGCGGCATCGTTCGCTGCCAGCCGCGGCGTGGGACATCCGGGGGTGTGGCTTGGTCCGATTTTCCCCACCGCTCCCCCTTCCCCCTGTGTCGGACATAGTCATTCGGGGGCTGGGGTTTTTATTTCTTGAAAGTATGCTAATACCCAGGGGACTTTAGCTTTTTGTCTGACCGAGCAAAAAA
Organism: Diplonema papillatum; assembly: GCA_030068145.1. Taxonomy (NCBI): domain Eukaryota; phylum Euglenozoa; class Diplonemea; order Diplonemida; family Diplonemidae; genus Diplonema; species Diplonema papillatum. The sequence continues at coordinate 259,465 of JAPJBO010000052.1, forward strand.
GCCGGTTTCAGCCAAAAACCCCGGTTTTGGGGCTCTGCGGTGCCTGTGGGTGTCTGAGTCCTGGAACCGTCGCCCCGCGAACGCAAACAAGGGGACGAAGGGGGGTGGTGAGATATAAGCTTGCGGTATTGGTGTGCACACTATCAAACTACGGAGATGGTAAGTGAAAAGCAGTACAGGGGCCACTTGAAATCATAATTCACAAATTATTTTCATTTTTTTGAAACCCCGAAACCGGAAAACCCCGGTTTCTGAAACCGGGAAACCGGGAATAGTTGACTAGACTTTTTGAGTTTGTGCTAACCACGAACTGGTCCGAGTCGGGAGAACCTACAAAGCCAAAAGCAGGACCGACCCCCCGTTCGTGAGAAAAAGCGAAGAACTTCGTTTTTCCAACTATCTTTGTCAAGAGCTGCGACTGAACTATTCCCTTCTCCTGGAGAACCTGCCGCCAAACCTCGCTTCCTTGCACGTAAGAAAAGAGGGAGAGAGACACAGAGAAAGACAGTGAGGGTTTGGTGGAGGACGCTGGCCCCGACCGGTGAGAAGCACCGGCCACCTTGCTAGATAAATCCTGCCGCGGGAGAGGCTTTTACTCGCTGGGGTCGGCACCCCTGCGGAGACCCTCTTCCGTGTGCCTCCACGCGGAAGGAAACAGTGGGGGGAAAATTCGTGTTGGTTAATGTTTCGGCAGGACCTCTCGTGGATGGTTTGGATGTTTGATGACAACATCAAGTCTTCTTCGAAGAAGATGTTGTATAGACGGAATTCAAATACTGCCTCAGTGCGTAATAGTTCTACTGGTACTGTGGCGTTCGTTCGTGTACCGACCACCACATGCTATGTACTCAGAGGAGACGCCTCCCCACGTGCTCACAGGTGTACCGCTGTGTGTCTAACACAACCGCCTGTGCCGCACATGTTCGCATGTTACGCAGACGTGGAGATTGTTGAGCAGCCTGGGGACAATCCCTGCATAAAAGTCGAACGTTGAGTGTGTGAGCCCCTCCGTCGAAAGGTCCACCCCGCTGGCTGGATTACTTAGCCCGGGTCTCTGGGTCGCTCATCGTTTTGGGCTCCCTGCTGTGGGGGCTTCTTCTGTTTTGTGTCGCCTGCGGCGCGATTTCTGCGTGCGGACTGCTCCGTACCCGTTCCCTTCTCCGTGCCTGCCACATCACGGACGATGCCTGCGTGCAGCTTGAACGAAACGAAACGCAAAAAAAGGGGCGGTCGGTGGAGAGAAATGGCAAGCCTTGTTTGTTTGCGTGCGCGACTCGCGGTTTTTTTAATTCACGACTTTGCGGCCGGTCGGTTCGCTGTCGGCCTCTTTTTTGCACCACTTTTCTAGCGTTATTTGTGGATTAGAAGGTCAGTATTTTATTTTTCGTTCTTCTTTTGGTCATCTCGGCCATTACACCTGAGTTCAGGGTCCGGACGGACAAGAATTAAGAGAAGTGTCGTTTCGTAAAGGGTCTCCTTAGGAAGCTTTCCCCCCTGGAACTGACACCGTGATGGCAGAGTGAACGGCGCACGCCTTCAGGGCTTGAAGGCCCCGGTTCGAACCCGGTCGAGGACACTTTCCCGGTCGAAAATGATTTTTCGGAGTTTGTTGGTTTTCGGGTCTAATGTGCCCGAAACTTGCGTTTTTTGCAGAGTTTCTCAATATCTCGCGGTTTTGGGTAAGCCCTGCCCAGGATGCGAACCAGTGGTGTCGTTCGGTTTCGGCTCCGGATGTAATTAGGTTGGGCGGCAGGTAGGGCAGGGGTAGAAGGCTTTCCGAGTTGGTCGTTAACAACAAGTACAACAGCTGCTGCCTCATATTGTTCCTCGCCGAGACCTATGTGAAGAGAATGTGGGGTTCATTTACCCACAACGCCGTTTCGTCCACGCGACACCCTTTTCGAAGGGATTTTGTGCTGCGCCAGGATGCGCTGTGTACAGAGATTGGGTGCACGGTGTGACACCAGGGAGTACTCGACGTAGCTGCTTCGACTCCGAATGGAAGGGAGGAAATATAGGTTGGTTGGGGGGGCAAATACAAAACAAACACAATCTGATTTGTTCTTCGCTTACACCACCGTGTGCTGTTTACTCACTCAGGACTTTTACCTGTTGTGCTTGTGTGATTGACCGTGTAGGGGTAGACCCGCATGACCTCACGTCCGTTCAACACGTGGTTCGGTAGCTACAGCAGTTGGGTTCCCTTCGGTTCTTTGTCTGGCAGCATCGTCGAGCATTTCCTTCCAAGCTGGCGCTTATGCAATAGCAAATGCGGCCATGTGGATCAGGCAGGTAGCGCCTGCCCTACCTGAACCTTTCCGCAGAATTAATTAGGTAGCTGGCGCGACAGCACTGATTGCGAACGCGTGTTGGCCGCCCCGCGCTGAAAGAACATTGGCTGGCTTCAGCAGCAATATGGCGTATGTTGCTCTCTCTTTCTCGCGTTGCGGGTAGGTACTTGGGGATCTTGTTCGTGCCATGTAGAGTGAAAAAGGCGCGTCGCCGAGAAAGAAAGATTAAGAATGGCTACGTCCGGGCTGTTGGCAGGTAGGGGGGGGGGGGGGGGGAGGGCCATTCAACCTCTTCGCTTCCTTCACTCCAATGCCGGCTCCCAAAAGCGCTATTCCAGTTCCAAAGAACAGTTGAGCCGCAACTCTTGAAGATGATACGTTTTCTCCGGCACAGAGAGCGGGTCGCTGGGCTTTTCGACTCTGGCGATCGTTGAGCAGCACGAAATCACGAGGCCGAGTCACCTATTTCTGCAGTATTTGCTCTTTGTCGCTGTGAAGAATAGGAAAGCGATGATTCCGACTCTCGCAATCGTGGACAGCAGCACGAGTTCAAGAGGTTCTAGCCAACTGTTCCCTGCAGGGTTTCCTCCTTCCACTGTTGTGCGTGAACAGTACTAAGGGAGGAGGAAGTGGTGCCCTGCTGGAGCAATTCCCGATCGCTGCGCTACGCAGTTTCCATCGGTCATTCCGAGACGGGAGCGCGTCGCTACAACCTTGATACGAAGAAGAAGAAGAAAAAGAAAAAGGCCGCTCCTGGTCCAGGAACGTGACGCTCAACCACAGCTTGCAAAGCTTGAGTCGGAGGCAGCACAGTGCCACAACCCCGTCCGCTCTGCCCTGCGGCGGACCGTCTCGACGAGCTTGTATTCAGCGCGAGCGCCAAGCCCCAAGGTGCGCCACGCCTTGATGCTTTAGTTTGGGAAATCGGTAGCCACTTGACCCGTAGGCCCGTGGCTGCAGTACCGCCGAACACGTGAAGCTTGGCTCCCGTGTAGCAGGCTTTCCCTGGTATCTACAACCTTGATACAAAAAAGGAAATGATGGTGATGATGATGATGAGATTCATTCGTTCACCGTTGAACGCATCATTTGCTTCCCTGTCTGGTTATCGGGGGGGAATCCTGAAGCGCGCAGAGGCTACCCTGCAACGCCCTGGCCGCCCGGCAGCAGAGCTGGAAATACTCGAGGACTGCCTTGTGCTCATTTCGAAGGAGGCTAGAGGGGGAGAAAACAATACAACTACAAAGTGGGTCTTTTTTGTTGAACGCTTACGCCCGCCACTAAACCCAGATTTACCTGGGTTTCGTGTGGGCTACAGCACATTTACCTCCTTTGATCTATCGCAACTGGCAGTCTCCTCAAGCATTTCCTACAAAGCAGGTGCTTGTACAAAAAAATCAAGAAAGGGATGAACGATCCACCAACGGCCGCTGTGGCAACAGCAGCAATTCGAAAACGCATTTCCGCCGAACCACGACGGGTACTCTCGCCACTAGAGGCGCGACAACAAACAGAAGGCAATATTATACCGAGAAAACTGGAAGAACAATATTCGAAAGAACTGGGGTGTTTTTAGATACAACTGGGGAGCGGAGAGGATGTGCTGTTTCTGGGAGAATTGCAAGAACAGCGGTAATGAGCTCAGCGCCGCACTGCCATCTGCGACCATCATCAGCGCGGAACCTGAGTGTCTGCGGACATGACAGCGATGGGTGGCTAGTTTGGCAGGCCCATGCTACGAGGGTATGTCTCGGAGCGGGCCACTACCGTGTCTGAGTCTGAGCAATTAGTGTACAATAAACGCTATAAAAAAAAACGATAGAATGTCCTTATATCCCAGTCAATCCAAACAAACGATGTCATATCAAAAGCATTCTGTGTTTCGAGTTGCGTAGGATGGAGATCGCTATGTCTTACATGAGCCCTGGTAGCTAATCGGGCTGACAGGGGACGCTATCACGATGCCTCAGCTTTTTTGTATAGTGGAAATCTCAGGTTTAGTGCCACAGCTTGGCAAACAGCTCGTTGATAGGCTCGGTTCCCGCTCGCCGACTTTTAGTTCGAAGGCCTCCGAGCTGACCCAGGTCGGTTTCTACATCTGCTTTTTTCTTGAAGGACGCGTTCAGGGGTTTTTCCAAACACCAGTTGAGGGCCAAACCCGTGGTGAAAAAAGATTTTGACTTGGCAACTTTTTTTTTCGACGGCACGGGTCACTTGAAGTGTGCTGTGGGCCGGTCGGATCATGCGTGTGCCTCTCTGAGTCTGGCCTGCGTTCTCGTGGGTCGCTCCCACGAAACTGGAAACCCCGATACAACACTCACAGTACCCACAACCCACCGCTGCCACAGCTCCACAAGTCGCTGCCACAGCTCTCCCACACAAAATCCCTTTCGTGTTGAGACTTTTTCACGGCAGGCATTTTCACTGACGTTCTTTTTGTTTGTGCGCACTTCCTTCAACCCTGTTTTGTTCATCTGACGGGAGTGAGGATAGTACGCGGCCATCGAACTGTTTTTGTTCTTGACAAATTGCATTTGTTAGACACAACCCCCTGGACGCGTTCTTTCTCTTCTTCACCCACGGGGGTTTCGAATCCCGGCCTTGGGGTCACGGTGGAACGCCCCTGTTGCTACTCTTGACAGGGCACCTTCTTGGGGGTCGTTGAAAGGAAGGATCTCGCACTGTTCCCTCCGATTCGGTGGTGTGGCTATTTCGCACAGATTTGATTGAAATGGCTGGGTTGGTAGAACGATCTGCCATCTATCTCTTCTGGTGTCTTTTGAGATGGCTTTCAACTTTCGAACAACGCCACGAAAGAATTGCACGAGCAGACGCTGTGTACACAGTAGAGACTACCCTCAGAAGCTGGAGTCAAAATCATAAGTAAAGCGGGTGTCTTTCACACCCGCTTTTCGGGTGCGCGCGGTTGCCACGTGTCACTCGAGGGACACCTTTTACTCCAGCTTTTGGGGCTGAACTCCGTCGTGTAGCAGACGTTCCCATTGGTGGTTGGCCGGCGGGTGAGAGGGAAACATAGGCACCGGGGTCGGTATTGCGGTTGAGATTGCGCTTCGATGAGTTAAATCATTGGCTTGTCGGTGATCGGAAAACATGCTTCGCACGCGGTGTTAATGCTGACGACCCGTAGGAAGTCGAGGGTAGTATACAGGGTAAGTTGTTCAGAGGCTCCGGCCTCGATAAAAGCTTCGTCCTTTTTCTGCGTCTGGTTTTGACAAACTATGCTCGAATAGAGATAAAAACGAAGGAACGCTTGGAGGCCGCCCGCTGCACGTAAGCGACGTGGACTTGCTTTGTTCGATATGCCTGGAGTCATAGCAAGGCACGAGAGAGCCTGGCGAGCCCACGTTTTGACCCAGCCCTCAGGTCTTCTTGCAAAACACACTTCCCCCGGTATTCTCATTTCGACGGATGTCAGAGGGCGAGAGATAATGGGTCTTTTTTGTTGAACGTTTACGCCCGGCACCAAAACCCAGTATTGCCCGTGTGTCGTGTGCAATTCCTCTTTGAGAATTATGCATCTGGCGGCGTCCTGAAATATTTCCTGCAAGCGCTCATTCAGAAAAAGAAGGGGGGAAAACTCGAGGGACTGCCGTGTGCTCATTTCGAGGGAGAAAACAATACAGCTGCAACGTGGGTCTTTTTTGTTGAACGCTTACGCCCACCACTAAACCCAGATGTACCTGCGTTTCGCGTGGGCTACAGCGCATGGACCTCCTTTTTATTGTAATGTTGTTGCGATAGTGGGGTCGTCGAGCCTTTGAGATTTCGCAACTGGCAGTCTCCACAAGTATTTCCTACAAAGCAGGAAGTCTTGGGGGCAGAACGCGGCCAGTCAAAACAAGCCAAAGGACGAAGTTCTGGGTGTAGCCTACACACCACAACGGGTGCAAAATACATGCTGAAAAAGTGCAAAAAAAAAACGTAAATAGGGTCTTGGCTGGAGCCAGAGTTGTCACAACGAGGATGTGCCCGACTTCACCCGCGAAAAGCGGGTGTGCTGCACATGTTGTCGAACTTTGAGTGCGTGGGCCCCTCCGAGGAAAGGCCATCGCACTGGCTCCAAGCTGCTTAGCGAGTGTGCTGCAACCATAACGCGTGTGGAGCCACCCCGCTTTTTCAGTTCCAGCTCCTGAGGCCGGACGCCACCGCGCACCGAGAGGCTGAAGCACACGGTGTGTTCCCGGCCGTGAAAGGGTGCGGGGTGGCACCCGTTTTCCGGGCGACGTCGTTCTTCTCCCACCCCCCCGTCGTCCCGTCGTCACACCGAAAAGCGGGCGTGCTTGGGCGCGCTCTTGCTGATACCATCCGTCCTCAGTGATGCACGTGTGACCCTATTTACGCTCTTTTTGGGAAGATTTCATGGGGCTGGACTCCGCCGTGTACGCGTGCCCTTGTTCCTCCTCCCACGGTGCACGAGTCATTTGAAAAACAGCGTGATCAGCAGTCATACTACTGATCACGGCTGAAAAGTGCTTACTACTGTTTTGACGTGACCAGCCATACATAATCTTGAGTAGTAATATGACCTTCCAGTAGTAGCAAGTGACTAGTGAATGGCAAAACCAGTGCACCGTGCCCCACCCCCCATCCCCGTTGTCCCGTCTGCCGGTCACCGCGTCCTCCCTCAGCCGATCTGAAGGGAGATGCCGCCGCCGTTGCCGGGGGCGGCCGCGCCGGGCGGCTTGGCGCCCCTCCGCGGCTCGTCCGGGGAGCCGAGGCTGGCGCCGAGGGTCGCGGGGCCGGCCGCCGGGCGCTTCATGGGCACGTCGCCGGTGCGCTTGGAGTCGAGGAACTTGCCGTCGATGCCGCGGGACCGCACGGCGGCCTCGATCGTGTCGTACGTCGCCTTCGTCGTTTGGTGGGTCAAGTCCAGCGGGCAGTTGCGGAAGGCCACCCGCTTGATGTCCGTCAGCTTCGCCATGGCGGCGGGGAGGTGCTTGAATCGGTTGTCCGCCAAGAAAATGTGGTTGATCGGGTCCCGCTTGCGCTGCAGCCGGTCGATGTCCTCGGGCAACTCTGTTATCTCGTTCTCGTTCAAGTCGAGGCACAGCAGGGACGGGAGGTCCAAGAAGCAGTCCGGAATCTTCGTCAGCTTGTTGGACGGCATCTGAATCTTCTTCAGGTTCTCCAGCCGGTGCCACAGCGGGCCGGCGCAAATCGTCGCGTCGGTGAGCAAGTTCTTCCCGGCGACCAATGTGTCGAGGGACACTTGGTTGAACAGCGTCTCGTTGAAGGCCGTGATCTTGTTCTCGTTCACGTTGATCTCCTCCAGCTTCGGGTGGGTCCCCAGCGTCGGCATCTCCGGAAGCTGGTTGCCGTTGAGCTGCGGGGGGTGGGTCTTCGTTAATGGTGCTGGTTTTGTGGAATCAGGGAAGGCAAGAAAAATCTTTTGGCGGTGGTATCCGTCGGTTCGATAGCTTGCATTATCATTGCTCTTTTTCACTCGTACTCTTCTCTGATCACTGTACGTACTCACTTCACTCTTTTACTCACTTTGGCTAGGCATGCCCAAAAAGAAAAGACTCCTGCAACCGACACTACGAAGGGGTTGATTTCATGATGGTGCAGGGATTGACTGCCGCGAGAAGCAGGGCTTGCAACCAGCTGGTGGTTCAGAAATGCCAAGTGCTGCTTCACGCGAGTAAGAACGCAAACGCCCGGAACCTTCTTTTTGATCCCCCAACAACCCCCGGAGCAGGGGATATTGTACAGGGGGTATTTCACACGAATATCCCAGATCCGGCAACCTCGGTCAGATTCGGCCAAGACCCTGATACAATGTCGCGTGATGCAACATTCGAAGGTAGCAAGGTCGATCAGTATTGCTGGCAACAGTGGTGTGCTTGTCGCGGTCGGATGACAACGAGAGAGCTACGATGCTTTCGGGATAACGACAGGGGTATTGATATTGGACTAGTCGCCAGTTGTAGTAATCTTCTGAGACCTGCGATCTCGTACAAAAATACACGAGGGGCTGCCTTGTGCTTACTTCGAAGAACACAACTACAAAGTGGGTCTTTTTTGTTGAACGCTTACGCCCGCCACTAAACCCAGATTTACCTGTGTTTCGTGTGGGCTACAGCAAATTTACCTCCTTTGATCTTTTGCAGCTGGCAGCCTCCGCAAAGTATTTCCTACAAAGCAGGTGCTTCTACAAGAAAAAAGAAAACCTGAAGGATCTCAAGCGAGCGAAGCGGGGCCAGGGACGGGAGACGCAGCAGCCGATTCCAGAAGAGTGCGAGTCGCTTCAGATTGTGCAGGTTCGTGAGCGATTCTGCGTGATTGCGGCATGGGTTTCTCGACCACTCCTCCCCTCTGATAGGATACCACGCCTATCCTCTGCAACTGTGCAGACCAGCAAGAGAGACGGCCGGTCACCTGCGATTCCGATGGCCACCAGATTCTTGGCGTCACTAACCTAACATATTACGACGCGGTCTATCGTGGACCGGCTCATAAGCTTTGATGCTCTGGATAGTCTTGATAGACTGTGATCTGTAGCGATGAGCTAACCATTCCACGCATGCATGCATGATCTCGGTGTGGTGAAGAGACTGAGATTGCTTTCGGTAGATAATGTTGTTACGAGCTCGCCGGAATGCCTGCCACTGCTACTGGCGCACTGCCGCAGAAGGGGCAACCTCAACAAGGCTGAGCAGACGGGGGTTTCATGGTGGCAAGGCTGTTGTACGGAAGGGAACGTTTACAGATCAACAGCTGCGTGAGAAGGGTTCATTCTCACTCTTCTGCGCGCGGTGTTAGTCGTACACATGAAGCCACAAGCAGGCAGTGCCCGATTACCCGCCAGAGTCGAGACCTGTGTTTGCAGACGGAATCAACATGAACATAACACATGGAAACCACACACCTGGTTTAATAGCCATCATCTTGTTAGACGCGAGGTTCAGCTCGGTGAGAGACGTCATATCACCGATGTGCTCCATTGGCTGTGAAGTTCATTTTGAAAGTGAGAGTTGGCTTGAAAATTCCTGGACCCGGTGCGGCCTTTTTCTTTTTTTCTTTCTCCCTCCTTTCCAGGGGTTTATACGGGGCTTCGAAAAAATCCTGAGTTCCGGTCTGGGCGGGTTTTTTTTTTTTGCTGCAACTGCATGCTGTATGCCACCTTTGCCTCGTTTTGATCAGCTTCATCAAACTGAACAGTCTTTCAACCGATGCCGTTCCGAGAGGTGTCGAAAGGTTTTGAGCTCCTCGAGAACAGATCTGTGCTCGTCGTCGGCTCGGGGAAAAACCTCATTCCTGAAATCTGCAATGAAGCGGGCATTGAGAAAGGGAGGAGAACGTGCGGATCTGCCTTCCTGGGTTGGTCGGACCTTTTCCTCGCCGTAATGGGCGACAAGAATATCAACAAGTCTGACCGCCTCAGGTTGGTTTCCAGCCACAGGCCCACTCAGGTCAAAAAGGCTGAATCCCTCCATGACACCCAGGTTGCTCTTCAAACCCGAACGAAGGTCAGAGATTAGCCCGTTAACGTAGGGCGTGGCCACTTCGGCATGATAGGCCTGGACTGTCTGGGGTGTCACGCGGGTAAAGCCTGCTAAACCTTCAGTTGCGCGTTTATCACGACATCGCAAAGGAAGTAGGTCGGGTGATTTTCGTGCAGAAAGTCGTGCAGGGAGTTGGCCTTCTCAACTTCTGAGTACGACTCCTTTGTCCACCGCTCGTACTCCGTGTTTGTCCCCTCTTTCGGGACGTTGGTCTGCCGTCCTGTTTGCCGAGATGCGAGCCCGAACATGCTTGCGATGTCCCGGGGAATCCCCTCCTTCTTTGGATCCACACGCTGTAGCTTCTTTGGTGGCATACTGGCCCTCCCGTTACCGCTCCCACCCGGTAAGCCCCAACCCGAACGCTATGTGGGTTTTTTTTTTTTTTCCCCCAGACCGGCAGGGCCCTCGCGCTCCACCCCTAGAGGCCCAAAAAGGGGGTGATTTCGGGTCCCCCACAATCTCTACCAACGCTGCAGAGACCCGTATGAAGAAGCAAAAAAAGAAGAATACCGGAAAGAGAAGGCCATTGGGGCGTGGTGCGCTTGAAAGGACACCTTGAAAGCCCCCCTAGTTTGTATCACACAATGCCCCCTTGAATGCAGCCAAGTCGCAGAAGTCCACCTGGCGGTTTTGCAACGACTTGAACTTCTGAAGGACGCGTGTGGACTGGTCTGCGGTCAATGTCTCCTGCCCACAAGTGCACATCATGAGGATTGCTGATAGGCTCTTGTCGCTTAAGCTGTTGCGCAGGCTCGTCTTGATCAGTTTAAGACGGCTGAACACCCGCTCGCACTCAACAGACACCAAGGGTAAACAGAGGCCAATGAGCATTAGTTTTCGTAGGGTTGGGTACCGCAACTTCCCGGTAACGGTGTTTGCAAGGTTGAACAGAGTCTTGGAACCTGCGTCCTGACGTGCAGCGAAACTCATGTCACTGACGGCCTGTCGAAGCCCTGTCCACTCCCGCAGCACATCGTCACGTGTCAGCACGAGAAACGGCACATCACGCTTGGTGACTTTCGTGGTCGTCGAGGGGTCATCATTGTACACCACCTCTACATACCGCGAAGTAGACTCGTGGTTTCTTCTGCGAGGGACAAGCCTCTCCTCCAGGACGGGCTTCTCTGCATACGACAGGACCGATTCGCGTCCGTAGTGGTCGCACAGAGCACAGACTTCAACATCCCCGTAGGTCAGCTGCAATCTCTTATCGCTCGGGTGGTTCCGCACGTCGAAAATGCTGAACGAGTTGACGAACGTGCGGGATGCAAACCTGCGTTCGAGTTCAGCAACCACGTATGCCAGGTACGGCTTTCCGACCTCTTCGTGGAACTTGTCAAAGGTCGCTCTCCCGATGTAAGCGTCCCCCGTTGCCGATGCATACAGCTGCAAAAATCCGCTATAGTGGAGACTGCGGTGAGGAGCGTTGCTTCTGCTCCGGATGGAGCTGATTGTCAAGTCGATCCCTTTGACACAATCCATGATGTTGTAGTCCCGCGTTTGGAACGCAAGACTCAGCGCGCTGAGGTCGCTCAGAACATCGCTTCCGAGACAGAGGGAGGCAACAAACTGCACAGACATCAGGTGGACGTGTAGGAAGCGCGCTGTACTCAGCTCAGATGCAAGCTTCGCCAGTGCCCGAACAATAGCCGGATAAATGGTACGCACGGCATCTGTGCAAGTGCTGATTGCGAACCGGTTGCGGCCACCGCAGCCCCTGTTGCCACGACCCCGTCCCGCTTCTTGTCGTGAGCTTTGATGAGCGCGAGAGCCTTTTCCTTCCCCGGCCAAGCAGGTCCTTGACCGATCACGTTTTGGAAGGGCGGTGTTTGTCGTTGCCGCGCCAGGGCCTGCAGCAGGATGTCGTCGGTCTTCCAGCTCGTATAGTCATACGACACCGTGACCGTGTGCTTCTTCTTCTTGTAAGCGACTTTGTACGACTCAGGTGCTCGACGCTTCACCGTTTTTTGTGTGAACAGAGGAGCTATTTGAGACATGGTTAGTGCCTTTTCTTGCGGTGTACTCCTCTTCCTTTCTTCGTCCCTGGAGGTATGGATATGGATTCCTTGTCACTTACCTACTGGCCGTGGGCACCTCTTCGACACAGCCCTACCCGACAGCGCCTGACAGCCCCCCCCCCCTGGACAGCCACACCCCCCAGCCCTGGATCAACACGTGTACGCTACACGGTGTAGTACACCCCCCAGCCCTACCCCGGACCATTTTTTTTTTCGGGGGGGGGGGGGATTTTTTAAAAAATCACCCCCCCATTTTTTTTGGGTTTTTTTTTTGGGGTGATTTTAGGGCTAAATCACCCCCCCGCGAGAGCCCTGCAGACCGGAAGAATTTGAGTTCCGGTCTCTCAGACCGCTAAACTAAGCCCGTATAATCCCCTGCTCCTTTCCGTCCTGCTTTTCATTTCGAAGCACGCCGCCCACTGGGGTTTCGCCCCACCAGGTGGCCGCGACTGCGATGGGTAAACGGGTAACGAGTAAAAGGGTGCGTACCTTGAGAACGCTGTTGTTGTAGAAGTTGAGGCACGTGAGGTGCTTCAGCTGGCAGAGGACGTCGGGCAGCTGCCCGGAGTAGGAGCCCTTGTAGGCCTCGATCTTGGTGAGGAGGGGAAGCTTCTGCGCGAAGTCGTCGGGGATGGTTTTAAGCTGCGGGTTGCACGACATGTTGAAGTAGCGGAGGTTCGGCAACGTCATCACTGACTCGAGGGAGTCGAGCTGGTTCTCTTCCATGCTGAGGGACACCACGTCGCGGTTGCCGGCGAGGCTGCTCGGGACCGTCGTCAGCTGGTTTTTGGACAGGTTGAACCTGCGGACGCCCCGCGCCAGCTGCGACCGGATCTCCGCGTCCAGGTTGCCCTTGTAGGCCTCGAGGTCGTGCAAGTCCTCTGCGTAGTCCTCGTCGCCGCCGACGCCGCCCGCCGCCGGCGCGGCGGCGGCGGCCGCGGCCTGCGGCTTCCGCAGCTCCTCCAACGGCGTCGCGAGGGCCGTCCCGTTCTGCTGGCCCTTCCCCGGGCCGTACAGGGTGCTGTCCACCGTGGCGAGGAACTCGCGCAGGGACGCCACCGGGTCCGTCGGCTTCTTCATCAGCAGGTGCAGCATCACCTCGTTGATCAGCGCCGGGATGTTGTTACTTCGCAGGAACGTCGCGTCTTCCTCGAGTTCGGAGGACATCTTTTTGCTATTTTTGTTCGCTTATTTTCTTCTTCTTTTTTGCCTGTTGGTCGGTGTTTCAAGGCTGTAGCTTTTGGTTTTCTGGTTCGGCGACGTACCTCAGTCGAACCGAGGTCAGGCACGCACAGTGACCGAACGTTGCTTTGCGTTCACGCAATCCGTACTCCTTAGTATACAATACAAGGGGTCCACCTGACACAAGGACGCACGGTTCTGCAGAGTCTGTCGACGCCGCGCCGTAACCTCTGCACGGATGCAGTCCAAGAACCGAGCCAGACTTGCAAACGGGAGGCTTGCCCCCTGGTTTCTTTCAATCAGTACCCTATAGCAGGGCTGCTGGCGCATGCTTCCAATGGAATACCACCCTACCCACAATTCCGGCTGGGGGGGTGGTCTCGCCCTTCAAGGGCCGCCTGTTGTCGACCACTAGTCTCGTTGGAGAACCCAGCGCTCTCTCGAGGCGGGAGTCCGGGGCGTGAAGTTGTAGACGAGCGCCAGGAGGCCTGAAAAAATTCCTGGGTTCCTGAGCCCGAACGGATCGAGTACTTCTGACAGCGCCTTGAGCCCCTTCCGGCGTATGTACTGGACCCCCATTCACGGCGTCGCCCGCGTGGGCTGAAGGCTTGCGTTTGAAATCTAATTCGGAACCGTTGATGCCACGAGTTTGCCGCGATAAACCGCCCGGCGCCTGCTTCCTTCTTGGCTTGCAGTAGGCCTTCATATGAGCTCTTTTGCGGAGACGCCACGAAGGGATGAGGAAGATGGAAATGCGCCCGGCGATGTTCGACAAGGAAAAACAAAGAACAAGGAGAACGAGGGGAACAAAAAGGAATAAGAGGAGGCGGTTCCTGTATCGGCCGGACAGAGAAACCCGGGATCAGACATCGTTGCCTGAGCAAAAGAAGATACGAAAACGCCGAAGATCCGTACGCCCAGAATAGTGTGTGTTGTAGACCTGTTTTTACGTGGTGCCTTCCTGTGCGAGAGGGTGCTCCTTTCTGGAACCGAAGACAAAGCGAGGGTACGCAGTGGTGGTTTGCTACATTTCTAGGGTCAGGGCTGCCGACCTGACCGCCAGTCATTTTCAGAGTGGTTAGCTTGAAAACTCCCGGGGGTAAGCCTCATCGAGCGGCTTTCGTCGTGATGCACTGCGTTCGTTCTGCATGGCCGCGCAGCAACCCAAAATAGTCATAGACTGGTCCGTGAACTTCGGCCACAAACCACTCAATGGATACTCGAAGAAACCACTGACGGTGCATTTTGGGAGAAGACTGCCTAACATGCATGCTTGTGTCTTTTTGGTAAACGCTGCCGCCCCCAAGAAACAAATTTGGAGAAAAGAAGTTGCGTAACTTCATCAAAAATCACCGCGGTATTTGTTCCAATGTTTTGTTTTTTTGTTAACCCCAATTTTTTTCCAGAAAAAGTGGGTGGCTATTTTTTTTGGGTCTAAATCCCTGTTACCAAAAAGACACAAGGTTTTGACCTTGCATGCTAAACCATCATGTGGAACTCACAACGAAGCTCATCCTTCGCAGGCAAACAAACTCTCATGACTGGGCTCGAATCCGCGAACCCGAAAAGACCACCGGTCAAGATTCGTGGTCGGCTCATGACCCCTGTGTAGCATGTAAAAATGAAGGAAAAGGACCAGATAAGTATCCGAGGCTTCCCCATCGCCTTTTTTTTTGCCGTGTTTGCGGTTTCACGGACGAAAAAACGTTGGTCGCCGGTCCTCTTCTTTTTTCGAACCCCCAGCCTAGTTTTCGAGTGCGCAAGGGCGAAGAGGGGTCGCAAGGCATCAGCTTGCAGGTGGTCTTGGGACCCGGTTGCACAAGGAAACGGCCTTTGCTTTCTTACGTGGTTGACTTGCAGGGAAATGCTCCCATTGGGGGGTCATCGGAGCAGCACCCTTTTTGAACAGCAGGCGTGTTTCTTGCTGATTTTCTCGTACACCAAGCGGTCCAAGACGCCGGTGCCGGTCGGTTCAGTCCTTTCAGACACAAAACCGCCCGGAAAGTATGGTTAAGACAATCGGCAATGGCGACAACTCGCCGGTTGGGTCGGTGCATTGCAGTTGCATAGTCGTCGCTGGTCATGTCTGGCGGTCATTTGGTTTTGCGGGTGTGACACGATCGGAACAGATCACCTGAGCTATCGAGTACAGGCAAGTGTCACTTATGTGGGATGCGTGCCTCGCTACCGGAGTCTTAGCGCTGGCTTGATACATCCCAGCAAAACGCAATGCACGGACAGCCACTGGTATCAACTGCCGAATAACAAGAACCCGGGCGGGGCGGCCGTGTGTAGTGTACGCCACTGCCGCCGAGAGTCTCGCAGAGGGCTTCCGCCCGCATCTGGTAACCCCGCGCCGGCGTGGGATTAGGTGCGCTGTACTACTCGCTGGCATTTCCTGCGGAAGGTGCTCCACAGGCCGTCTACCCTAACGAGGAAAAACACCCCCAGCGTCTCAGTATTTGAAGGCGATGTCGGCGCCGCTGCTGCCGCTCTGTGTTGTATTGCGTGAGCGTTTAGGGCTTCTTTGCTGAGAAAATTCTTTCTGTTAGACTGGATAACTAATCTTGCAGTGACAGATGCTCTGAACGTACTTGTACCGAAGGGCTTGGCGTGCGGGTGATGTGCAAAGTGCGACACGAAGACCGCAGGAACATCCAGCAAAGACCAACTTTTGAGTTGTATTGTTTCTTCCCTCTCTAGCCTCTTCGAAGTAAGCACAAGGCAGCCCCTCGAGTATTTTGCAGGCTCATGAAGTAACGTCGGGTTTTGTGTCTTCAGTCTAGAGGTCTGATTTGGTTCTGCGTTTTCCGTTGCTTGTTAGCAAGCACAACGAGTGCGCAAGGTTTGAGCAGCAAAGCGGCCCTCCTCCGTTCCGAATAAGCCCGAGGTAAGAATTTGGTTTCGGAAATCAGGCTACCCTTGTACGAGTTTCGTTTAATCGTGAATCTAATAATCAGGGCGTTCTCCAAATTGTCGCTTTCGTTTCATCAGACGGTTCTTCACAGAAATAGAGAGTCTCCAGACCTTGCGTGCGGTGGCGAGCTCGTCTTTGTACGACTGCAGCGCTTCCCGGCTGACCGTCCGGTTGCTGCTCACGTCCGAGAAGTTGTACGTCTGCGCAACGAGCGCGGGGGGCTGGCCGATCAAGGCGCTGCCCTTGCTCTTGTACGCACCAGATTCGCTGTTGTACCACACCTTGAAGACCAAGAACCCGATGGCGCTGAGCACGACGGCGTCCCCGATGAGCTCCGTCCTGCGGATCCGCGAAGCGATGCGGGCGTGCGGGTGGGCCGTGGGCCACCACTTCGTGTTCCACCTCAGCGACCCTTGCGACGGCCACGGCCAGTTTTCGTACCCCATCTTCTCTTTCTTTGTTTTTTGCTTCCCCTTGGCGCCTGGAGTGGTGGAGAAAATGTAAAGAACCGTGCTTGGAAGGGGAAGACGCCGCGTTTCAAGCCAAGGACGCCGGAACACACAAAACTCACTAACCTCGTATTCTTCTCGAGACGCGTGCGAGCATCCGCTGGACTACTACGTATTACGATGCGTATGAGAGTCTTTGAACGGTTTGCCCAGGCACGGTGGTAGGGGTCTTCTCCGCCTAGAAGGTTTATCCTGTTGCATGCATAGCCGCCTCACAAACCCCACCTAAGGTTCGGTGTCTCGCGGCATGCAGCAGAGGTAAACTGCAGTACCACCAACAGCAAAGACCTACGGAACCACCACGGTTCAATTTCTAGTGAGAAGCGTGGATGGTGGATGCCCGATTTCCATCCCCGCCACGACAAACTAGTCTCCCTCACGACCTAGGAAGTCTGCTAATGTGAAGAACGCGAACTTCGGCCCGCGGCGGTTTTCCCAGGCATCTGCCTGCCGCTGCCGAGCTCAGACTCGAAAGGGAAGAGGCGGGAACGGGCAAGCCATGCAAGCATCCAGCGCAAATTCGGCAGCGGAGCGCAGCAGAGAGAAGAGGCCAGGTTCTCAGAATATGGAATGTCGGGCCGGAGGCGACTCGTCCTGAAGGCACAAGGGCACCAATCAAGTATGCACCGCACTGCGCACAAGCCAGTACCACGTGCTGACACGCAGGAAAAGGACTGCTGCCCCCGCGATCAATACGCGGACCGACAGGATCCCCTGGAACCGGAGATGATTGGCGGGGCTACCTCTGCTCTCAAGGCGACGTTCTACTAGCTCGCCGACTCGTCCGAGTCAGATTCCTGTGCCTTTCAGCTCTCGCCGACGGCTTGCAGAGTCTTCGGTACGTTCGTTCGACCTGCAGCGGATCGTGGCCAAGGTTCTTCGACCGCCGAAGCAGCAGGGAGGCGAGGCGCCGTGCCTGCGCCGTGCCTACGGTGGCACAGAACACGAGAGCAGCGGCCGTGGAGCGCGGGCCCGGCGCCCAACCCTCGCCCGCCAACGGGCAGAACAACCGGGAGACGGCGGCGGCGACCAGCCGGCGCCGCCCCGCGTTCAGGACGCAGAGCAGCGCGGCGGCCACGGCCCGGTCCGGCAGCAGCCCCGTCCCCCGGAGCCGGAGCAGGTCCGACCAGTCGGCCTCGGCGAACTCCGCGGCGCGACTTTTTCCGGCGCCCCGCGCCCTCCTCCCGCGGGGCCGGGCGAGGGGCGCCGGCCGAACCGACCCTCCGCCTGAGCCTGGAGCAAAAGGGATTATTTTCGAGGCGACGCGGCCATTTCGCCGCGGTGCCGAGCTGCGGGTGCTGCTGGGTTCGCCGTTTGCGGGGACGACGGCAGGATCCTCGCTCCCCCGGCGGCTAGATGCGGGGGGATCTCTCGGGGGGGAAGCGTCCCGGTTCCGGCACGTTGCTGGTAGAAGGGGACGGAGTTTCGTGGCGACGCGGCGGTCGAGCCGCGGTGCCGAGCTGCGGGTGCTGCTGGGTTCGCCGTTGGCGAGGACGACGGCAGGATCCTCGCTCCCCCGGCGGCTAGATGCGGGGGGATCTCTCGGGGGGGAAGCGTCCCGGTTGCGGCACGTCGCTGGTGGAAGGGGACGGAGTTTCGTGGCGACGCGGCGGTCGAGCCGCGGTGCCGAGCTGCGGGTGCTGCTGGGTTCGCCGTTGGCGAGGACGACGGCAGGATCCTCGCTCCGGCGGCTAGATGCGGGGGGATCTCTCGGGGGGGAAGCGTCCCGGTTGCGGCACGTCGCTGGTGGAAGGGGACGGAGTTTCGTGGCGACGCGGCGGTCGAGCCGCGGTGCCGAGCTGCGGGTGCTGCTGGGTTCGCCGTTTGCGGGGACGACGGCAAGATGCTCGCTCCGGCGGCTAGATGCGGGGGGATCTGTCCCAGTCCGGCGCGTTGCTGGAAGAAGGGGGGCACCGCTCGCAGGTGCGCCTGTGAGGATGCGCGAGCTGGGCACGTGGAGACGATTTGAAGCTGGTTCAGGTCCAGGTCCATCGCTCCCGGCGGCGGCACAGGGCGGCCCAGACGGCCCGAAGGGGTGGGGGGCATCGCCCACATGTACGCCAGCAAGAGGCTGTCCCAAACTGGGCTCGTGGTGACGATTTGAAGCTGGTCCAGGTCCGTCGTTCCTGGCGGCGGCACAGGGCGGTCCAGACGGCCCGAAGAGGAGAGCCGTCACACGGTCAAACCCGGGGTGCGCCGGCCACGCATGCGGGTCCTCCGGCAGCGTGCCCAGCGACGAGAGCGCCGCACGGCACTGGGACACCTCGCACGCCGTCGCTCGCAGGCTGGTTGCGCCGCAGGCTACCGCCGACAGAACCCGCACGGCTCGGGCGCGCAGCCGGAGCACTGCCGCTGCCGTTCTGGGCGGGCTGCTTCCTTCTGAAAGCAGGTTCCGGGTCTGGAGCCACGCCGCCTGCGCCCGCACCAGAAACAGGCGCGCGTCGGGTGCGAGGCGATGTCCCGTATTCTGACGCCGCCCCGTCCGCAGCAAGTCGGCGTATAAAAGCTCGACGCCGCTCGAGGGCCGCGGGGTGGCCAGCACGATTCGCATGCGCAGGGTGTAGTGCACCACGGACAGCTGCGCGGCCGCGCGGCCGGCCAACCGGGTCCACACGCGGAAGCTCTGCCTCTGCCACGGCGCTGAGCCCTTGCCGAGGCACGCCTCCAGGAGGGCCGACAGGAGCGCCGGCGTGACCGCCACTGCTGGCATCACGTGAGACCACAGCGCCGTGTGCCGGCCGTGGCTCAGCAGGAGAGCCGCCAGCGGCGTCACCACAGACTGCACCTCGAGTGCATCGGTCGGGGTGGAGCGCATTCCTTCCGCGCGTTGGAGACGAGCTTTCTCTCTCTCTTCGAGCCGCGCTTGCTGCATACTTCGACCCGCCGCTTCTTCCTCACCCTGCTCCAGTTCCTTCCCTGGAATGACTGGGCTCCCTGTGCCCGACTGTGGGGTTTTACTTGCGCCGTCTGTCTTGTCTACATCCCGCGAACGCAGAGTCTGACCTGCGGCGAGCCTTTCCTCCTTGCCTCGTTGTCCAGAAGTCTGACCTGGAAAAAGGTCGATCGTAGTGTGCTGCGAAGACTGGGTTGAAGCCGGAGCTGACAGCGGCGCATGGCCGCCACTGAAAACAGCGGCAGATGAAGCCGGAGCAGGCGGCGGCGCACGACCACCACCGATGAACACAGACGCGGCGGCGTCGGTTTTCCCGCGAAGCGGAGGCCGCCCGGCGCCCCTGAGCCACTCGAGGGCGACCGCGAGGCCGAAGGCAAGGTTCCCCGCCTCGTTCGCGGCCGCGATCGCGGCCGAGGCGGCGAAGGCCGTGCGGTGGGCCAGCTGCGGCCAGTACTCGGCGGCTAGGCGGGACATCCCGCACCGGCGCAGGCCGGTCAAAAAAATGGACTCCCCCTCCGGGCCCACGTCGGCGCCGTTCCTCCTAGCCATCCCGTACACCTGCATCAGCCCGGCCCCGGACCGCAGTTCGCCGCACCGCTGCATCGCGACGTTGTACACGGTCCAGTCCGCCACGCCACCCCACTTCGCCACCATCCGCACGACATCAGCGCCCCGCACCAACCCCGCGAGCACCTTCCGGTGCCCCCGGGTCTCCACCGGCCCCGCCAGGGGCGTCCCTTGCCGCACTCCCTTCTTCCCCAAAACCAGTCTTCTCCGCCGTTCGCAGGCGCCCAGTCGGGACAGGACGCTGTGGACCATCGGCGACCATTGCTCCCTCTTTCCCTTCGGAACCTTCCTTTCCCCCCCCCCCCCCCCCCCCCCGCGTGAATTCGTCGGCGCGGCTTCAAAGAGGGGTGCGTGGCATCACTGGCGGTGTGTGCGTAAACAGTGAGATCGAGCGACTTTGTTCGATTCTTCCGAGACACGCGTTGGCGGTCTCTCTGAAGAACTCCATCCAACCTTACACAGCTTCTGGACTGAATTATTATATATGCGTTATACTTGTCAGCACTTCCACTTCCAACATCCGACCGCTGATCCCGGACGGTCTTTGGTCAAGCGGGCCTCGTACGTAGGGCCTTCGCGTCGCTGCAGCAACTGCAGCAGTCGACGGGAATTCTGAAGCGAATTGGAACTAGCAAGTGCAAGACGGCACAGTCGCGTGTCCTTTCCACCTCGTTTCGTTGACTTTTTAGAGTGCAAGTTCGCTTAGGGATCCGGGGTTTTATAGTCTCCGGTGACCGTAGTCATAAAGGTTCCTTTAAGGTATAGTATGGTTGTGTGTATATCTTTGCTGCCTATTGCCGACTATTCGACTTACTTTAGCGCGCTCTTTTTTCCTATGTGCTTTGCCAAGTCCATGGCTCTTGTGACCGACACCGAGTTCACGTTCGCGATGAAAGCGATCTCGGGCCCCCCACGTGCATACATGTTTAGCATTGAGTTCTTTTAAGTACATGAACCACATGGATTAGCAGGGGTTGCCATTTTCTTCGAGTCCAGCGAGGTTATTTAGTTGGGCGCTTAAAAACGCGCGACGCAAAAGGTCGAGGGATCAAAAGAAGGGCGTCGGTAAGAAAAGCAATCGAAAAGCACTCGGCGAGCGGATGACGCCTGCAGACTGAGAGCGGGCCAGACAGAAAAGCACGACGAAGGGGTGGGGGGGGCGGCGGGAGGGAACTGGTTGGTGTGTGGAGCAGGAGCTCGCAGATACTCGGAAGAAAGACAGGCTCTTCGTTTTGTGTGTGCGTGCCGGTTGATCGTTTCCCCACTTGTACTTGCCCTGTGGCATCTTCAGGTTGGTAATTCTGATCAGCCACCAAAACGCGCTGCCTACGTCTTTTTCGCCGGCACAATACATTGAAGGGCAACCCGAAATTTGTTAGTCACGGTTGGCAGATAATCACGATTATTACCTATTATTAGATTTCCGAAATCCGCCCCAAATTATTAGATTTTATTAGAAATTATTAGATATTATTACCTGGTTCCTGAAATTATTAGATATTATTACCTGATTATTAGAAATTATTACCCATTATTAGATATTATTACCAGGTAATAATCCATTATTACCTGACTTTCCCATGCATTCTCACAGCAAAAGTGCCCCTAGGAGTGGAAGGTGATCGTCACGGTGGGTGTTCGTGCATCCAAACCGTTCCTTTCACCCCGTTCGCAATTCCGTTTGTTGCTAAGTCGAAAAGGAAGGATGCCAAAAGAGGTAGGAGAGGTTTGAGGCAATTTCCTGGCAGAGGACGATGATGTGGCATGTGGGGTATGCGACCTCTACCCGCCAGAACCCGTATTCTTAGGGCAGAATGGGGGTCTAACTCCATCTGGGAAACCTTCTTTTGAGCACGAATCCCGTTCGCTGGGCATACAGTCCGTTGCATGTGGCCTTTGATGATCGGCATTCGCTGGAACCCCACCGAAGCAGACAATAATAAGATCCTGTGTCATTTTCACGTTCATTTGCACGCGGAATGTACGGCCTGCTTGTGATCTTCTGCCGGTTCTTCGGGCTATCTTCTGCAAGCACCATAGTCACGTCCTGCCTTTTCACCGCGGCTTACCCACAACCGCTTTGATGAAGTGCTGGGACTTGCGGTGATTCGCACTGCCGGCCTCGATACGTTCATACCAAAGTGGTACGAAAAGAAAGGGTGCCCAAACGGTGGGACGGTTGGGCTGGGGGAAAGGTCGAGCTATCGCTGGGCGATCAGTACCACCGCGAAAGTACCGAGACAGCGAAACTACTGACAGAGCATCTGAGAGCTGGAAGTGCACGGCCAAGCTTTGTGCAAGCATTGCGCTCATTCGTTCGTTTTTTTTTGGGAATCATCGGACCACGACAGAAGGCGCGAACACGCGAGCGAAGAAGGCTTAAATGCTTGAAGTACATTATGGGGCGACATTAATACAATACCATTGCTTAAAAACACCTTGGCGTCACCGCTTGGCTTGCACTGCCAGGCCACCCAGTCTCTTGCCTGGCATGGATTCTGGTGTTGTTTTCGTGTTTCTTCTTCTTTGCGTTTGTCGCCATTGAGCATCGTCCGGGACCGTGATGTTTTCTGGGCGGGCGCCGGGTTTTCGCTCACAAACTCGCAGATTTTGAACTCGCATCTGAGTTTTGGGCTGAGTGCAAAATCTGAGATTGGAGGAACAATCTGCAGATCTTCACCGAAAGCTGAATCTGAGATTTTCACCGAGAGCTAAATCAGATATTTTCACTGAGTACAAGTCTGAGATTTGGGTGTAGCTACTTTGATTTCTGGGTTCCCTCCATTTTCACGGCTTCATTGCCAAGATCCTAGTCCGACTGAGTAGTCTTTCCCGGATCCTCCCACATCCTGGGGACTCTCTACAGGCGATTATTAGATTATTAGAAATTATTAGAAATTATTAGAAATTATTAGAAATTATTACCAGGTAATAATTATCATTAGAAATTATTAGAAACTATTAGTTATTGCCCATTATTAGATCTAATAATACGTAATAATCAGGCTAATAATATCTAATAAAATCTAATCGAATCTAATAATAATTATTACATGCCAACCGTGAAGTTAGTATATAAAAAAAAGGAGCTAACGAACGAGGTGTGGATCCCGTGGCGGAATAGTTGAGTCGCGGCACGTTGAACGATTAGAGAAAAGAGAAGAACTTCTTCACCCTTCTTCCCTCATCTATGGAAGTCTGCCGGGTTCCGGTGCGGTTCCCTATTTTCCGCAGGCGTTTGCACGTGGTAGCTTGATATTGCTGGTAATGTCGCAATTCGCGAGCAGCACAACTCAAAGAGGTGCGCTAGCTGCATTCAACTATTCCCAGCGATGCGCGCACACTCTCGCGGGAAGGAAGGCGACGCCCGCGCGCCTGTTCGTCTCGGCACTCGCAACAATTAAAAGGAAGAGCTTGTCCTACCGGACAGCTACTCCCTCCGCGACACCTTAGCACGGTGTGGCCTTGTTGCGCTGTCCGACATACTCGCGGAACTGTGCCGGGTGGCTTTCATGCGGTGCGAGGTTCCCCATTTTCCGCAGTGTGGTTCCAGGTGGTAGCTTGACTCCGCCCGCAATGCTGCAAATCGCAAGCCGCACAAAAGCAAAGAGGTCCGCTTTCCCCCGCAAGGCTTGCATATTTCGCAACAACAAAAAAGGGGGGCGACCGCAACGCGGCTCGCAACAACTGAAAAAAAGAGAGGGTCTGTCCTTGCAGACAGCCGTCTCCCTGCAGGTGGTGGCTTCCTTAAATTGTCAACAAACACGTTGCTCCCGCGGCCCGGGACAAGTTTTCAGCTTGCCCAGCGCTGTGTCACATGACATCCCCTAGATGGTTCCGACTCGAGTTGCTTGAAGGATTGCGACACGTGCAGATATGCAGATCGCCCATCAAGGCACGGGCGAACCAGCGAGCAGAACCCCCTGGGAACGTGGGACGTCGAGACTGCTTCTCAAACGAGGTGCAAGGTGCCTAGATCCGTGCGAATGCCCCCATGAACTCGAACTGTCGTACAGCGCAAGCTTTTCGCCGATGGTCTTCTCGGTGAAAGCATCGACAGGTCAATGCTTACCTTTGCCAGGTTCCGTTCGTCCGGCTCATACGTGCCGGAACAACGAGGACGATGACAAAAGCCATGCGGGCGAGGACCACTTGCACCAATTGGTTAGAACGAAGGCAGAGGACCCGTAATACCCCTAAACGAGTGGTTTCCAAGTTCTTTCGTGAGCATCGGGTCCCTTCGTCTGCTTCTGGCACTCTGACTCGTGCGTTGCTGGCTATTGTCGGACTTCCCATGCTGCAACGGAATTTACGTTGGCAGACGGGATACCGGTTCGAGCAATGTGGGGGAATGCAAGAACGTGCCTGAAGTGGCTTGTGCGCAAAATCGGAGCGTGATTCGATCACTTAGACGGACCATCAACTGCCTGTCTGCATATAGGGCGGCGATGTGTGTCAGTCGCTGTTCGTAGCTCGTCACAACCAGGACCACCCATGCTATGAGAGCAGGAGAATCTGTGGGGAGAGGGCGCTTGGGATGCGGGGGGTGGGCAAATCTTAGTTTAATGTTTCGGCAATCATTGCCTGGGGGGATGAGGAGGGGACTCTTGTTTGCTTGCGGGGTTCCGTTCCGATGTTCACTATTTCACCCGTTCTGTGTTCGCTTTTCCCCTCAGAACTTTTTGCTCGTTTTTTATGTGGCGGTCCTGCCAGCCAGGCGCCGTGTTTTGAAAACGGATCGTCGTACAACGGGAGCCTGTCGAAAATCGGTCAACAGGCAACATTTCTGCGTGAAGCGAAGAGAGAGAGAGTGAGAGAGGGAGATAAAACAAGCTCGCCAAGAGCGCAACGGTCAACCGTAACATGCCAACACAAGATGGGGGTCTGAGCTAGCACGAGACCCCACCTCACAGGCCTGTGTTCAACGCGCAAGTGATCCCGTTTGTTTGGTACGGCAGGTCGGTTTTCTTTTTGTCGAAGCTTCCTCGAGCAGCCGGGTGCGCAGAACAACGCCCGATGAAAGGCTGATGGCAAGGGCAAGTTGAGAAACTAGAAGCACGAAGGAAGGGACAACGCGCAGGTGTGGTGCGGGATCGATTTCGTGTGCGCAGGGGCGAGATCACGGCCGGTACAGCATCGAGGCTATACACGCCGTTCGAATATGGCTTGCGGTAGCAACCAAGTCAGCGCTTCGGGACCAGAGTCATCGGCATTGATCCACGGCGCAAAGACCAGAATCACTCCGGTGCAGCGTATTCGCCGCCGAGTCGACGCACCGTCTGCACAGCGTGCAGGTCTATTCGTGGGTGTCCAATCAAGGCGTCTGGACGCTGACAGCAGCTCAAGACTCACAGGATCGAACAGCCCATGCCGCCCTTCTTCTGCCAATGGAAGACTTGCTGGCAGCGGAGTTGACTTGCCGAACGTGTGGCTTGAAGCCGAGTTCACGGGCCGCAGGGCGTCGAATGCGGCCACGCAGCGTTCGAGGATCGCGACATTCGCGGCAGCGAAGTCGACGCTTCGGTACCCGGTGCCCGACTTGAACCACAGCGCGAAGCAGAATCATTCAGGGTGCAGCATATTCGCCGCCACGAGGCGACGCACCGTCTGCACAGCGCGCAGGCCTATTCGTGGGTGTCCAATCAAGGCGTCTGAACGCCGACAGCAGCTCAAGACTCACAGGATCGAACAGCCCATGCCGCCCTTCTTCTGCCAATGGAAGACTTGCTGGCCATCTGGGAGCGGAGTTGACTTGCCGAATGTGTAGTTTGAAGCCGAGTTCACGGCCCGCAGGGCGTCGAACGCGGCCACGCAGCGTTCGAGGATCGCGACGTTCGCGGCAGCGAAGTCGACGCTTCGGTACCCGGTGCCCGACTTGAACCACAGCGTGAAGCAGAACGACTGCGGGTGCATCCCGAACTTGTTCGGCATGTCGACCCCCCGCACGAAGTTCCCCCGCCGGTGCTTCTCGAACCCGGGAGAGCCGGCGCCGGTCTGCACGCCCATTAAAGCCTGCAGCGGAAACTGCTCCTTCGGCCGCTGGCTCCTCGGCGAAGCATGCTTGGCGAGGCAGAGGTCGGTGACGTGCGGGTTGTACCCGTGGTACGGGTCTATGTACGTCGCGATCCTGTAGTACCTTTCGTCGACGCCTTGCTTCTCGAAGGACGTGAGGTACAGCCCGTGCAGCAGCGACGCGATAGCGTCGAGGGCCTCCGAGCGGAAGTAAGGCGCGGCCATCAGCGCCGAAGGGTCCTCCTTCGCCCGCGGGCCCAGGACGCCCAGCACCACCTTCGCGCCCGGGTGGTCCATCGTGGGAGCCGGCTGCCTTGACCCGCCCCTGGCGCCGTTTGAGCTTCCCATGCTGAGCTCCCGGTCCCCGCCGTAATACCCAGCCGCCTGCATCGTGCTCGCCTCGCTGTGCGCGTAGCTCACCGGGCACTGGTCAATCAGCGGCATGTACCCAGTCCCGTTCCCGATGGTCGCGCCGGACGGAAACGACCCCCGGCCTTGCCGGCTGTGGACCGACCCGCTCTCCCCCCGCGGTGATCCGAGCATCGGCGGCAGGCTCACTCTTTTGTAAGGCGCCGGCGACCCCCCATCCTCGAGTTCCCCGTTTCGGTACACCGGGTCGTGGTCGTAGACCGGGGCCGTCGCCGCATACATGGCCTGGCGGGTTGCCATGCTTTTATGAACAGTTAAAGTAAGTATTTATGCGTCGCCCTCTCCCTCTCCCTCTCTCTCCTCCGCGAGGCGGCTCCTCCTTTTTAGAGTTCAAGTTTTTCTCCGTCTTCCTTCCGCCCGTTCCCCTTTACTCGTTCGCGTCCTCGTCCGCCTCCTTTTGTTCGCCCGCCCTTCGGAACCGTCCCCCCTCCCCCCACCCGCGGGGACGTCCCGTAGACTTCCTTGTCTTCCTGGCGGTGGGTCTTTCTTGCTTCAAGAGGGGGTGATTCAGAACCGTCGGGGTTTCTGAGAACTGGCCAAACCCCTGGGAGGGTAGCTGGCAAAACCTGGGTACAAAAGCCGTACTGCGACGCACGGTGTTGTTTGCTGCATTGCGGCATGTGCTTCATTGTGTGCGTTACTTGTCGCATATTGTACACATATGCTGAAAAATGTCACGTGTTGCAAGGCTCGTCATCGAATCCAGAGCCTAGGTTGCGAGTCCCGGTTGCTGGCTGTCCCGGGTACCAGCGTTCGGTTCTGTTGCGCATCACAGCAAAAATGGTGAAGAAGTAGGATTACCATCAGCGAACCACTTGCTGCGAACGGCGAAAAAATAAGAGGGAACGACGAAGATGAGCTTTCGAAGGCTCGTCCCTTGTTATTTCCTAGCTTTCTACAACACACCTCGCCTAACTAGGCCATCTTTTGAACCGTAGTCGGCAGATTGGGAAGTTGTCCCACAGTTGCCACAAACTCGGCGTTACGTTGCCTGTAGACGTAGGCGCAAACGCGAACCTGGTCTGAGGCAATGATTCTGGCTCTGATTCGTCCACGGACTCTTCTCCAGACGAGGAGCATGAGGAAGAGAAGGTAAAGTAAGTAGCTAATTTCTGGGCTGCCGTGCCGGTAAAGAGGCTGACGATAGCCTGCGACTCGCCAAGGCTTTTCAACCCAGTTCGTGTTGATTCGCAATACGCAACGAAGCTATCTCCGAGACGGTGCACACAACGAAGGTTGACCGGGACTCGAGCACCCCCGCAATGGTGCAGAGGGAGACGAGTCATGATCTTCATCTTTGTGATAGCTTGCGACTGGCTCGCCACGAACTTTCAGACTTTCAGTCTTTGTTGGCTAGCAATACACAACGAAGCGAGTTGCATGCATCTCCGAGACGGCGCACACAACGTAGGGGCTAACCGGGACTCGACCACCTCAGCACTGATGCAGAGGGGGCACGAATCAGTCTTCGTGATCAGTCAACGAAGCACACTGCTTCGCCTCCAATACGTCGCCGGAATGCTTCGGGGTGCGTGATGATCTCTCCGCTGTCAAGCCGGATAAAACAAATGCGCACGGCGTTGTAAACCTGTTGAGTTGTCCGTCTACTTTGAACATCCGCGGAGTGCGTGCCACACGGTAGAGCATGTAGAAGTCTGACATTCGGGATTCGGGTGCTTGCACTCGTCCTTGTTAGTTCCAGTGTGACAGAAAAAAACACATGTGGGTGTCACTCTGCGGCACCTCCGTTCGCTCCCGTTTTCAGATACCCCACCCGGCTGCCTTCCCTGAGGGTAGCAAGCGAGCTAGGTAAGTATACACTGCTCGCGAACTAGTGTTCCTTGACCCAGCGACTCGTATGAACTTAGGTGCTGAGGTGTGAGTGGGTCGCCGATTAGCTTCCGCACGTAGCTATTCCAGGTCCCAGCCGCAGTAGACGATTGGCATGTTTCCAGCTAACACACCCCACACACCGCGTTGGTAGCGGCCCGCCTGAGTGTGCATACCTTGTTGAAGTACATGACTTTGTTGATTTCTTCAGGCGACCAATACCAACGGACGTCACGCTGTTTAGTGTTTCAATTGTGGCTATGAAAAGACTGTACATGAGTAGTATAGGAGTTGTCGAGTTGTCGTCTCATCCCCGCAGATCATCGCGAGAATGGAAAACAAGTTGTCTGTGGTGTAAAGAATCCTCGAAGGACCGCCTGGTGCTTGTACCGACGGAGGAGGAAGAATTGTTTCCGGGATAGGGTGGCCAGCCACTGTGCACACAACGTTGTGGAGAAATTCTGACACAGAAACTTCTGGTTCGGCAAGCGCTCCCCAGCCGGACTGCCTGACCAGCACACTGGCAAATCCTCTCGGGCCCTCAGCTTGAGAAGTAGATTCGGGATTTGCAACAGCAGAATTTGCCCTGCTTCTTTTGTGAACAGGTAGTCTGGTCAAACCAAAAAGTACGCTGCGTCTGTTTAGCTTTCGCGATGCATTGTACGGGCGAGGCAACCTGCCAGATCGTAAGCACTGAGAAAAAACATACCTCCGGTAAAGAGAGGCGAGCCATGTTGCAAACAGCTGGAAGGTTGTCCCACCACTTCGTCTCTATCGAAAATTTCCAGTTGTTGTTGTAGTCGCGCATGCCGGCAATGAGACCGAGGTCGAGCAGGTGCCGTGCGATCTGCTTCGTGTCATCTCTGGCCAGCACGGTGACGAATCGCTCCCGTCGCTCCTGTCGGCATTTTCTTATGAATCGTAAAAACAAAAAATAGGTTTGTAATGGTCGGGCACAAGGACTGCCTCCTAGGCTTGTGTCGTGCTGCTGCAACCGCGAAGCCATCTTCACAAGAAGGAAAGAGTTGGGAGTACAAACTTGGTGTGCGGGGGGCATGTGGTGGCGGTCGGTGGGGAACAGAACACAGGGGCGGCATGCACTGGTCCACCGCAGGCGGGGCCTCGCTGGCAATCGCCTTCGAAATGTTCGCCGGATTGGACCTACCAGGGGCGGACAGCATATGGTACGATGCCAAAAGGGGGGGGGGGGGGGTAGGGGGGGGTAAAGGCTGTCCATGGAGACCATTTTTTTAGACCCGCAATTCCGAGTGATAACTGAAAAAATGCCAAAAATCGATACTTGAGGCGGTAGAAAACTGTTTCCGAGTCGGAGTTGGTGGTCAAACGGCCACGAATACCATCTTAGAAGGCAAACTCAAAAAGTCGTCCCAGGTGTGCCACGTTTGGTACCTGGTTGGCCCTTCTTCAGTTCAAGAACCAGTGCAATGTGCTAGCAGGAAGCTGCAGGTACCTATTTCTGAGCTGCTAATAGTTTAACGTTGTTCGAAATAGATGCCACAGAACCCTCTTTTTATGAGCAGACGCAGCGACACGCCTCGATGCACGCATCGGCAAGAACGATGCGTGCAGAAGTGCGAGGGGAACGAAACACAGTCGACCAGAACTGCTTTTATGCGAGATTCAAGGATCGTGTAGGAAGACGATAATGGATGACAAAAAACGTACACGGCAAGAGTTCCTTATGTAATTAGAGTAGCAGAAAAAGAGAAAAAAAAAGGGGGGGATGGAGTTTATAGTTGAGTGCACTACCCTGATAGCAAATACTGGGCGTGGTTTCAGATGGTAATTGATCGTGATCAGCGGGTCCTCACACATCGCAAAAACAAGAAAGAAACGCACCTTTTGCATCGAGAGAGCGTCGCACATCTGAGAGAGCGGGTCACGGTTATAGAACTTCTGGTCGGTGCCCATCTCCAAGCTCGTCTCATGCACCTCTTGCGGGTTGTCAGGCAGCCCGGAGGTTTGCAATAACTCAGCGTTCTCGCTTTTTACTTGGAAGAAAAGCCGGTCGACGGGGTCTTGTGGCAGTTCAGAATGCCAGAGGACGCCTGTGGTGTTGAACTTGGGGTTGCTTGCGTGCTTGGAGACATGTCTACACTGCAAGCCTCATCAATCTGCGAGCACCGGTGGCTGGGCTGCTTATGGGGAGATGCAAAGAACTGCGGCAATCAGAAGAATTGAGGATATTAAAACGTTTTGAACCGTTGAGGCCGTTGGGCAGGAGGTAGGCCCCGGCCGCGTTCGGTATCTCCTTTTCATTCGTCGCATGGTGTGGGCATGCATCACTTTTCTTCAATGGCACAATGAAGGCGAGGGACTTGTGTGTGCGCACGAAGCGGTTCTCACGCGCTTGCACGTAGTACGGTTCCCACCAACAAACCTTCGTACGAACAGCGCTTTTCGCTAGTTTTTTTGTTTGTGTGTCGGTGCAGGACTAGCCTGTTGGTGAGCGAACATGATCGTTAGGTTAATCTCCTCCCAAGCACGCGCCACCCTTTCGGGTTTGCAATTCATTGTTGATACGCTCGTCTTCTAATTAAAGACGCGCGTGAATGACCAATGAGACTCCTTCTGTCCCTACCTACTATCTGGCGAAACAGCAGTCAAGGGAACGGACTTGAAACTGTCAGCGGGGAAAGAAGACCCTGTTGAGTTTGACTCTAGTCTGACTTTGTGCAGTGACAAGAGAGGTGTAGAATACAGTGCAGGCGGTAATTATGTCGTTTTTAATTATGTCGGATTTGGTCGGGCGAAAAAAATAAAAACGACATAATTAAAGTCGACAAAATTAACTCCGACAACACATGGTCATGTTTCCAGCTAAACACATCACCAACCTCCACTCCAGGATAACCCTGAAATCGAGGCCAACACCGGCAAAAAAAGAAGAATGGATCGCTTCACCGAACCACCTGACATCAAAGCTGCAAAGACCCACGCCAACGAAGTGACGAAAGCAACAAAGACCCGTTCAACACTTGCCCCAGATGACATCAAAGCACTCACCGACATGGCACGACAAACATCGGCTGCTCAAGCAGCCCGGCGCTGGAACGGCCTCCATCCGGACAACAAGGTGGGTGAACGTGTTGTCCAGCGCTGGAAGAAGTTCTGGGAAGAGCACCGCCGCTACTTTCAACCAGAGACACGTGGGCCGAAACACATACTCCTAGCAGAAGAACAACGGATCCTGGGTCGGGTCTTCGACACCATTCGTCGGACAGGTGCTCCGATCTCAGCTTACATCTTTGCTTGTGTTGCCCGGGGTGTTGTTGGACGTAGTCGGCCAATGCTGGTTTCACAGGACCGAGTGCTGCTCTTCAGCGTGTCATGGGCCAAGGCGGAGATGGCACGAATGGGAATCCGCGTTCGCAAGGCCACAACGGACCGCACCGTCTCTGCAAAACAGATCAGGGATGATGGTGCACTGTTCTACAAAGAACTGTCGCAAACTGACGTGGGCTGTAAAGCCCTCCTGTTCAACATGGACGAATTCTTCGTGCATTTGGACAACAGCAACCAGCAGTGGACGTGGGAACGCGTTAAAAGAGGTGAGAAGAAAAACATCGCGGTGGCGAGCAACAAGATGGGATTCACCTGCTCTGTCTTGAGCTCCGCCGACGGCCAGATTCACCTGATGCAGCTGATCTGGCAAGGAAAGACCACTGCTGTTCATGCCGTTCCAGAAGGCCAGCCTCACGCCAAAATCATGCAGCAACATTCCGAACGATCCCACTTCCAATGCCAGGCAACGTTCGCGGAATGGTTGAGCGAGTTCAAAATCGTAGTGGCTCGCATCCGCGTCGAACACAGTTTACCAACAACACACAAGGCCGTCCTGATCCTCGACGCTGCGACGCAGCATGTTACTGAAGAGGTGGGCTTGGCTTGTGAGAACATCTCAATTGTTCAGATCCCCAAGAAGCAGACTCACTGCTTTCAGCCGGCCGATATGTTCATCATATCATGCATCAAGCAGAAGGCCAAGAAGGCTTGGGGTGCACACATCGAAGAGCTATTCACCACCAGCGACGCAGGTGATGCGACCAAGCAACTGCTCGACGGAAGGCTGAAGGTTCGTCGTGACCGTAAATACCGTTACCTTGCCGAAGCCATCGATACAACCTCGGCAGAGGTTGTCGTGAAGTCGTGGACAGCTGCGGGTATTCTGCGGGCTGTGTTCAACGAGCCGCCTCCGGAATCCACTACAATCCTCTACGACCAGTACTGCGAACTGGCGAACCTCGAAGAAGATGCTGAAGTCCCTGTGGACGGTCAGAAAGCAACTGACGAACCACAACTCGTTGTGCCTTCCCAGCCCGAAGAGCATGCAGCAGAGACCATTCCCACCCAACCTCAGAGTACGAGAAAACGTGCCAGACCATCTGGGGGCGACGAAGCAGGTCGTTTTGTACTGGTAAGATCTTTCGGTCGTCCCAAGCGAATTTGTCCGACACGAGATGAGATCGTTGCAGCGCACCGAGGGAGGCTAAGCTGCTCGAAGGTAAAGCCGCAAGGTCTCTTGGCCATGTGGACACATCCACGAAGGTCTCTTGCAAACATCGACTAGGTCCGGGTTTACCATGCAGGGTCAGAACCTTGGGTCTTTTTAAAACGCTCCCGCGGGGCCGATGACCCCCAAAAAAAAAATTTGGAAAAAAAAAAAATTGCTCAACTTCCTCGAAAATTTCTGCAGAGTTTGTTCCAAAATTTTAAAATTCAAAAACCCCATTTTTTTTTCCAGAATTTTTTTTTTGGCCATTTCCAAAAAGACACAAGGTTTTGACCCTGCATGTTACTTGTTGCCTTGCTTCCTTTTTCTTTCATCAATATCAGATTTATTTCTTCGACGCGTTTTCCCTTGTTCGTGGTGCAACATCTGCCTTGGAGCGAGTCGGCAGGACGCGGAGTACTGTACCACACCGTCTGGAAGTAGCCTCGCTCAGGCCCACCCAGGAAAAATGTAATTAAGTCCAAAATGCAGGAAAAATGGGCCCGACAAAATTAAAAACGACATAATTAAAATGTACTCGAATTAAAGCCGCACTAATTACGAGCTAGACTGTAGGTCGCAACAATGAAATGCCACTACTCTTGTTGCCAAGGTCTTACTCGGGCGGTTCAGTCTTCTGCATACATTGCATGTGGCCAAAAACAATGGTGTGATCAGTTTCAAGTATTGCCGGGTTTGTGCTATGTTTTAACGACAGGACGCGGATCACACCACCAACATTCGATTGTGCGTGCGCGTGTAAACCCTGTTTTACGTGATTTAGCACAGCGCCTTTTCGACACTTTTTGGTAATATTATAGACAGGCAAGCTTGTTACCTTTTTTTTTTGTTTGTGAGCACTATACTCACCTGCTTTGGAAAGTTTCATGTAGTACGCTGCCAACTAAACCCCTCCCCCCCCCCCCCCCCCCGCATAATATTAAATAACTTTTATTTAATAATACGAGTATATTTAATAATGCGAGCATATTTAATAATACGAGCGTGGTTGGTCTATATTTAATAATACGAGCTTATTTAATAATACGAGTATCTTTAATAATACGCGCACATTGAGGAACACCCATAAGTACCATAGTTTGAGGCCGGAGAGAAGGAGCATGTGACACTGACCGGTGGGCCCCAAAAGTGCAGAAATCGCTGAACAGTGAAGACGTAAAAGCCGATACAGGTCCAAATCTGGAGAAGGGCGGAGACCAACAACAAAACACATTATGTCACCAGGCAACAAAAAGAAAATGGCTGGTGCACCGCCTACTGAGCTGCCGAACGAGGCTGAGATGGATTAACAACTGGGAGAGCTCGGTGTCCAATGTGCAGGATCGGATGCCGGTTCCATCGTGGCCCTCGAGACGGCCGAAATAGCTATTCAGAAACGATGACACGGGCGGGCGCGCCGACGACCATGCACCAGTACGACGCCAACCCTGATGGGCGGCAACGCCAAAAATGCGCTTATTAATAATACGAGCTATTTAATAATACGAGCTATATTTAATAATACGCGCTATATTTAATAATACGCGCTATATTTAATAATACGAGCTATTTAATAATACGAGCTATTTAACATTATGCGAGGGGGGGGGTTTACTAATTTTTAGTACCAACAATGCATTGTTTAACACAAAAAAGAATAACGCTGAGATTCGGCTCTACCTGGAAGCCTCGTTTCGCGCCGTTTTGCCGCGGCGGGGGTGAGGTCCTCGATGGTCAGCTTCCGTGCGATGTCCCAGTCCCTGTGGCGGCTCGGGGCGACCGCCTCGTCGGGCTTCGGGATGCCCCACCACGCGGGGAACTTCGGGTACGGCGACCCGCGCATGGCCATCTGCGGCGTGTACCGGTTCTTCTCCGACCGCGTCGTGCCGCCGTCCCACCCGGTGCCGACCTTCCCCCGCGACACCCATTTTTCGAAGAAGTCGCCGGACTGGTCGCGCACCCGCAGGAGCCCGGTGCGTCGCATCGCGCGCCCGTC
The DNA here is from genome assembly GCA_030068145.1 of Diplonema papillatum. NCBI lineage: Eukaryota > Euglenozoa > Diplonemea > Diplonemida > Diplonemidae > Diplonema > Diplonema papillatum. Next base: position 294,148 of record JAPJBO010000052.1, read on the forward strand.
ACCACGCCTTCCCTTTTACTCCTCCGAAGATGGCACGAAGACCCACCCTCCAGGTCGGGTCGGTGGGCCCCTCCCCCCAGCCTGTGGGACCTCATTTTTAGAGTTAAAGTTTGCTTGAGGTTCCGGGATTGCAGGTTCTCCGGTGACCTTTGTTGACTGGGTTCTCTTAGAGCAAGCAAGGGCTATGTGGGTGCGAGTTGTTTCTTTGGCGCACACGTCATGGTTAGCCATGTCCGGGACTGTTTTTCACGTGTTTCGAAACACGGACCAAGGAGTCTGACACGTGTGCTCGGGGCGTCAAGCCACAACACGCCGCACTAAAAGGGAGACGTGCCAATCCTTGTGGACGCAGCGCAGCCTGATCCTGATTGGCTGGGCCTCCTGGATCTCATCAACAGGAAACCTGCTCAGTAAAGAACTCACCCACATGCGTTCTTCAAACTTCGCTTCGCATTGACAAGCTATACCAAAACCTGACCGCCGGACTGCTGACAGCCTGGCAGCTGTTCTTTAGTTGGTCGTTTATGCCGAACGAGAGAAAGAGCTACACCTGACTACAGAAACAGAGAGGCCTGGGTCCGGGAGGGCACCGGGTTGGGGTGGGGGGGAAGATATGGCTTTAAACAAACACAGCAAAATGAAGAAGACATGTTAGACAGCAAAGCAAGCGGGGGGGGGGGGGAACGGGGTGTGAGGGCGGGGGGGGGTCAAAGAAGGAAAAGAAGCGATGTTCGTCTGACTGTATGCAGTGCACAAAAGAACCCTGCATTGCTGTCACGGTCAGCTGACTTGTACACGACAGCGGAAGAAAAAGAAGAAGTGCGCTCCGGGACAAGAACGGAACGGCCAATCGCAGCACGCAAAGTTGAGCTGAAAGTCGCTGCCGCGCCCGGCTCTGCCCTATGGTTGACCGTCTCTACGGGCCTGTGTTCAACACACGCGGGTACACCACGCCTTGAATATTCGGTTTACGCAATCGGTAGCCACTTGCTCGTAGCAAAAGGAGCTTCCTTTGACCCCGTCCCATGCATTGCTTCGACATCCTACGAAGTAGATATCAAGGCTATCTCTCTTCGCTGTCTTAGCTATTTGGTCTGCTGCCATCGTTTGGTGTGGTTCTGTTCGAAGCCTGTTCTGCCAGGCACAGACAGGGTCTCGCTGAGAGTTCGAGTGAAACTCTGGGAATTTAGTATTTATTCTTCGCTGCTCCTCACGAAACGGGACTCCCGCAATCGTGAGCAGCAAAAACTCAAGCCCTGTATATCTGCATACTTTCACAAAGAATGAAGGAATGCTGTTTCTCGATGTACAATCAGCCTCCCGACACTTGCTGTTGTTTGAAAAACAACGAGAGCTTGTTGGACTTGGCCCTTTATCTGGGTTTCTGATCGCAAGCGCCAATGCCCGATCGCTCAACGTATTTGACGAATGGCCTATTGCCACTTAATGAGCCCACCTTGGAAACAAAGAAAGCCCATGCGGGTGCAGGCAACCTGCTGTCGTAAAACTGTGGAGAAAGAAGTGCGCAGTTTTTTTTGAAAAAGAAACGAAATTTGCAAGTTTTCGTTGACTGCACTTCTTTGAACCCAAATCCTGGAAATGGTTGCAGGTGGCAGTCGATTCTGATCAGAGGGTCCTACTCGGACAATCCAGTTTTCTCACAGCTGAAAGAAGATAGTGTCAATCTGTCGCTTCGGTATAGGCGGTATGCCTTTTGATTGTACTGATCCGGACACTAGGTTTTTAGAGAGGGGCTCGCTTGAGAATCTGGGACTTCAATTTTTGTTTTGAATTGTTGCGGCGTTATCGTCTTTACACGGGTTTGGGAAGAAAGGGGAGAAAGGGGAATCGTCCCATGGGGGCGTAAACGGCCAGTGCTGTTGTCGGCCTGAGGGTTAGGTGCCACGGCGCTGAAGGGTCGGTTAGTCTCAGCGGCATCCTCTTTCGACAAGTTTTCTCTCTTGGACTACCTAGTTTTTGGAAGGAGGCGCTATACTGGAGAGGGATCCGGATTTGCGACAAGGCCCTGTGTCCAGTTGTCTGGAAAAGCCGTGGCTGGCTCACTTCGATGGAAAGGCTGCTGAGCTCGGGGAGAAACCCTCGAAATCTACCTTCCGGGTGAACGTGGCAGAGGCTTCCTGACGCATGCTTCTTCCATTGCCTTCAAAACCAGAGCGAACGTTACTTGAACGCCGGTGGTGTCCTATCGACACCTGTGCTCGGAATGCATGACTCCAAGACGATCGACGGGCCTTACTCGTTCTTCTGGTAAATATGAACTTTTCCTTGACTCGCTTGCACCAAAGCAAACGTAAAGACTTTCTGCGGGATTGGAGAACTCCCTCAAGATGTAAGAACTGCTCTGGTCCCACTACTAAGCACGCGGTTACTGTTAACCTGCTACATCCCCCCCCCCTTCTACTAAAAGGGCACCCGGTGTGTGCACACCGCAGAAAAGGAAGATGAAGGAAAAAAGACGCTGTACGGGAAATGAAAAACGTCAAGGGGGGAAGAAAGCGCTGAAGAGCCTCGCTCTTCGAACGGCTGTTTCAATGTGGCAGCGTGCGAAAAGTGAAAAGATGCGGCGACAAGGGTTGCAATCGAAAAGGCTGCAGAAGAGCGGGCGACTATCGATAGGCGTCGATAGTACGCCGCGGTTCTTCTTTCACAGACGACAGTCATTCACTCTGTTGTGGGAGACTGGTGTCAGGTTGTCGAGCTCAGCCTTGTCAGAAACTCAGACTGCCCTGAACTACTTAGCTCTTTTCTGGTGCTTCCCTGAACCCTGTCGGACAGTGCTACCCCTTTTCTTCTACTTCTACTATTTGTGGAGTGGACTTCGTAGGGAAAAGCTGAGAAAGAGACAGTCTTCCTTTCAGGCCTTGTCCCGCTGCTGGACGGGCAACTTACGTGCTTTGGAGTAGCTCGTGATCGACGGGGACGGCGTGCCGCCGGAGGCTGCGTTGGGGTTTGAGGGGGGTTCGTCGGTCACGATGGGCTCGGGGTCTCTGTGATGGTGGGGTGGAGTGGCCTGCCGAAGCTGCGATTGCAGCTCTTTGATCTTGATCAGCCGCGAGTCGGCACGAGCCGTAAGCCTTTCCGCGTTGCCCCGCAACTCCGTCACTTCCCTCATGTGCACCCTCCTGGCTTCTGCCAACTCTTCTTGCGCCTGCACCAGCTCCTCCCTCATCAGCGCTTGTTCGCTGAGCACGCGGCGGGACGTAATACGCTCTCTTTGGACGGCTACATTTTTGTCTTTCACCTTCTTCTCGAACTTCGCATGCGCCTCCTTCGATCCCTCCACCAGTCCATCGTGGTATCCTCTTTGGTACGCATCGGCGTCCCCTTCCACCACTTGCCCGCCGGACGCAGGCACGAGCGACTGGTCCGCCAGCGGGCCTTCGCTTCCTTTCGAGTTCTGCTTAGACTTGCTGCGCTGCTGCGCTCGCTGGTTTCCAGACAGGGCCGCCTGGTTGTTTTTCTGGATGAGGCCGTTGAGGCGGTGCCGGGTCGCGTGGAGCTGCTCTTTGAGGGTTTCGTTCTCGCTGGCGAGCTCTTCGAGGCGCACGTTCGCGTGGTCGTACTGCGTCTGCAGGGTAGAGAACGCCGGCGGGGGCAGTTCGTGGGGCGGGGCGAAGTGTGCGTGGTTGGCGGCGGGCTGCTGCTTGTGCGAAGGGTGGCGGGGCTGCGTCAAGATTGACTTGTACAGGTTGTTCGCGAGCTGGTGGGAGGGCGACGGCGACGACGGCCGGGGCTGGTGCTGGCTGGGCGACAGGGCGGCAGGGGTCGTGGCGGCGGCGGGGATGGTGGCCGCGTTCGTGGTAGGCGAGGGCGGGTGCCTGGCGGGGGATATGTCTTTCCGGATGTGTCCGGCATACGCCGTGGCGGATGCGGACGGGCTGGGCGGGAGTGCTGCGGGGACCTGATGCGACTCAGGATGCACCACTCGGTCATCTAGCTGCGATTTCAGCGTGAAGTTTTCGGTTTCGCACACTTTCGCGGCGTGCAATGAGCTCTCGAGTGCGTCCGTCTGCCGCGCAAGTTCGTTGGTCAGGCGCTTGTTGGTCTGTTCGTAGTACTCTACGCGTGCTTTCAACTCCGAGACCGTATCTCTATTCCTCTCCTTCTCCAATGCACGCTCCGCTACGATAGCGGCAATCTCCGCGGCTACCTCTTCCGATCGGTCTTGCGCGGCGCGGCCGTCGGCCTGTAGCAAATCGCGTTCCATGGCCAAGTCCCTGGACTCCGTCTTCACGTTCTCAATCTCGTCCACCAGCTCTTCGATTTTGGCCACCAGCATCGCCCGCTCGTCCTGCCAGTCGCCGCGCTCTGTCTCGAGCTGGACCCGCAGCTCTTCCTTCACCGCGAGCTCAACTTGCGTCTCTTCCATTTTATCTTCGATCTCCGAGCGCAGCGCGTCGTCGTCCGCCTCCAACTGCTCGATTGCATCATTTTTCTCCGCGATTAGATTGACCAGCTGCTCCCGTTGGTGCTCCCAGACGTCCCGCTCGTTGCACTTTTCCTCCTCCGCCGCCTCGAAGGCGTGCCGCAGGTTGTCGACTTCGCCTTGGAGGTGATCGACATCCGCGCGCGCCTCTTCCAGCTGGTTGATGATGGAAAGCTTCTCGGACTCGAGGTCCTGGATGATCGCGGTGAGGTGGTCGTCCTTCGACTTCCTGCGGGTCTGCAGGCGCCGCGGGCTGTCCGCCGGGGAGTGCTGTGGGGAGCGGGTCGGCGTCGACTGGGGCCGCGAGGGCGGCGGCTTGCGGGGCGGCGAAATCGCGCGCTGGATGGGCGTGTGCGAAGGGGAGAGGGAAGGCGACACCGGCCGCAGAGAAGGCGTCGAGTTGAGGGCCGAGGAGCCCCGCGGCACCGTGTGCTGCCGCGTGTGCGACGAGCCGACCGCCGTGGTGGCCGTGGTCGTGTGGCTGTCGATGCTGCCGCGCTTGGCGCCGACCGTGCGGTCGCCGCCGCTCACGGCGCTGATGACGTTCGCCTCGTGGCGCTTCCTCGCCTCGTTCGCGTCGAGGAGCCGCGACTCGAGCGTCTCGACCCGCTTCGCGAGGCTCTTCGACCGCTTTTCCGACGCGTTCAGCTCCCGCTGCACCCGCTTGAGCGTGATTTCCTTGTCGGCCAGCGTGCTCCGCAGGTGGAACACCCTCGCGTTCGCCCCGGCGGCGTCGCTCCCGGCCGCGCCCGCCGCCGCGCCGGTGCTCGCCCTCCCGGAGACACTTCTTGGCCGCGACCTCCTGTTCTGCCCCTGGCTGGTGGACCGGGAGCGGAGCGTGCCGATGGGTTCGAGGGACGTCCGGCGCGACGGGTTTTCGCTGGGGGGCGGGATGGTGCCCGGGGTCGGTGGCCGCTGGAAGTTGGCGGACTGGCCGAGGGAGGTGATGAACGGCAGCTGCCCATGCGAAGAGTAGTCCAGCGACTGCTCGAAGGGGTAGTCCCCGTCCCCCGGCCCCCCGGACACAGACGCCAGAGACCGGGCGCCGGCGCCGATGGAGCGCTGGTCCCCAGCTGGCCGCCAGCGGCTGACTTCTGTCTTCAGCCCCTCGTTCTCCTTCCGCAGGTGCGCGACCTCCCGGCTCAGGATCCGGGTCCTGGACACGAGCGCTTCGTACTCGACCGTCTTCTTCTCCAGCGCCGTCTTCGTCTTGCGGAAAGCCTCGCGGTCTTCAACCCCCGCGCCCTGGCTCTCGCCCAGCTGTTTGCGGAGGTGTCCGATCTCCAATGCAACCTCTCTTGCTTCCCTTTTTAGGGTCGCGTCGCGTTCGTCCTGCGGAGCGAGAATTTTGTCGCGGAGGGCGTCGAGCTGCATCCTGCTCTGCTCGCACGACTTCGAGCGGGAGATCAGCTTCTTCTTCAGCTGCGCGTTCTCCGCCTTCACCTTGTCGCAGCCCTCGGCACGGGCCAGCGCGGCCGCGAGCTGGTCTTGGCTCTCGTGCAGGGTGGAAAGCAGGCGGTTGATTTGGAGCAGCGCCTCGTTTTTGGCGGTCAGCGCGTCCGTGAGCTCCGTCAGAGTGCTCTCGGCCTCGAGCCGGAGCACTGCGACGGCGGTGTTGCGGTTGAGGTTTTCGAGCGCGGTTCGGTTGGTCATCGCGGTGAACGAGACCTCGGAGGAGTAGCTGTGGGACAGGACGAACGAGGCGAACAGCTGCCCGCGGTCCTGCGACTCGAGGGAGGCCACCTGCTGCCGGGTTTCGCCTTCGTTCGCGAGGAAGCAGGCCCGCTCCATCACCCACCGGCGGCTGGTCGCCCGGACGGCCTCCCGGGCGCACGTCGACGACAGCTTGCTGCACCAGTCCGCCCGGCACCCGGCCTCCTCGACCGCGGTCATCTCCCGGAACGCCGACTCCGACAGCATCAGCTTCTCGCCGAACTCCTGCTCCTCGCGGGTCAGCCGCTGCACCTCGGCTTCGAGCCGGCGGATGCCGGTGCGCAGCGCGGTGATCTCGCTGTGGTGCGTCCTCTCCGTGTCGATTAGCGACGACCGGAGCCCGGCCTCCGTTTTTTCGAGCAGCCCTTGCTGCTCGACCGCCAGCTGGTACCTGGCCTCGATGCCCTTCCGCTCGTCCTTCTCGAAGCGCAGCTTCTTCTCGAGCACCTGGACTGCCTGCTCCAGCTCCGCCGTGCGCCCTGCCGAGTCAGCCAACTGGGCGAGTAAGTGTTGGTTTTCAGACTGCAGGCTCCGGGTCTCTGACGTGAGTGCAGTCTTAGTCCTGTGCGACTCGCCTCTTTCCGTCCGGAAACGGGCGAGTTCTTGCTCGAGGGTCTGCACCGTGGCGCTTGCTTGGTTCGCTTGTTCCTTTGCCTGCTCGTACTTCGTTTCCGATATCCGGCGGGCGTCGACCGCCTGGGCGGTCTGCAGCTCCGCCGAAAGCAGGCGCCAGCGGGCCATTTTTTCGATGCGCTCCGCGTTCTCTATGGCCATGAGTTTCGCCCGGTTGTCGTTCTCGCTCTCGTTGAACGCCCACCGCAGCCCGACCTTCTTCCGCTCGAGGTCCCGCCGCAGCTCTTGGATCTCTTCGCTCGCCTTCCGCGCCTTCCGCCTTTCAGCCAGCAGCAGGTCCTGGGAGGCTGTCGAGCTCGTTGCCTCCAGCATCTCGTCACTAATCATCGCCGCGAGCGACGCAGGGCCCGACTGCGGCGACGCGATGCTCGGTTCGGAAGCGGTCGGCTTCTTCGGCTTCTTCTTCTTCCCCTTCTTCTTCGAGTCCACGTGCGGGCTCTCAGGTGTCGTCGGGCTGTTCATCATTTCCCCCCCGCCCAACCCACCCACACACACACACCCACGGCCCGAGGCCCCCCACTATTGCGGTACGGATTTCCGAAGCAAACGAACACATGCACCGGGAGGCAGGACGTGTGCTTCATTTAAAAGAGAATGTGACATGCATTCGGTGAAAAGAGCATGCATGTTTGCGACCGGGGCAGACAATTTGAGAAGGGCAACAGAATCATTTGTCAATAGTCTTCTAACCTTCTGCAACCCTATCAATTCGCAACACTCCAGCACTTGTGCGCTTAAAGACGTAATGCAATACAGCCATCGAAAAGGCGGTGCAGCTGATATCTCCCTCCTAGAGTTCAACTCTGGCAATGAGAAAGCCGGGGTGCTGGACTTCGCTGTGGAGAAAAACCATCCCCCGTCAACCACAAGACGCCTGGTGAAGTATACCCTACTTTGTTGATTCATGAGCTGTGGTGATGATACTTTCGGTTACCCTACCGGCCTACATTTCGCACCCGTGTACGGCTTTCCTCTGGATTTAGACCGTCGTGAGCCAGGTTGGCTTCAGCCTACTGAAGACCCCACCGGGCCCGACGCATTCCGACATCAATACGGGGTCGTATGGAGGAACTCCTAGTCCCTCATGTGCGGCTGTGGGGCCACTCAGGATTGATCGCGATGCGAGGTCTAGATCCTCCTCTACTTGCATGCACTAGGCGCCCAATGGCTTGTCCTATATGTTTGTCACGCAGACGGTGGTTGCGAGCTAGGCCAGAGGACGGTGATCTGTTCGCAAAGAGTGGCACAGCTGTCTCAGGAATCATCCTGACGCTTCGCAATGACGGCTTCCTTGAGCATTTCTCGCAAAAATCAGGTGTACGAGAAGGCGAGGGGACGAAGAGAAAGAGAGCTGGATTTGTTGTTTCGGTGACTTGCCTTAGGGCATGCCGCGGTATCAAAAGCAAAAAAGAAAAAGGAAACAGATAAGAACAGCAGAAAGAAAACAGAGCTCGCAAAAGACAAAAATAAAACTAGACGGAGAACAAAGAGAGAAAAAAAGCAGAAGAAACAAAGAGACAAGAGCAGTAGACTGTAGCAGTGGAAAACAAAGCAGGAAGAAAAGGCTTCTGAAGAAGAAGACGAGCGAGAAGAGGGGGAGGGCGGGGGGTGAATCGTGGTGGCGGTTCGGTGCTGCTAGATAAAAGGTTACCCTTCGTCATGCCGAAGCTCAATAGGAGCAGGGTCGAGACTCTGGATGGCAGCCATCGCGGATTGGACCACTACACTAATGCTGCTTCTCGGAGAAACGCGCAAGCCGATGATTGTGACACTCACTCCAAGCAAGGTGTGAAACGGTCGACACGGTACACCACAAACGGCACCCTTCGGTGACAAATGGCGTGTGGTGATCTGGCTTGCAAATGACACACTAGGGCACTCGTTGCCCGGCAACAAGATCCAATCGGGGGAACTTCCCAGGGCAGAGGGGAAAGTAATGAAGCTCACTTGAGTGTCCAGTGAAAACTGCCGTCGATACCACATCACGACTGTGTCCCGCCTCGCACAGCGCCGGACGCTAGCGTCTGGCGAAAGCAAAGCATGGCAAAGCCGTATCCGAAAGGTGAGACGAGAGGCGCCGGTCGACTCTGTCAAAGGACAAACCCATTCCTGCAGCAAGAGCCCGAGGAGTAGGGTTGGGATCCTGCAGTGCGAAAGAAATGGGGGCAAGAACGGTAGAGAAGGGAAAAAGAAGCACGCAAAAGAAAGACGTGGGGGCAGAATCACAAGAAGAACACCATGGGAGGGGGGGGAAGAGCCAGACGAGCGGGATTGAAGAACAGTAAGGGTAGTAGTGTCGTTCTTGAAGTGCGTGTACCTCGAGGGTATACGAACAGCTCTCCTGCGCCGCTGCACAACGTGACTTGACAAAAGCGTCGTGACAACCGCGTCATGGTATCCATACAGGCGGCACCACATCTGCGGACTAGCGCTGTCAGTGTGAATTCCTAGTCGGACCCGCGTCACGTGGCCACTTCTGTGCTCTTCCTGGGCGGTTTGCGCTTGGATGCGGTAGCGTGCGGGAGTGTGTGTACAGTAGGGTTGTTCTTATACTGCAGCAGCTCACTAGGGAGCCGCTGTCCGAACAGTCCGGTCGGATCATGGGAATATCCGCTGGGCAATCCTGCGCTCCTAAACCATCGCGGCGGCACTGCGGCCGATGCGTTCGTTTTGCTTGTCGAGGTCCCCCCCCTCCCCACACAGCGCCTGAAGTCTCCCCAGGGCTCACGGCATGGCCGGAATTCCTTCGCGTCGCCGTCTCGGGCACCAGATTGCCGGGATGGTCAGACCGGGGCTTCGGTTTCGTCCTCGTCGGAGGCGGATAGAGCGAGGGTGATTGTCAGCTTCTTCATCCGACATTCAGCTCAAGACCTTTGTTTTCATCTTGCGGTGTTCGCTCGTGCCAGCTGAATATCTCACTCGAGAATGTGTGACGTGAAGCTCTCTCTCTGTGCAGTTCGCTTGGCCTGACTAGCTGTACCAAACTCCTGGAGCCAGGTGGTCGTCTTCAGGGTTAGACTTCTCGACAACCGCAAAGACGCCAGCACTCGCCATTTTTACGAGGCCAGCCCTGCTGTCGAGCGAGGGGCAAATTACGGTGTTTTTCTCGGGATAGCGACGGGGGGTAATAATCTATGTACAATCGTTGGTTCTCGTCGGAATAGGTATGTATCTTCTCAGATCTTTCGATCTTTTCCGACCAGAAAAAATCGTTCAGCGTCCGAGAACTAAACAGGCACACGAACACAAAGAACCCGCAGTGTTTTGGAAGGCGGCCGGCAAGAAATACTCGAGGGGCTGTCTTGTGCTTACTTCGAAGGAGGCTAGAGGGACTACAAAGTGGGTTCTTTTTTGCGCAGCGCATACGCCCGCCACTAAACCCAGACTGGCCTGTGTTCCGTGTGGGCTGCAGCACATTTTCCACCTTTGCGATTCCGTAACTGGCAGCCTTCTCAAGTATCTCCTGCAAAGCAGGTGCTTATACAAAACAAAAAAGGAGGACCCCAGGGACGGGTGCAGCGCTCTTGTTAAGGATCAGCCACTTTGGCCGGATGGCCGGATAAACAAGACCCCCCTCCCCCCCCACCACGGGGGGACGTTGTTATTGGTGCTGGTTTTGAGGGATAAGGAAACATTAGAGATCTTTTTGCGGTGGTCTCCGCTGGCCCGATAGTTTGTGCTACCGCCAACTTCTTTTCTTTTCTCATGGGGGGAGGGGGGACAGCCGGCTGATGGATGGATGGATGGATGGTTCTTAACAAGATGCCTGAACGGGTGAGAGAACCGAACGGCGGGCGTGAAGCTACGAGAGCGGCCCTGCGGCCACGTCGGAAAACCCTTGCTCAGACGCTTTTCGTGTTGGGAGGTCACAAGGACGCGCAAACAAAAGAACTCGCGATGCATGAACCCCGAGAAAGGATGAGAGGACCGAGCGAACAACTTCAAGGGGCAAACGTTGTTGAAACCACCGAACTGAGCTGAAGCGCAACCACTCTGAGATTTACACAGCCGGTTGTACGCTCTAGTAAGCGAAAACAGCGCGGGCAGACCAGCGAGCAGAGTTCTCTGCCGATCTCGCTCGAAAATCCGGGTGGTCTTCTTTTCTTTTTTTTCGTTTCGGCCGACGGATGTCATCTTCTCCGCAGTGTTTGCGCGTTAGTTCGAAGTGCGACCGGGGAGAGTACCAGTCGGCTTCGCGCCAGCCGTTTGTTTGTGGTTGCGCAGATTTCTTCCTGTGGTTTCGTGCACTAGGGCACGGTTCCGGGCTGCTCAGCAAGAAAACGAGCGATATTTCTTGCCCATTTCAAGGGGGCTCGAACCCCTTATTTCTTGCTCTCTCTTGCACTTCTCCAGTCGTTCTGGGCGCCATTTTCACCAATATTCGGGTCATGCTCCATCAAAGAGGTGCTGCGGGGTCAAAACCACCCGGGATGCCCTAAAAGCACGGAACCCGCGGAATGTCGGGTTGCGGTTTGAGGTTTTCATGACGGTGAATTTCTTCGACCCCCACGGTCCCCCAATTTTGGGCAACCTGCTTCTTCCCTTGGCCGAGTCGTATCCACACAAGTTTCCCTGCATGTTCACGAGAAGTTCGGGGTGTGGTGCGCTTCAACGATGCTCTTTTTTCCCCCTTTGTACGGCTCGAGCCGCACAATCCTGCTGCCTCTTGTGCCGTAAAAAAAAAAGCCTCAAGTGCGCAGCGCCTATGCTTCTTTATATGCTGTATGAGCATGGAGAGCATCTGGTTAGTTGAACCCGTTCCTTTGTGGTAATCAGCGATTTTTTCCCGCGGACTCTAATTTTAGCGTTTATTACTATTTTTCATAAGAAAGAGAAAAGCAGAAAGACGAACAACGAAACGCATCAGTTTGAACCATCTTTTGTTGTGAGGGCGCCGGGCAGGAGATGTGCCGAAAAGAGAGAAATACTCGAGGGGCTGCCTTGTGCTTACTTCGAAGGAGGCTAGAGGGGGAGAAACAGTACAACTACAAAATGGGTCTTTTTTGTTGAACGCTTACGCTTTGTTGAACGCTTACGCCCGCCACTGAACCCAGTCTCACCTGTGTTTCGTGTGGGCTACAGCACATTAACCTCCTTTGATCTTTTGCAGCTGGCAGCCTCCTCAAGTATTTCCTACAAAGCAGGTGCCTATACAAAAAAAGGCGAAGGGAAAAATACTCGAGGGGCTGCCTTGTGCTTACTTCGAAGGAGGCTAGAGGGGGAGAAACAATACATCTATAAAGTGGGTCCTTTTTGTTGAACGCTTACGCCCGCCACTGAACCCAGATTCACCGTGTGTTTCGTGGGCTGCAGCACATTTACCTTCTTCGATATTTGCAGCTGGCAGCCTCCTCAAGTATTTCCTACCTGCAGGTGCTTGTACAAAAAAAGGCGAAGGGCGGGCGAGGGTCAACCGGCGGATGTGGGCTTCCATATGGAAGATATGGACACTGATCATAGATTCTTTCGATCAAACGAGTGGCAGGGGGCTTGTTCCTGTGGGGCGTCAGACACCCGACTTGGACAGCAGATACGCCCAGGGTACATTTTGGACGCATTAGTATGACATCAAGAATATCGTCTTCATTCCAGGAGGCTTACCTCGACGCCAGTTGTGTCCCCGAGCAACTTCCGCCATTTCGAATATCCATAGAGAGTAGTAGCTTCGACGCGGTCTCCCATGACCTACCGCAAAGACCCTGGCTCCAGCCCTGGCCAGGCAACAGGGAGATGCTCAGGTTCTTTTTCTGGGACAACAGGACGCGCAGGAAGTTCTCAAGAATCATGGCGCCTGAGCGGGCCCGGCCCTCTGCTTTGTGAGAAAAGCTCGGACTCGGCTGCAGCAACAACGACAACAGACGTGCTCAACGATACGGACTAACCATTGGGGCCTGTCGGTTCCCTGCATATCATGCAGGGTCAAAACCTTGTGTCTTTTTGGTAACAGGGGGTTAGACCCAAAAAAAAAGGTAAATTTCCCTTATATCCCACCCCAAACAAATTTGTGCCCTTATATCCCACTTCAAACAAATTTTGTGCCCTTATATTCCATTTTGGGATATAAGGGCACAAAATTTGTTTGGTCGTGTAAAAAGTCTTTTGAGGGAACCGAACCGGACACCTGTGGTGCCGGTGGCGTGCGTGCTTTGACTCGGCCACAACGTCCAAAAATTCGAGGGCAAAATTTTCGACCAAATTTTGCCCCAACATTTTGCCCTACTAGATTTTGACCAAAAATCTGGACCCAAAAAATTCGACCAAAAATCTCGACCAAAAATTTTGATGCCAAAAAATTGGACCAAAAATTTGGACCCAAAATTTCGACCAAAGATTTCGACCAAAAATTTTGGACCCAAAATTTCGACCCCAAAAATTGGACCCCAAAAATTTCGACCAAAAATTTGGACCCAAAATTTCGACCAAAAATTTTGGACCCAAAATTTCGACCCCAAAAATTGGACCCCAAGAATTTCGACCAAAGATTTGGACCAAAATTTTCGACCCCAAAAATTTGGACCCCTAAAATTTGACCAAAATTTTTGACCCAGTCCAGCCCGTTCCATTCGTTTTTGGTGTTTCCTTGTCCGTAGGCATAAAGCTGGCTTCAGTGCCCCACCCGAGACGTCTCAAGACGTTCTGGGTGCCTCAGAGCGACTGGTTGCACCGTTTCACAACTTCAAGCTGGCCACCGCGGCCACACTCGATCCCCGATCGGGTGCCTCAACTTGGGAGGCTCAAGCAAGTACTCAAGAGAACCGCATCAGAGCCAGGTGCCTGGCTGCACCGTCTGACCGTGCGGCGTGTCACGGCGTGCCACGCTGACGTTCGGGGCTAATCGCGGTGACAGAACTGTAGTAGCTGGCCAGATGCTACAGCCGAGAGTCAGGCGAGACAACTGATCTCATCAGACTCATGATCCGTTTCTTGGCCTGACATACCAGTGACCACGGTCATTCTCCACTGTCCTTGTTGAGGCTGTGTCACACTGTGACTGTCACAGTGTCAGTCACTGAGTGACCGGACAGTGTCGCGGCAGCCGTAAACTGCACACCCACCGCACGTCTGCAGGATTCACCTCCAGATTCGGGGACCAGAACACAGGGTATCGCTATAGCTGTCCGACTCCGAGTGCCTGGAGTGGAGAGCCTGGTCCAGTTACCTCTGGACAATGGAGCAGCAGCTGCAGCAAGGAACAGCAGCAGGACCGGGACTACTGGCTCAGTGGAGGGAAGGCGCCGCTGTCACGCGGCTGCGAGTCAGCCACAGTCACAGCTGATTTCACTTACGCAGTGAAGCCTGCAGTGAAGGAAGCTGTGTCCACCGTCGTGCAACCGGTGTGTGTGCAACCAGTTGCGGTGCAGGCGTGGGCACAACGACAGTTGATGACTTTAGGAAGGAATCAGCCATTCTTGCGTGAGCTGCAGATTCCGTCTGTCGGCAACAGTGTCCGACTGTGTCGCCACCTTGGGTTGTTAGCCCACCGTCCTCCGCGGTTCTGGCCATCTGTCTTGTAATCTGGGTTCAGTTCCGAGTTTGGTTTCCTATCCGAGGCTATCGGGCACTGGTTCGGTTTCGGGTTGAGGTTCGGTTTCGGGTTCGGTTCTGCCACCATCACTCCTCAGAACTTCTGGGTTCGGGTTCGATTTCGGCTTTGGCTCGCCGTGCCAGGCGTGGGCGTCAACTCGCGACACGTGATGTCTCCATGTCACTGCCAATGTCAGCGTGGACGCATGCAGTGGCAATAGCAACAGCAACAGGAGTCCAGCGTCCGGCTGGACAAAAAGTTTTTTTTTTTCGCCGTAGGTATCCGGATGGTCGAGCCAACCACCCTTGGGTTTCAAGGTGAGTGGTCGGGGGTTCAAGCCCCTCCTCGGCAAGTTTTCCAGCATTTTCCTCGATTCAAATTTGTCAAAACAAATTTGTGCCCTTATATCCCAGTTTGGGATATAAGGGCACAAAATTTGTTTGAAGTGGGATATAAGGGCACAAATTTGTTTTGAGTGGGATATAAGGGCATTACACCAAAAAAAAATGGCCACCCATTTTTTCTGGAAAAAAATTGGGTAATCAGTGGCTTATATATGGGTCTGGTGCTCGGACCAAGTCCGAGCAACCAAAAACAACAAAAGCACAGAATGCCCCGGCTGAGGGGCCCAGTAGTAGTGCTACAGTACAGCAGTCACTAGCAGTACACAGCACCGGTTACTGCACCTTTGGATCATCGTTGAAGCAACGTACAGCGTCAATTTTGGAACCTGCGACTGGCCCAATAGCTTGAAAAAAATTTCCGCGCCTGCGGCTCTGGTATTTCTGGCTTGTGTATTTCTTCATGACGTGTTGCCAAGAAAGCGAAGACCGCGGCTGTCCGCCCTGCTGTTGCAGATTACTGCCAAGTGTTCTTGAATGATCCCGGCACACTGCTACAGTACCCCAACACTCGCCTTCTTCGCATGGCTCTTTTGCTTCCGAAGGACAGTCTCTGTGATGGACAGTAGTGACAACCACAAAGAGGTGCACCCTGTCGGTGCAGTTGTGCCGCAACTGGGATTTTTAGTAACTCCGAGCAACTTATGGACAGTTACGTGGGAGGAATTTTTATATATAAGGCCCTGATTGGGTTTAAAAAAAAATGGAACAAATACTGCGGTGATTTTTTGATGAAGTTGAAAAAAAGAAAAAATCCATTATTATTATTTTTCTTGGGGGCCGTCGGCCGCGTTTACCAAAAAGACACAAGGTTTTATATCAACGCCGCATCAGCCGGACAAGCGTCGATAGGAGGTGTGACAGCACCTTCCTCGTATGAGATGTTGCAACTGGCGGCCTCCTCGAACACTTCCTGCGAAGCAAGCGCTGACAAAAATGAAAAGGACACGACGCGCGAACTCCGCGCGCTCCGAGCTGTACCCAGACGGATCCGCGAATCAGTGATCAACCGAAAGAACGCGGTGTGAAACTTACGCGTGCACAAAAACGCATACACACGTGAAAAAAACCAAAGGGGGGGGGGGGGGGCAACAATACAGAAGTTACAGGGTAGGGGGGGTCGCATTCTTTGTACTGGATTGCTGCGCTTTCTGCCGAAAGTGCTTGAAATGGTGAACATGGACAGCGAGTGGAATGCCTTGATCGCGAAGTTGAAACGTTGCCAGCTGACCACGGTGAACTCCAGCCGCTAAAGATGGAGTGAAAGAGGGTGGGGGGGGGGAAAAAGGTGGTTGTGAACCCCGCTTTTCGGGTGTGAATCGCCACGTATTTCTCCTCCGTCCCCGCCCGAAAAGCGGGTGTACTGTGCTCCAGAGGCTGGTGCTCCGTGCCGGGGTCCTGGGCAACTCAGTTGCTGAGGGGGAGAAAACGCAAGAACGGATGCGGAGTGCTCATCACCGACCGTGTCCCCTCGGCTCACAAAGTGTTTGCAGACAGGAGTGATGTGGAATCATTCGTCGTAGCCAGGGCTACCCGTACTGCGGGAGCACAGGTAAACCCCGTCGAGAAGGACCCCAGTAACTCCAAGGGTGGGTGGCCTGTGGCCGGACATCCATTGAGAGCATACTTTGGACATCGGTCTCTCCTTGCGTAGTTTAGCTAGGTACGGAAGACTTGTACGACGGGCTGCTGCTTTTGGAAAGTTCAAAAAGAAATGCGCAGTTCTGTTGACAGAGACCATAGCATGCAGGGTCAAAACCTTGTGTCTTTTTGAAAATGGCAAAAAAAAAATTCTGGAAAAAAATTGGGTTTTTTTGAAGGGAAACTTGCAGATATATGCGCAGAAAACTGCAACTTTTTGTGACATGCATACGCAAAATGCAGTTTTTTTTGCAAATATATGCATATGCATATATTTGCAAAAAAACATGCATATATTTGCAAAAAAACTTAAATTTTGGACCCAAATTTTGGACCCAAATTTTGGACCCAAATTTTGGACCCAAATTTTTGGACCACCCAAATTTTGGACCCACAAATTTTGGACCAATTTTTGGACCAAAAAACACTAAAAATTTGATCCTCCAAAATTTTGACATATTTTTTGCAAATATATGCATATGCATATATTTGCAAAAAAACATGCATATATTTGCAAAAAAACTTAAGTTTTTTTGCAAATATATGCATGTTTGTACGAACATGCATATATTTGCAAAAAAACAATAAAGTGCGCATATCTCTGTATATTACCCTTTTTTGAATTTTAAAATTTTGGAACAAACTCTGCAGTGATTTTTGATGACGTTGAGCAATTTTTTTTTTTTTCCAAAAAAAATTTTTGGAGGTCATCGGCCCCGCGGGAGCGTTTCAAAAAGACACAAGGTTTTAACCCTGCATGATAGAGAGACATAGAAGAAGAGACTTCTTCCGCACCTGCGATCTTCAGGGCAGTCAGTGTCACGGGAGTCTGAGGTGAGGTTGTGCTATGGCGCCTGGATAAAAAGCTGCCACGAATCAGCTGTATGTGGACCCGTAGTTGTGCAGGTTACGCAAAGCGTATGGCTTTCTGTGACCAGTAATGTTCACGTACACTGGTTGGACCAGATGAATCTTGAGGTCTTTGGCTTAGAAAGAGATAGGTTGTTTGGGACTGTTCTCCGGCACAAAAAAAAAGGAAAATGTTGCAAAGAATCGCATTACTCTGACATGAGCTTCTACTTTACTGGCGAATCGAGCACCTTGCCCGATCTCGGTGCGCCCGCCAGGTAATGGATCATCCGGCACGCACTCTCGCGCATGTTTACACTTCTACATGTCACAAAGCAACACCCGTAGGATCCGTGCGTAAGTGATGGGTTGTTTCGTGCGCAGCTTTCCCTACGACATGCTCGCAAAGAACATCAAAAGGGTATCACTCTCATCTGCCAGATGCACTGCTGGTGTGCAAGCAGCTCGCATGCGACAGGGTTGAAAAACTCTGTCGTTGCTAACTTCAATACAGACTCAGCAACTGCTAGGTCAGCGTGGGCCGCCCGGTCAATGACTGGGAGTCCTGGTGGCCAATCCCCTGAGCGGTTTGTCTGAGTTATCAGTCATGCGGCTAGTGACCGGTGTGTGTGGTGTGGGTGAGTGCGTGTGGGTGTGTGTGCGTAGTTCATGGTTTAAAGTGGGCAACGTCTGAAGCGAAGTTTCGCACTTTCACCATTCGGTTTCGAGTCTTCGACACGCCGTCCGAGGAGACGCTGTCTGGGTCTTGTAAACTCCGAAGGGCGGGTCAGGGCTTTGAGTGGGTAACGTCTGAATCGAAGTATGGCCCACTTGTCACTTTCACCAGTCGGCTTTGAGTTTCCGACACGCTGCTTTTGGCTGTTTCAGCTTCTCCATCCGGCACTCGGCTCAAGACTTCTGTTTTCATCTAGCGGTGTTAGCTGCACGGGCCGTGCAACAGCTGAGTGTCTTTACACAGGCGGCACATCTCACCCGAGGATGTGGCAATCTCTCTGTGCAATGAACTTGGCCTGACTAGCTGTACCCAACTCCTGGTGCAAGCACCCGTCATGGTCGGCAGTCACCACCTGGGTCAGTTTTGAGTCTTGTTCCGAGACTCGCTCGCACGGGGAAGTGGCGCGAATCACTTGTCGCCAAGCATTCTGCAATGCTGACGACTGCTACCCCTGTGTGTGCCGGGGTGTGCCTGTCCTTTGCACGGTGGACAACTTGACATGGCAGCGACGAGGACAGCGGTCCATACAAGCCGCCGCCAGAAAGGAATGGTTGCAACAGAAGGGTAGAAAAAGCAAGAGAGTTCAAGCGCAAGCAGAAAAAGCGGGAGAGCGGTATCGTGTGTTCTTCTGTACATGTCTCTTTCTCTCTGTCTCGTCAAGCTCTACAAGCGCCCGGGGTTGTATGATTGGAGCGATTCTCGAGTTCAATCTTCTTTCTGTTTCTCCTTTCCCGGATCAGTTTTAGACTGTTTCAGGGGTTATATGGAGTCAGTTTTTTCGTTTCTTCGAATGGAAATGGTTCGTTCGTGATAGCCAGATACCTTCCGCTGTGTGTGTTGGTTGGCTTGCGCCTGTCGCTTCTTTTTATGGACAGTTTCGTCTTTCGTCGTTCTTTTCTGTGTAACCGTCCATCCCGAGGGACGATCCTTACTTTCTTGACTTTCCCGGCGTGGTGAGCCCTCCCCCTTCTCAAACATTGGCGCTTGCACGCGGAAACCCTGGGCAGGGTAGAAGTATCACTCCTCTGGAATGGACTCCTTGCAATGTACTCCTTCGGAATGAACCGACTATGCCTGTTGCGTTAGCGTTCGCGTACTCAGCACCCTACTGAAAGCTCGTGAGATCCCGCAAGGGGCGGGACCTCCTTCTAGCTTTCCGCGGGCAGCTTTCGCAAATCTCCTGTTGACTGGATTGAACAGAGGGACGCTTGTATGTCCCAAAGTCGGACTGACCCAGTCGGAAGGGTGCCGGACGCAGACGTACGCGTTACGTCATATGATCCCACTTCCATCCACGATGTCGTGCACCCAAATAATCGTCTGCTCGACAGGACAGAATAAAGACGTGTGTAGTTCTGCTGAAGGAAAGGCATTTGCAAATCCGCAGCAATCCGAGCACGCAGTACAGTGAGGACCTGTCTTCGTGGGCGAGTTACTATCTCGGCTGCTCCATACTTCGCGCACTTCGGCAGAGCCATACACATACACACACGCGTGCAGCCTCCTGTGAAGCGAACCTGGAAACAACCAACCCGTTTTTGAAGAAGGCAAAAACAAGAATGGGTGCTTGGGACAGAAAAAATAGAAACGCAGAGTCGTTGGGCTAGTAGCTCCCCACCCTACCCTTGCCAGCCCACCCCTTCCCCCGCAGGATCTCGGTCCCTTCTCTACTTCCTCGAATTCTTGAGTTCCTTTCCTTCCTTGTGAAGCATGCTCTTGAGATCAGCCATGTTGAGGCCAGCGTTGGGAGGCAGGTGGTGGTTCTGCGATATGGCAGGGGGCAGAGCGTGTGAGGTGTGAGACGTGTTTTGCGACAAGGGCGGGAGGGTCGGCGACGTGACACCGTCGTTGGCTTTTGGGGAGAAGAGTTGAGGGGTGAACTTCTGCCTGTTGCCCGAGGCTGGCGAGTCGGCCCATGTGGGGGACATCGTGCTTGCGATGACGCTGTTGGCCTGCATGTCACGCTTGGCTTCGTCTCGGACTTGCTCAATGTCAATTGCCCCCGGTCGCGCCTTCTTCGCGTCTTCGACGGGCATCCACTGGTGTCGCAGCACGCCGTCCAAATCCAGTCTTTTCAGCGGGTCCACCACGATCAGCTCTGTAATCAGAGCTTTGCTCTCCGTCGACAACGACGACGGGAACCTATTGATCTTCCCAGCCCGGATGTCCTCTTGGATCTGCGCGTCTGTGTATCCCTTGGAGCCGAAGGGGAACTTCCCGGTGAGCATGACGAAGACGACCACGCCAACACTCCACAAGTCCGCCAAAAACGCGTTGTACGGGCCATCGAGAACCTCCGGTGCTGCGTAGCTGAGCGTGCCAACCGAGTCCGTCGCGTATTCTTCTTCTGCGAGGCCTTCACTCCCGCTGCGGTGAAAGCGTGACAAGCCGAAGTCGGCCACTTTCAGAGCGCCGGCACGGCTGATGAGGCAGTTTTCGGGCTTGATATCCCGGTGCGCAACGCCAGCTCGGTGGCAAGCAAGGAGCCCTTCGCAGAGGTTGCGCAGGTATCTTTTCGCGGTTTTCTCGTCGAGTTTGCCTTCGGTCATGATGTGGTCGCACAGGTCGCCTCCTCGGACGGACTCGAGGACGATGTAGTAGTGCTTGCTGCTCTCCATGACTTCGTACATCCGGACAATGTTCTCGTGGCGGAGCCGCTTCATGATGCTGATCTCGCCCTTGACCTCCTGCTTGACGTCCTGCGGCGACTTCTTCCCGTCGCCGAGCTTGTCGATGATTTTAACCACGAACTCCTCGCCGGATTCCATGTGCGTGGCGACCTTCACCTTGCTGAACGCGCCCCTCCCGATGGTTTTCCCGAGCTCATACTGGCCGACTTTCATCGTCGATCTGTCGTCCTTTCCCACTCACGTCGTTGGTGCGTTCCTCCTCTCCACGCTTCTCTCCCGCTAGCTTCCCCTATGCTCGTTGGCAAAGAGCGCGAAGTACTAAAAGACTGTCAAAGCGACGAAATCGAACGCGATTCTTCGTTCGCGGCCGTGCCTTGTGCGAGCCAAGCGCCGAGCTCCTACGGAGGCGGAGTGTTTCTGATGGTGTGCCCTTTGAACCTTTGCACGCAATTTCTTTCAGGTGTCTGTCAAATTTGTTTGATTGAAGGGACTAACTACGGCAGCAACTCTGGGGCCGGTGCCACTTTTCGGGCTAATGGAGCGGGCGGGGGGTAGAACCGTGCTCGGAACGGACAGGTGCTCAACACCGCACTGGTCCCGTCTGCGCCGTGTTTCGGTCCTATAAGCCACGGACACATGAGGGACCATCATCAGGGGAGCGGAAGCTGAGTGTCTGCAGACAGGACAGCGGGCGGGAGTGGGGAGGTTAAGTTGGCCTGGTATGGACGGAGCTTCCGACCGAGAACCGCAGCACGGTCTCAAGACCCCTGCATGCCCTGGTGCTGAGGTCGATAGATGTTGCGTCCTGACAGTCCCTCTCACATATACGCACGCAGACCCCTAGCCCAAACATCACAAGAAACAACAGCAAGAGTCTGTCTATTTCCCGGTAGCTCATCGAATCGTACATCTCATTGCTTTTCACTGTGACAAAATCGCGTCTTCACCTGAAACTGAGAGGGTGAAAAGGGAGATTCGGAGGCAAACTAGCATCTTTCACCTGCACCTGCGATTTTACCCTCGCTCCAAGAGAGAAAGGAACAGAAATGAGAATGGCGTGGCGGTGGAAAAGGGGAAGGGAAAATGGTTTCCGTTTTCATTTGTTTGCGCGGCTGCGGACACCAAAGCTTTGTATTGTCTGCAATGCATCGCATGACACACAGAAAGGCTGATGCGGAGAGCTGAACGCAGGTCACCCGCAGTCAACACCTCCGCCAGCACAGTACAGATGCAGCAGAAAAGCCCGTTGAAGAGAGAAGAGTTTCACAGATTTCTATAAACCGCATCCAACCTCATCACTGCACAACTGATGTGAGGTGTGGGCTGTGCCTACATACCACACCTCACGAGTCTCCTCTATAACACACATAAGAACCCCTACACTGTCCGGCTGAGTGTGGTCTTCGTTGTAGCACCTAAAGCCCAGTAACGAGCTGTCTCGGGCGCGCGAACACAGCTCGGACGCAGAGTTAGGGGTCAATGCAGTCCCTAGTTGAAGGAAAGCTTGGCCCTTGAGACACTGCACGCCGGGGATAGCTTCGTGTAGGAGGCTGCTTTGTGGACGTGAATCGAGAACCAGACCTTTCTTTCTGACATCGGGCCGTCCCGTTTACTGGCAGAACGATGAAGGTAAAAGGAGGTCGGCAACCTACATCGGGAAGACTTATATAGTTTACTGTGGGAATTGGGGCAAAGCGCATGGCAGGATGAGCACCTTCCCAAACCAACACCAGGAGAGTTCGGGATGACGCAGGGTTTCATATAGACAGCCACTCCGGCGCAACTGAACAGACCAAACCCAGCAGGATCGAAGAATGTCAGTTCTGACTTCCTCATTCATTTTTTTGAGGACACGATACGGGATGTACGTGCACTTTCAGTAGGGGTCCATCTCGGTTTTGCAGTCTCTTGCAGTGGATGATAAACCGCGCGAAGACCCCCCGGGAGAATCACGCGACTTACCCCCGGCTTTCCTTTGCTACGGTCGACTACTCGGGTACAGAAGCAGCAGAGTGTCGGGTCAGGAGCCTTCGTGGCAGTTGTGTTCACATGCTTGGTTCGATGGAGAAGATGCAGATGGGTGTCGTTCTAGTTCGGAAGCAAGTCTGGAAGAACAATGGAGCAAACATTACAAACAAAAGAGTGACGCGAGGCAACCGCCTGTGCGGCTGCAAGCCCAGACAAAAGAAAGGCTTTCATGGCACAAAACAGCTGTGAGGGCGCTTCGACGCGCTGCAGAGGTGACTTTCACCATGTAACATGTTTACTGTTTCTGCACGTTTCGTGTTGTCTGGTGCTTTCACGAACGGGAAAGATGGGCGGTAAGAATTGTGGTTTATGGACACCGCTTTCACGCACAGAAAATGTTGCCGCGTTCATTCCTTAACCTCGGGGCGCAAGGTGCAGCCAACCTCCGAGAAAGAGAAGGCTTCGGAGAGCAAAGAAACGTGTAATTGTGGATTGGAAGGATTGCATGTATTCGCTTGATTGCTGAACGCACGAGCACTGTGCATTCTTCGGGGGGTAGTTAGATGCTGAAGAGGTTGCTGCCGCAAAATGAAGGATCCCCTTTTCCTAAAGGATACTTGAACAGACATCTTAGAGTGTCGTGTGTACTGGTTCGTCCGATCTGGAGAGGGTTGTCGCAGTTGCGTCGTTTGTTTTCATCGTCCTAGCCTGCTACTGCTCGCCTTTCGCCGCTGCTCGAACTGCTTCCGGTACTTCCGCCGCGCCTGCAGTCCCCGTGTTCACTGCACGATCATCATCTCTACAAGAAATCGCGAGACCCGCAGGCCAGTGACATCACCGCTACGACAAGCCACGATCCGTGCGTGTGTGATGCGGGGTTCCCCCCAGCCTGCAAGAAACGACTCCTTCTCCAGGCAAGCGCATGGGAGCGAAGGGTGATCAAGAATGACGTCGTCATGTCTTGACTAAACTTACCGAAGACGAAGCGGGTCGCTACGCACGATAGGAGCCAATTGCGCCACTCAATGACGCAAAATAAAAACATAAACACGGGGCTGGAGTGGCGGTGGAGTCCGGGGTGGGGTGCCTGAGTTTGGCAGGGGAGACGTGCAGCCGCAAAAAGCTCCGTTATGGTGGACGGCATCCACAGGTAGTTCCAAGATATTTGGCACCTGTGGCGCCAGTACCAGTTCTGGGCGTCGAGGTGTCAAGCAGGGCCCGAGCTTCACTTAGTGAGGTTTGGGCCAAACTCGGTCAAACTCGGTCAGCAGTGGTGTTGTAGAATTAGCAAGCAACGTTGCCAGCAAGCTTCCCAGCTGCACACACTGCTCTGATCACGGTGCATCAGTCCGCCTGTCAACCCGGCTATGCCAGACAACCCTGCACCCGGCCAACGTCTTAGTGTCTGCACATGCTCTACGCCGCCACGGCATGCCCTTTAACAATGAAAAGCTCAAAGGTTGGCCCGTGCTCCGATTTGGAAAAAGCGAAGCACCGACAGGTCGTGACAAAAGCCACAGAAAAAGCAGCGCGATTCATATTGGTTTCAAGTGATTCTCTTCTTAGTTTCCGGGTTGCTCGAGGCGAACAAATTGAAGGTGGGAATTGGAGTGTGTAACGGGACACGTACAAAGGGACGCTACTTTGCTTCAGTAAAAGAGCTGTGGGTAGCCACTCTGTGTACGGCTTCTGCGGTGAACAGAGGAAGAATGGTTCCATGTCCAGTGACATTCAGACTTCCGGGGGAAAGAGAAGTTCCACAACTACGCCCAAGAAACACTGAAACCAGGCCTTGGCGCATTGTTTCCTGTACGGCCACCTTCCGCACAACAGAGCTGCTCTTCGTATGTGGTACGCACCTCGTGCCCTGAAAAGCTGAAAAGAAGAGAGGATCCACCTTGGAAAAAGTGGGGTGGGAGTGTACGCAAGTTCGGAACGAAACATGTCATTGCAGGACGTTTGCTTCAGTATGGCAACGTGTAAAAGGGTGGGCTGAACGATATGTCACGACGATTTCATCCTGGCAAACCGCCAAGAACCCCGTCCCTGTCTGTGATGCGTATATATGCAGTTTTCGTCGGGTCACGTCTTGCGAGATCGGAAGGCATGGTCACCGGAGGGTCGCATACGCGACGCTGAGGCTTGGGAGTACTGCTTACGAGCGCCGAGGGGAGGGTGCTGTGGGCGAGCAAGGGCTGGGTAGACGTGAGGTGGAATAGCTACGTTGGGTGACGACAGAGACTCGAGCGACGGAGACAACGACGTGCCGTGGGCTGCGATCAGGGTCTCCGCAGGAGCTGGTA
Source organism: Diplonema papillatum (assembly GCA_030068145.1). Taxonomy (NCBI): domain Eukaryota; phylum Euglenozoa; class Diplonemea; order Diplonemida; family Diplonemidae; genus Diplonema; species Diplonema papillatum. The sequence goes on from JAPJBO010000052.1 coordinate 318,994, forward strand.
AAGTGCTGGGCGATGCATTTGACCCAGCGTCCTGAGAGGTGCGCAGTGGGGGCGACATCGCGGCTTTGTCGGGGGTGTGGCTGCGATTCCTTACGAGCATCCCGTACAAGCTCTCAAAATACTTCTCCTCCGGACTGCTTCGATCCCCGTCAACCGACTCGAGTACCATCACCTCGCACGGGTTGAAGCCGTCTACCAAGGTGAAATCTTGACTAATGGACGGCGCCGCTGTCGGCGCCCTCGATAACGGATCCAATCCTCGGTCTGACTTTTCCCTCGCCGAAGGCGGGCCGCTTGGCCTGCTGAAGTTGTCGGTTCGCGAAGCAGGCACCCGCGACGAACCCCAAGGCAGTTCAGCAAAAGACGAAAACAGCACGTCGTGTGAGCCCGGCTTTACCGATGCTATGGACGGTGCCCACTCGGGAGCTGCCAAGTCACATTCGGAGATGCTTCCGCAGCGACTGAGTTTCCTCGATGCCGACACTGGGCGTGTGGCAAGGGTTGGTTTGACGGTAACATTTGCAGATGCTCTCGTGGGACTGGACGGGGGCCCCACATCGGCAGCAACGGGCTCTTCTTTCCCACTTGCCCTGGTGTTGCTTTGTTTAAGCGAAGCATCTTCTGCGTCGGCTGGTGTGTTTGCGAACAACTGCTTTGGACTTACCGCCAACCGTTCATTCCCGGTAGATGCGCTGTCTGAGGATGACCCGGATGACAGAGACCTTCTGTTGGTCTTGGGCGATACACCATCCCTGTCTCCGCGCCGATACTTGGCGTCGGCAGCAGCTTTGGCCTTTGGTTTTGAAACGGTGGTTTTCGAACTGCGTCCTTTCTTTTGCCCGTCGTCGACCGGACTGAAGGGAGGCTCTGTGCTGCTGCTGGTGGACTCTCGCGATGACGAGTCGTTCGCGGGGTGTTGGTCACGCGACGGCTTGCGTTCCTGCATGAGAGTAGAGTCAGAAGACGAACTCCCGAGGGACGACGACGCCGCTCGTTTAGCTGCTTTGCTGACACCGTGGCTTTTGGCGCCTCGCCCCCTGGAGGACCGCAAATCGTGTCTGCCGTTTGACAGGCCGAGTTCTTCCGGAGGAAACAGATCGAGTGCTTCTTTTGGTAGCTTCTGCCTGGACACCGGACGCTTCAAAGAGGTGTCCGGGGCCGGCCGCGTCATCATTTCGAGTGACCCGTCCACCTCGGCCCAGCTGGAGAAGTCGGCGTAAAAGCGGGACGAAGAGAAGTGCTCGTTGTCGGTCAGCGATAGACTCTGCTTGTTCCCGTTCCCTTGGCCGCTGGAAGCTGACCCAAAGCTCGGCCACGTACCTGGACAGTGCATTGCTGTGCCATTGTCCGCGGTGAACCGTGTTCCCACGGAGGCAGACGACGCAACGGAATGGCACGGCGACCATCTCGAACACGCCCGTCCAGCTGTGGCCGAGCCATTCGTGCGTGTTCTGCGATCCCGAAACCCCAGGGCCTCCGACGAGCTCACAAAGTCGGTCCCGGGGGAATCCCGAAGCTTTTGCTTCATCCCACAATTATGGGCAGAACTCGGACCTTGCCTCGCACCTGGACGACGCTCCATCAGCTCGTAACGGCCCAGTCGCATTGACGGACCGCCGACAACACCGCCAACGTGTCCCGCGCCTGGCCTGCGAGTGTCGGGTCTTTCGCATCGCGGATCAATCCACAAGTTCTTGCTCGCACGAGAGGATGCATTCATGTACGCGGAACCTATTACATCGTGCGTGAAGTCGATCGCACTACCACTCCGTTGGACACCGTTCGGCGGCGCGGCTGTGATTTGAGGTGCCGGGTTTCCGTCGGACTCCAGTCGTTCAGTCTCTGCGTCTGGCACGAAATATGCATCGCGCGCGTCTCTGGGCATGTCTCGGAGCACGCTAGCATCTTTTCCGTCTTTGGCATCTCGGTGATCATCCTTTGATTCTTTCACGCCTTTGTAGTCCGCGCTCAGCCTCCTCCGCAACTCGCACCTCAGCATAGAGGGGTTCGGTTCGACACGGTCTTTGCCGTCCACACTCCGCAAAGCCTTCGGCGGAGAGCAGTGTTGCAGCGGCCGGGTCCGACCGAGGATCAGCTCAAGGTCGAGATCCTTCTGCCGCAGCAGCACTTTCCTCCGTTCCTCTTCAGCGGGCGCGGTGACGCCGACTGGCTTCCCTTCGAACTGTGCCTCTTCAAAAGCTTTGCGCAGCAGCGCTTCCTCCTGAGCCGTTGTTGGCGCGGTCTTCGACCCTGCGGTTTCTCGCCCCGAGCCTGACTTATCCTGCATGGACGCGCAAGTGGCTGGTATCGATGTTTCGCCATCGGCCGCCTTTACCAGAGATGCTGTGGACTTCGCATTAGATGCAGGGCTCACACTGCTGCCACTGCTGTAACCGTGGTCCGTCGGTGCAATCCACGTCTCGCTCCAGTCCGCAGCGGAAACCCCTGCGACCGAGTTTACCTTCGCTTTGTTCGGTCGCGTCTTTTTCGCACTGCCGACTCCAGGCTTTTTGGGTTTCAGCAAACGGGGGTACTTCCCTGAAGAGGCCCGCGTCTTTCCGCACAGAGCGAGCGGGGAGAAGTCTCCTTCGCTGCTCCCAGCATTCCCTGGAACACCGCCTGAGCGCCCATCGTCACACATGGCCAGGTTCGGGCCTCGTGCCCTTGAGGCGCTTCCATTCCGCGATTTGCTAACGTCAAAAGCATGCTTGTTCTCTTTGCGGGATTGGATGGTGATAACTCTAAAATTGGCCTTTGGAAAAGGGTGTCCCACGAACTCCTTCGGTGACGCGGGAATCACGAGGTTTGCCGAGGCGCTCGAATTGCACGAAGAAGTCGACTCCGACGAAAATGCTGACTTACCCGGTTCGACTGGGCCTGGTGCATGCGGATCAAGATCGTCGGCAACCATTTCCCGCTGTTGGGTCTTCAAACAGGTTGACAATTGTCGCCAAGAGGCTACAACTAAAGTTGTTGCACTCGTGGATTGTTTTCAGAAAGTGTAACCTAGCAGTTGGTGATAAGATAGTCAGAGAATGGGAAGATACGGGCTGCAGATCTCTGCATCCGGGTTGCGGAATGTTCACGCATTCCCTTTCGGCAATCCTGCACGTCCGAGCAAGCTCGTCAGTGGCAGCTTTGAGGCGAGCAATTACACCTTGCCTTAGGACCGAGTGACCCATGTCCAATTGCTGTTGACACGGAAACCTTCTCCACTTCGGCCTTCAATGTTCTCCATTGAATATTCGCTACTACAACCAAGATCTGCACTCATCCACGCTCCATCGAGGCTCACGCCAACGACTTCGCGGCGTGGACCACGCACTCCTACGCACGCCTGGCTTTGTGATACCAGTACGCGGCCAACTATGGGTGGATCGCTTGAGCATCATCCATTTTCGGGACCGGTGCATTCGGCAGGTGAGTTGTTACACACTCATTATCGGATGCCGATTTCCATGGCCACCGTCCTGCTGTCAAGATGAACCGACACCCTTTGTGGGATCTGATGAGCGATCACTCGGACACCTTAAGTCAGCTCTCGGTTCATCCCGCGTCGCCAGTCCTGCTTACCAGAAGTGGCGACTTCGCAGGATTGCGTGCAAATGCTGGGAGGTCTACGGCAAAGCTTCACATGTTCGGCGGTGCTCGACAGCTCCGTAGAGACCGTACTCAGTGGTAACCAGTCAACCAAAAACATCAACGCGGCGTGAACCTTCGTCGGCTTGCTCAACACAACAGCCGGGCAGTAGCGCAACATCCCTTCCCACAGAATAACACGTTTTCGCGTTTGCCATATTTGTGACGTAAAGGGAAACGAGGACGCATTGACTAGTTTCATTCTTAAGAGGAGCAAACGTTGATTGCATACAATTGAAAATAGGAGCACGCAACTCGATCTCAATGCGGTGAAGTCCGACACATGTTGCACGATAACGTCTAGAGGAGCCAAATAAAGACTGCTGGAATTCATGGCACGTCTGGTCACTAACAATGTAACGCATGTGTCCACTGCCAAACGGATTCGGGCGTTGAGCCGAACAATACTTGGTTTCTCCGACTTCCTGGAGGATCCCATTTTTGGAACAATCTTACAAAACATTTGTTGAAACAAGAAATGAAAAAGAAAAGCTGGGCAAAGCGAATCATTTACGGACTGGCGGTACCTGCTATAAGGATGGTGCGTCCCTTCGAGAAACCCGGCTTGGTGCATGCACCGATGGCCTGTGTAGTCATCTTGCACTGCAACCTCTCACGATATCTCGCATTAAGAGAGCTCGGATGACCTTCGTGCTGGGAAGGGAAGAACACAGTACCTGTGCAAGTATTCGGAGTTGCGGTTTTTCAAATGGGAACGTGCTTTGGTGTCTCCGGTGATGTAGGAGTTTTGAGTTGCGTTCCCGAAGACAGAGCTGTCGTTTTCCGGCTGGACGTTGGCACAAAAGGGACAGAAATACAAAAGCATGCAATCCAGTTCTGACATCTACCTACCCTGACAGTCGGGTATCTTCGCGCTCATCCATGGTTCTCTCAATATGCAGGCCACGTCTTTACAGTTCTATGCAGTCGCGACTAGCCAACACTAGGATTTGTACAGAAAATGTGAGTGCCAAACTAAATACTTGATAGGATGCCAAAAGGGGGATCGCAAGAAATACGGATTCCCGCGCATGCGGAAAATCACAACGTTAATCACGTGCGGAGTCTAAAGTGACAGCCAGTTGTGAGTGAAAATACTGTGTACTGTAGTAACAAAGTCCCAAATGCATGGTGACGCGTCGACCGAGGTGAGAACCCCTGCAGCTTTCTGCACTTCGTCTTCTGAAGGCGGGCTATCTCAAGGCCAGGTCTCTGAGAATCCAAGGTCTTAAAGTCTCCGGGTAACCTTTGTCGAATTCAAAGGTGTTGTATACTGGTTTTCAATCATGAGTACCATCTCACGTACGACGGGCGTTACGGACGAGGGCATACCCGTTGATCTGGCCGTCGCGCTCCCTACACGACCAATGCCGGGCTAGAGTCCTAAGGAACCAGTGGGTGGAGAGAGCTTCAAGCGGTGAGGACAGCGGTTAAGTGGTCGTGCAGGGCTGCGTGTCTGCGACCCCAGCTGGCAGTACCTTAACACTGGATCACGTGCACACGTGTATTTCTTGACCGTCGATCAACGTGCTTTCGGGTTGCTCTAGAGCAGGGGCGACGACGACCGGTGCGGCAGCAGGCGCAGCCCTGGGGCTTGGGGCAGGAGATGCATCGGGCAGGGATATAAAGGCGGCGTTCCTCGGGTAGATCCAGTGGAGCTCCCCTCCGGGAAGTTCAACATTATACACTATTTCACCCGCCACCTCTTGAAATGCCACAAGCCTCGCATGCTTTCCATTCAGCGCCGAGCGCTCACTCGATCCACTCAATCCCGCAATTTCGATCGTCGAACCCACCTGTAAGATAACCACCTTCAAATTCGCCGGCAGATACGGTCCCTCCTCAGGTCCCTCCGGGGTGGTTCTAATGTACACCCTTCTACAATGTGGGTGACTCGTCGATATCCGAGCGATCTGACACCCCGTCCCGTTCTGCTCCGGATTCTTCATCAAACCCGTTATAGTGACATAGACACCCGCTTCAGGCAGCGCTTTCCCATCCCAAAGCAACTTCAGATTTGACGACCGAACAGTCCACTTCGTAACATTCGTGTGTCGCGGCCTCCTTTTCAGAATCTCGGTTCTCCGGTTCTTCACGAAATCAGGGTTCAGCACCAAAACCGACATCTCTTCTTCTGAGACATACTCCACCACTTTCGCCAATTCTTTGTTCAAGAAAGGCGCGGCCATGTGTTGCAGGGCTACAACTGCGTTAAGGGGGAACTCTTTTAGCCCCTCAGGCGGCTGTGGCACTTCGCTACCAACGGTATCCGAGGCCATCCTGACGTGCACCAAGCCTACCTTCTTTCCATCGTTGTCCCTTAACTGAACCCAATCTTCGTATGGGACTCCCTTGTAAAAGCTCAGCGAACTCAAGTCCAGACTTCCGGCTCCCATTTCAGACCCAGAGCTGGTTTTGAGCTTGACTTCCACCGTCGGACTAGATGTTGGGAGCCCGGTAAATTCCAGTAGCTCGTTCCAAACTGGGTTCTGCGCCTGCTCTGCGACCGATGTTTTCTGCGTGGCGCCGCCTACCTCGATCATTACCTGTACCGCGCTCGGCCCCTTGAAGCTGAACTTCTTCGGTTCAGCAAGGTCTTTGGCGCAGAACACCTTCACCTCCATCTTACCACAGTTCTCCATTGTGGATATTTGCCTCCAGAGAGCGACTCTCAACTCTGTATCAGTGTGCTAAGCTTTGTCGCAGCTGAAGCGGTAACTACGCCTGTTTTATCGCGTGAAGAGATACAGAATGCGTGGAGATCGTTGTGTCCGCAGCGCGGTTGAACATAAGTTGTTGTTCCAACTTTCTTTCGTTTCCTATCTGTGTTTATTTTTGCATAAATTATACCGTCTAGCTTCTAATTTATAGGCCAATAATAAGCGTGGTTTATAATTTATCGGCCGCTAATTTAATTACTATTTTCGGCGGCACTTTTTGTGGACTAATTAATTAATTTTTTTCAGTGGCACCGCCAGTGCAGTCAGGCTCGACCGCTCGACCGGTCAAGTCACTTTCCGAAAAAAACTTTTTTTTTTTTGGACAGGAATTTGCCACAACTTTTTTTTTTGCCCTGGTGAATACAGGTCAAAATCCATCCTATGCCAGAAAAATTTTTTCCCACGCTACGCGTGGGAAAACAACATGTGGTGTTTTAGAGTAAATGTTCGCTTGAAACTCTGGGTTTTAGCTGAAACGGGCAGTCTCACAAAGTTAGTACACTGTTGTGCTTCAGTAGTAGGACGGCTTAATACGACTTTTTCAGTCGCTTCGCTTGTGAATCAATAGTGCCATGAACAGGTCGACAACCCAGGTTCACTGTCACATCGTCCATCATACAAAAGATGGGCCCAGAGTGACGAGTTTCGGGGTTGCAGTGGAGTCTTCAGATGCCTGAGGCAATGGAACACTGTTTTGGTTTTGTAGGTGGGCCTCATTATAAATGACTGCTGTGACCTTGGCATGTGCCTTCGTGGGTGTGCTGCTGCTTCACCACCTTGTTGTAGACCCCAGTAGTCTCTGTATTGTGGCTGCAGCCGAACATACTGCAATCCAGGAGTTGGTGAGTGGAGTTGGGAATCCAAAAGCTTGCCCTTGCCCCTGTGACCTTGGCTTTTGTCAAAGCTTTCCGTTTTCCCACCATTTTCTACTACTACCCATGGCAGATTTTTCTAATTTTTTTTTTTGCCCGGTCGAATCGACACAGGTGCCGGTCGAATTCGACCGGTGCCCACGTTCGACCGCCTTGACCGGTCGAATGTCAATCCGAGAGCAATAATTTTTTTTTTGTCAATTCGACCGGCCGGTGACAGCACTGGGCACCGCTTTAGCGGCGCCGCAGGCCCACGGTATGGTGCATACCACACAGTATACACAGCCGTTTTCTCGACGCAGACGGTACGGCACCCCTCTGTGCGCTTCTTCTCCTGATGCTTTCACGGGGTGCAGGGCGAAGGGGAATGGGTTCTGATGGTCACGATGGCAGTACGCTTTAAATGAAGGTAGAACGCGAGGGAAGCGCCGCAGGCCAGTATAGTGCAGACCGCACGGTATGGCCAGGATGCCTGACACGGACGGTACGGTACGCCTGTGTGCGGTTCTTCACTTGAAGCTTCCACTGAAGGAGAAAGTAGTTTGGCGGATGGTGGTGCACTGGGGTAGAAGAGAGAGAGAGAAAAGGCCGCTCCTGGTCCAGGAACGTGACGGTCAACCACAGCTTGCAAAGCTTGAGTCGGAGGCAGCAGTGCCACAACCCCGTCCGCTCTGCCCCTGTGGCTGACCTCTCGACGAGCTTGTGTTCAGCGCGAGCGCCAAGCCCCAAGGTGCGCCTAGCCTTGATGCTTTAGTTTGGGAAATCGGTAGCCACTTGACCCGTAGGCCCGTGGCTCTGCAGTACCGCCGAACACGTGAAGCTTGGCTCCCGTGTAGCAGGCTTTCCCTGGTATTTCTTCACCAATACACTGGGGTAAAGAAAGAAAATAAATGCGTAGTTTTGGTATATTCTTTTGAAAAGCGCGAGAGGGGGAGAGATGGGAGGATCCCTAATTCCTGCTCTCAGGTGTGGCACCTTCGGTGCGTGCTTTTTTCTCACCAGAGTCGGAAGAGGTCTTTTCTGCAAGAACGTGAAGATGCTGGGTTGTCCCTTCGGTGGTGGCTTTCGAGGTCGGCCTACACGCTTTCCAGACGGCTTAGTTGCCGCTTTCGGTCTTAGTGTGGCTGGAAGGACAGGGGGAACTTGATCGTGGGGTTGTGACTGCGTTGCAGAGGCTGGGGGTAAGACGATAGCAGGTTCAGGCTCCTCCGTGGGCTGCCTTGCTGTGCGGTCCCGTTCGGTCTCCTCAACCTCACTGAGGGTCTTGTCCCAATCGGTCTGTTCTTTGAGCAAAGCAACATACTTGTCGAACACAACATCGGTAGGTGTGTTGTCCTTTCGGATCGGTTGAGATAACCCCATTGCACGATGGATTCCGCACAACCCCCATGAAGTTCCCCCTGTCCTTCCAGCCACACTAAGACCGAAAGCGGCAACTAAGCCGTCTCGGGGTTGCAGTGGAGTCTTCAGATGCCTGAGGCAATGGAACACTGTTTTGGTTTTGTAGGTGGGCCTCATTATGACTGCTGTGACCTTGGCATGTGCCTTCGTGGGTGTGCTGCTGCTTCACCACATTCTTGTAGACCCCAGTAGTCTCTGTATTCTGGCTGCAGCCGAACATACTGCAATCCAGGAGTTGGTGGAGTTGGGAATCCAAAAGCTTGTCCTTGCCCCTGTGACCTTAGCTTTTGTCAAAGCTTTCCGTTTTCCCACCATTTTCTACTACTGTGTGGCACTACCCATGGCAGATTTTTCTAATTTTTTTTTTTAGAGTTAAAGTTCGCTTGAAATTCCGGGGTTTTAGGGTCTCCGTGAGACCGTTCATGAATGGGTTCTCTTAGAGCAAGAAAGGGCTATGTGGTTACGGGTTGTATATTGCGTGCACGCTTTCGTTATGGGTTATGGCTAGCCATGTCCGGGACTGTTTGTGACCGACACCAAGTACATTCCTTCGTGGAGTGTAGTCTTGGGCCCCCCACGTTCTACAAGTTGAGCAGGGGTTGCCTTGTAGCCCGTACCGGTCTGTTGTCCGCGTTTATATGTATTTTCTCGCAGTGTGGTGCTTGGATTTCGCGGCACTTGCGGTGCTTCACGTGGTGCGGGTTGTTTCCGTCCTAAAATAAGGTTTTTTTTGGGTAGATTTGCAGGGTAAAACTGTTCGTTGCTCGCCACAGTTAAGGCACTCTGGGCACACTGGGTACCCGTGGTTAGTGAGGTTATTCGTCTGATGGAGTCGTCGTTGCTGTGCGTTGTTTACAGTGCTTCTTTTTGCACCAGGGCTTATGGTGTCGTAGACTTTTGAAGAGTGGTTTCCCCACGGTTCGTCCGTCGCTGTGGCAGTAGGGACATCTCTCTCGTTTCTGGGTGGTGCTTCGCAGCGTTGTTTCTGCTTGTGACTTAGTTCTGGTTGGTTTCTTCTTGCAGTAACGTAGGTGCGTCCGTAATCCTTGTTTTCCCTTCAGTTTGAGGCCGGTTGTTGTTGTGCGTGTGTGGCAGTGGGGACATCGTAAGTCGTCTTCACTGCTGGTCTCTGTTTCCGCGGTGGTACTGGAGGTCTGTGACGTGCCTGGTGTTGTGGGTGTTTGTGTGCTGTCGTGTCGTTGTGTGGGTGTGTCGGTAGATGTCTCGTCTCCGCGCATGGCTCTAAGTATACTTTGCGTCGAGTCCGGCTCTTGTGTTGTGGTTCTGGACGTGGCAGGCTTTGGGGGTTCATAGTGGTTGTGGTCTATGGGTGGCGGGACATCCGTCTGTGGGTAGTCTTTGAGCTGGTAGACGCAGAGGTAAACTTCGTTGTCGGCGTAGTTTTGTGTCGAAGTGGAGTGCGTCTGTAGTCCGTCGAAGCGCGTCCATCGTTGGTTAGCGTCGATATCGTTGAGGGCGTGGATGACGTAGTGCCCTGCGTTGTTGTGGCCGGAGTGTACTGCTATGGCTTTGAGAACGAGTGGTGTGTTTTGTCCTGGCAGCGTGATAGAGTGGTCGGCGCGTATAGCGGTACGGTTCGTCGCTTCGTGTCTACGGGCTCTTTGAAGCTGAATCAACAGCATTGAATTAATGCGGTGAAATGTTGTTGTTGTGAGGGTGGTATCGGTGATTTTGCAGACTTCGCATCTGTAGTCGGCGGCGGGGCCAGGTTTGATGTGGTTGTTCAAGCACCGTTGGATCGAGTTGTCGATTGGAGGTAGAAAGGTTATGTCGTGGTCTTCGGGGGGGTTGGTTTTGTTGTGGTTGCAGTTTTTACAAGTAGTTGTCGTCGTCGTTGTATGTCGTAGACCGTTGAAAGCGTCAGGGCGATGTTGCTGGCAAGCTTGGTGTGCGAGGTTTTCGTCAAGAAGTGCTGTGGTGATGGCCCTTAGCACTTCCCCGAGGTCGCATTGCTGCCCGTTGCCGAACGGTCCGTCGATGTTGGCGAAAACGTGCAGCACCGTCAAAGCGTGGACAGCTGCCGTGCATTCGCCTTTCGTGTGTGTTGGGCAGTCGTGGTATGTGACTACTTGTTGTGCCATGTCTGTGGCGGCGATCAAGTTGAGGGCCGCTTGCAGAAAACAGGAGTTTGTGGTGGTGTATCTCGTGAGTTTCGACATGGTCCTCGCTCCGGCGGCTGCGATTGCTGCCGCTAAAGTGATGGTTGCTGCTAGGTTGGCTACTCGGTGTTTCAAGGTGAACTGTGGTTGTGGTTGTGAAAGGAGGGTTGTTGGTCTTTCCTCGTGTTCGTGGGTAGTTGAGGAGTGGCTGTCTGTCATTGAGTCGCGATCGTCCGGTGTTACAGGCAGTTCGGCTGGTTTGAAGTTAAGGGGTTGGTGTCTTCCGGCGTATTCTGGCTCTTCCATGCGCGGTTTGCCGTTCTTGAAACGCGCAATGCTGTACCCTAAGAACGGTTTTAACTGGCTGTGTAGTCGTGGTAGGGTTCGGAACTCCTCCGTCAGCCAAGCTTGCCACGGGGGGTAGAGAACTCTGGGGTGGTGCCCCCGTTCGAGCATCGCGTATACGTTGCGCTGGATCTCGACGCGAAGGTCCTGCCAGTGGTTGGTTTGTCGGATTGCCCTTATCAGTGAGCCTTTGAATATGCCGCTGGCCTGTGATTTGGGGGCGGTGGTCTGGTAGTGTGTGAACCGGGTGCCGAAGGTTTTGGGGTGCACGCTTAGTCTTATGTGTGGTGGGTGTGGTGTTGCGGGTCGTTCAATGCGTATACGTATTCCAAGGAAGACGATGTCGTCGCGTGCAGCTGTCGTCTCTTTGTACTCCATACGATAGAGTGATTGAGGTGGTGGTTTGCAGTCCCATTGGAGGAAGTCATCTATGAATCGCCATGTGTCGACGTGGGCTTTGGCTTCGTCGACTTTGCCATCTGCTAGCAGTCCGTCTATGTACTCGGACTCCACACTGTAGCAGTACAAGTTCGCCAGGTCCGAACTTGCATTGCCTCCCATAGGTATGCCTTCCGTCTGGCGTAGTATGGTTTCGTCCTGCTCGATGTAGGCATTGTCGATGACAAAGTTGAGTAGGGCTTTGAGTTCTTCTTTTGTATAATTTCGACTGGTGTTGTTCGCCCCTTTGCCGAAACTAAAAGTCTTTTTGCCCTGTTGCTTAGCTCCTCGGGTGAGGTGGTTGTGGCCGTGTTTCTCCTCGTATTCATAAGCTTCGTCGACAGCTGAACCAACCCTGCGCTTGAGATCCGCGTGCGGTAGGTTGGTGTACATTGTCGTGAAGTCGTGGTCGGTGGGTGTTTTGTATCTCAGATGGGTTTGACGCTGTTTGACGTTGAGGGCTATGTCGTCGGGGCTCTCGGTGAAGAAGACCTTCTTTATTCCCGTCTGTCGTTGGTTCCGTCGGTCCTTTTCCTTTATCGTCCGCATTATAGCCTTCAGCAGTCCGGACAGCTCTAGGTGGGCGTTCGTAGTAGTTGCTTTCGGTTTCTGCTTGCGCGCGGTTGTCTTGTTGTCTTTCCTTACAATGTCTGTTGCTACGCCCGCAATCCACCGGAAACTCGGTTCGGCTTTATGTAATTTAAGACTGCCGTAGAGGTAAGGTAGTCCGCCTTGTGCTTGTAGTTTGAAAGGCTCGAGTTGCTGCTTGTGCTGTTGTTGTAGCTGGGTCTTCGTAATATTTTGCTTCTTGTATGTGGCACTGGTTTGTATTTGCTCCCGTAGTGTGTTTGTGTAGTACGCCTTGCAACAAAAACCGAAGTCGTGTGTGGTTTTGTCTACGGGCAGTATCACCAGGTCTTGTTTGAGTCTCTTGAGTTCTTGCGATGCGATACGGCTCAACGTTTCTTCGTCAGATGGTGGTAAGGTGGCGAGGCGTCCCGAAAGTTCGTCCTTCAACGCTGTTCCAAAAGCGGAAGCGTTTGGTTCCGACGGGTAGTATTTTTCTACGTATTCGTCTATGGAAGTGTGTAGTCCCTCTTCGAGTGCGTGATGGTCCTGGTAGCAGCGGTATTTTCGTCCGCGCTTGATACACTCAGTGAGGCCTTTGTCTTGTGTTATATCGAAAAGGTGTCCGATCGCGTGTCCTTGAATGTTCTTGTCGCCACGGTAGTGTCGGCACGCGCATTGATCGGGTGGACCGAGTGCGAGGTCTGGCAGGCTTTTACTGACTTCTGTGACGTTCTGGACACGTAGGAACAGGGGTGGGTTTAGTCGGAACGTCGTCTTGGTACGATCTAGAGTGCGTCGGTTAGGGCATGCTTCGCGTATTTGTGGTTGTTGGAGTAGGTCGTTGAGGTGGAGTCGGTGAATGTGATCACTTCCATGTGTGATGATCAAACGTGCTGGTGCGCCGTCATTCTTCTCCACTTTCGACAAAGTTACCTCGCTGAGCCTATCCTTCAAATGGGTTTCCAGCGTGATGACTTTCTTTGGTAGGTTACTAGTTGGTGCGTTCGATGCTATCCAGTTGAGCAGCCGTCGTGCCCTCGGTCGTCCCATCGAGCTGAAATCGTATTTATCGAGGTCTTTGTCGTTGAGCGCGAGGAGATGGTGGAGTTGTTTGCGGATGGAGTAAGCGCGGCCTTCGGTGGTCTGGTTGATGAGTAGCTGACCGTCCGCTATCCAGGCCCAAACGGTGCTGGACGGTGCACTCGGAGGTCGGAAACGTTCTTGGTTTGACTTCTTGCTGCGACTGCGGTGCTGTCCTGTGTTGCTTCTCATGTACCGTTGAGCGTTGTAGACGGTGTTGAGGTGCGAAATCCAGAAGTTTTCTCGCGGGAGGGCTTGACGTCTGAAGTCTTCCGTCGAGGCGTTGTCGTCAATTTTGATCTTAATTAGGGGGACGGTGAATAGCGGGTAGTTTCTTTTCAACATCGCGGACGCTACAGGTGTGCCGTTACGTCTAGCGTACCAATGTGAATCTAAGCGCTCGCGCGCGGTGTGTTTGGTCTGGCCGACGTAGCGAGGGTTGCCGCGTTCGTCTACTAGTGCGTATACGACTCCTTTGTCGGCATAACTCGCTTTGTCTGTGTCGCAATGTTTCCATCCTTTGGCCAGTTTGCGATGATACTTGGCGAGAAACGTCTTCTCGGCGTCTTTTCGTCGTGCTTCGTATTCACTCCAGAACTGTTTTCCGTAGTTGAATTTGGCTTTCGTTCGAAAGCATGTCAGGAAAGGGTTCTTGTGAAACTCCGGCCTTCGTGCGTCCTGTGAATGTATCGCGTTCTGGACAATTGTGTGCTTCTGGAAATCCTTTTTGCAAGGCGAGTTGGTGGAATTTGCGGGGATGTCTTCTGGTGTACTTTGAGTGTGTTCCGTTGCATTAGTCGTAGGTCGGTAGTGCCAGTTGCTGTAGGTTGCTTGTCGTTGGGATGGGGTGGGTATGGGTTGTTGTAGGTTCGTGTCTGTGGTGGCATGGGTGTAGGTCTCCCGTGTTCGGTGGTGCGTGATTTTATGAAGGTGGCTATCGCGTATGAAGGGTGTGAGGATAGGCGGTGGTGAAGGTGTTGGGTGTTCGGTTGTACTTTGTATACTATCTTTGTATGTGCCGCGCCCGGGCATCGTGTTGTTAGTCGGTTTGTGTTTGGGTGCGTCGCTTTGGTGTGAGCTAAGTTCGGCGGATGGCGGTGTGGGTTTTGCTAGCGGGTGTGTTTGGTGGGACGGCGTCGAGTTTGGGGGTGTAGTCTGCTGCGTTCTATGTGTCATCGCTTCCTGATAAGTGGGTAAAGGGGATGCGTCGTGTGTAGTGTGGTTTGACATGCGGCGTGAGAATGTAGGTGTGTTGGGCGTACCGGCAGCGTGTGTCGTATTGTTCGTGGGGTTGGGGGCAAGTGGTTTTGTTTGTGCGTGGTCGTGTAATTCGTTGGATTGTGCTTCTGAGATGGTGCTGGAGGTCGGTGTGGTGCTGTCTATTTCGTGTATGATGGGTGAGGGTGTAGTGTTACGGTATTGTGTGGGGTTTCTGGTTTGTTTGGGTGTCTGCGTGCTCAGCATCGTCGGTGGTGGGGCCTGGTGATATGGTGCGTAAGTTGGCTCGTGTACTGCTGCTGGCGGTGTACGATAAAGTTCGCGTGGGAAGACGTAAGGACTGGGAGGCTCTTTAGGTGTGCAGCGGTCATCTGAAGGCGATGGTAAAGTTGGTGTGAGTGGCTGCTGTCCGGTGTGCGGCGTCGGCGGCAGTGGAATTTGACAATACGGCGTGTATGTCGACTGTTGTCGTGCTGCGGAAGAAGGGTGATACAATTCGAGTGGGACGACGCCTGCAGAACTAGTAGGCTCCTTCGGTGTGCAGCGGATGTCAGATGGGGTCGGCAGCGTTGGTATGTGTGGCTGCGGTTTGGTGCTCGACGTCGGCGGTAGTCGGGACTGGCGATGCTGTGAGTGTGTAGGATCGCGTCTTGCTGAAGAAGCTGTTTGGTGTGGTACGCCTGGGTCAACGTCTGGAGATCTATGCCCTTTCGGTGTGTGGCGTTTGTCTGATAGGGTTGGTGTGTGTTGCAGCGGTCTGTTGCCAGCTGGCGGCCGTGTGTCTTGTCGAAGCGTTGTGGATGCCGGTTCGAGTCTTTGTACGGGTGGTGTGTTATAAAGTTCGCGTGGGAAGACGTATGGAAAACTAACATGCTGCTTCGGTGTACGCCGGTTGTCTGATGGGGATGGAAGGGTGGGTGTGTGGGGTTGCAATTTGGTCTGCCTGTGGTCAATCTGGCCTGTGATGTAAGTGCGAGTAGTTGTAGCTGTAGTGCGGCGTGGTTGGTTTAGCGTCTGTTGTGGTGACCACTGGTGAGCCGTCGGGGAACCGGAGGCTTCGTTCGAAAAAGATGGCGGTGTTGGGTTGATCGTGGGGACGTATCTGTCTGAACGGGCTGCGACGTCGCTGTACAAGGTCGGTGTCGAACGATTTGTTGGCGGTGTTTGAGGTGTGGGTTGCTTCGATTGTCGGTATGGTCGAGGGATGAAGAACTCCGGAGTTCGTACTGGTGACAATCTGTGCATGATCGGTTTGTAGTTCGAACTTCGCGGACTTGGTGAAAAGAAAGAGTCTGCCGGAAAGGAGGGTAGCGGTGGGTTGGCCGTCGGGACGTACCAGTCGGCGTGGGTTGCGGTGTCTCTGCTTGTTGGTGGTGCGAGCCGTGGCGATGGTCTTCGCGGTATATAGAGGTCCGTCGGTGTTGTTGGCAAACTGTGCATGTGTGACTTTGGAGAACTGTACGTGGTGCGCCGTGCCGGAGAGTATGATGATTCGGAGGGTGACCGTGGGTTGGCTGTAGGGACGTACCAATCAGCGGGGTTGCTGCGTCTTTGTATATTGTTGGTGCGAACCGTGGTAGCGGTCTTCGCGGTATACAGGGGTCCGTCGGTGTTGTTGGAAAACTGTGCATGTGTGACTTTGGCGAACTGGATGCGGTGCGACGCGTCGGAGAGATGAAGTTTCGGCGGGTGCAAGTGGGTTGGCTGTAGGGACGTACCAATCGGCGGGGGTTGTCGCGTCTTTGTATGTTGCTGGTGCGAACCGTGGCGACGGTCTTCGCGGTATATAGAGGTCCGTCGGTGTTGTCGGTAAACTGTGCATGTGCGACTTTGGTGGGCCGGACGCGGTGCGACGCGTCGGTGGAGTATGAAGATTCGGCGGGTGACAGTGGGTTGGCTGTAGGGACGTACCAATCGGCGGGGGTTGTCGCGTCTTTGTATGTTGTTGGTGCGAACCGTGGCGACGGTCTTCGCGGTATATAGAGGTCCGTCGGTGTTGTCGGTAAACTGTACATGTGCGACTTTGGTGGGCCGGACGCGGTGCGACGCGTCGGGGAGTATGAAGATTCGGCGGGTGACAGTGGGTTGGCTGTAGGGACGTACCAATCGGCGGGGGTTGTCGCGTCTTTGTATGTTGCTGGTGCGAACCGTGGCGACGGTCTTCGCGGTATATAGAGGTCCGTCGGTGTTGTCGGTAAACTGTGCATGTGCGACTTTGGTGGGCCGGACGCGGTGCGACGCGTCGGGGAGTATGAAGATTCGGCGGGTGGCAGTGGGTTGGCTGTAGGGACGTACCCATCGTCGGGGGTTGTTGTGTCTTTGTATGTTGCTGGTGCGAACCGTGGCGACGGTCTTCGCGGCATATAGAGGTCCGTCGGTGTTGTCGGTAAACTGTGCATGCGCGACTTTGGTGGGCCGGACGCGGTGCGACGCGTCGGGGAGTATGAAGATTCGGTGGGTGACAGTGGGTTGGCTGTAGTGACGTACCAATCGGCGGGGGTTGTCGCGTCTTTGTATGTTGCTGGTGCGAACCGTGGCGACGGTCTTCGCGGTATATAGAGGTCCGTCGGTGTTGTCGGTAAACTGTCGGACGAGGTGCGACGCGTCGGGGAGTATGAAGATTCGGCGGGTGGCAGTGGGTTGGCTGTAGGGACGTACCCATCGTCGGCGGTTGTAGCGTCTGTGTATGTTGTTGGTGCGAACCGTGGCGACGGTCTTCGCGGTATATAGAGGTCCGTCGGTGTTGTCGGTAAAATGTGCATGTGCGACTTTGGTGGTTCGGACTCGGTGCGACGTGTCGTGGAGTATGAAGATTCGACGGGTAACAGTGGGTTGGCTGCAGGGACGTACCAATCAGCCGGGGTCGCGTCTTTGTATGTTGTTGGTGCGAACCGTGGCGACGGTCTTCGCGGTATATAAAGGTCCGTCGGTGTTGTCGTCAAACTGTGTATGTGCGACTTTGGTGGGCTGTACGCGGTGCAACGCGTCGTGGAGTATGAAGATTCGGCGGGTGACAGTGGGTTGGCTGTAGGGACGTACCAATCAGCAGGGGTTGCCGCGTCTTTGTACGTAGCTGGTGCGAAGCGTGGAGACGGGTTTTGCGGTATATAGAGGTCCGTCGGAGTTGACGTCAACCTGTGCACGTGCGACTTCGGGCAAGCTTTGGGCGAAGGACTAGTATTGGTGTGATGTCGGTGGCGTCGTGAGGGACGGTCTGCCGTCGCTCGAGCACGGTTGGGCTTCCCGACAGCGTGCGCGCGTGAAGTCGGGTCGGCGCCGTGCTCTCGAGCGAGGTGCTGTCCAGGGGTGTTGCTTTGCGGCTTGTCGTTTGAAGCAAACTTGTTGTAGCGGCTCTTCGGTAGGTTTTTAGATGGATATAATCGGTCGCGGTTGGGGCAGCCACTAGGACTGGAGAGTGAGTTGGAGGGAGTGGGAGGGAGGGGGTGACGTGAAAAGCTCATTCGTGAAGAATGAACGTTAAACGCCGCGATGTTTCTTATCGCTGTAAGGAACTCAGGGTCCGGGCCCACATGTGCTGTGCCATGTGGGTAGTTTCGCATTTTGAATGCTAACGTAGCAGGTGTGTTATTTAAGGAGAAGGCACACCCCAACTCGCCACTGAGTGGCCCGAGTTGGCTGACGATACGTTGTACGCCGATTTTTTTCTCCTTCGAAGTAGAAAAAGAGAGCATGGTGTTGGGAACCTCAGTACGGTCTTGTGATCGGCCCTCGCTACTGCCGTCTTTTGGCTCAGGTTTCAAACGTTAGGAACGAGGGGCTTGCTGTCATGCTCAGGGGAGGTTGAGGACCCCTATATGACCCCTATATGACCCCCATATGACCCCCATATGACCCCTATATGACCCCTATATGACCCCTATATGACCCCCATATGACCCCTATATGACCCCTATATGACCCCTATATGACCCCCATATGACCCCTATATCATGCAGGGTCAAAACCTTGTGTTTTTTGGAAATGGCAAAAAAAAAAATTCTGGAAAAAAATTGGGTTTTTTGAATTTTAAAATTTGGAACAAACTCTGCAGTAATTTTTTATGAAGTTGAGCAAATTTTTTTTTCCAACTTTTTTTTGGGTTCATTGCCTCCGCGGGAGACGTTTTAAAAAGACACAAGGTTTTGACCCTGCATGATATGACCCCATATGACCCCTATATGACCCCTATATGACCCATATGACCTATATGACCCCTATATGACCCCTTATGACCCCTATATCATGCAGGGTCAAAACCTTGTGTCTTTTTGAAAATGGCAAAAAAAAAATTCGGAAAAAAAATGGGTTTTTTGAATTTAAAAGTTTGGAACAAACTCTGCAGCAATTTTTGCGGAAGCTGAGCAAAATTTTTTTTTTCCAAAATTTTTTTAGGGCTCCATCGGCCCCGCAGGGAGCGTTTTAGACACAAGGTTTTGACCCTGCATGATATGACCCCTACATGACCCCTATATGACCCCTATATGACCCCTATATGACCCCCATATGACCCCTACATGACCATATGACCCCTATATGACCCATATGACCCCATATCATGCAGGGTCAAAACCTTGTGAATTTTTGAAAATGGCAAAAAAAAAAAATTCCGGAAAAAATTGGGTTTTTTGAATTTTAAAAGTTTGGAACAAACTCTGCAGTAATTTTTGAGGAAGTTGAGCAATTTTTTTTTTTTCCAAAATTTTTTTTAGGGCTCCATCGCCCTGCGGGGGGGAGGTCACAGCTCTCAAGCAATACTTGGCGCGCTGCTGTCAGCAAGCCGCTCAAAGTGAAGAAGCTTTTCCCGTGCATCCCATCCACGGTTTTGGCGGGAGTCTAAAGTCCCCAAAGTCTAAAGTAGGACTTTAGACTTTGGCCCAAGCAATCTTGGGTTCTAAATCTCAAAGTCTAAAGTAGCCAAGGTCTGAAGTAGGACTTTAGACTTTGGGACTTGACTTTGGAGATTTTGAACCCAAGATTGCAAATTGGCCAAGTCTAAAGTAGACTTTAGACTTTTGGGTCCAACAATCTTGGTTAAAAATTCTCAAAGTCTAAGTCCAAAGTCTAAGTCCTACTTTAGACTTTGGGACTTTGGACCCTGGCTACTTTGAACCAAATTTTTTGGGTCAAATTTTTTGGTCGAATTTTGTGGTCGAAAATTTTGGGTCAAATTTGGGGTCAAAATTTGGGTCAAAAATTTGGGTCGAAAATTTTGGGTCGAAAATTTTGGGTCAAAATTTTGGTGTCAAAATTTTGGGTCAAATTTTTGGTCGAAATTTTGGGTCGAAAATTTTGGGTCAAAAATTTTGGGTCAAAATTTTGGTCAAATTTTTGGGTCAAATTTTTGGTCGAAATTTTGGGTCAAAAATTTGGGTCAAAATTTTGGGTCAAAATTTTGGGTCAAAATTTTTGGGTCAAAATTTTTGGGTCAATTTTGGTTGCCATTCCTCACCACCAGAGCCTCAGTGAGGGTGGTAGACAACAAGGTGCGTTTTTTTTTTTTAGGTGGAGTGTCGAGGACTTGTGGCATTGCCTGCCCCCCTAATCTCCACCCCTCCCATTACTGTTGGGGGGAGGACCCCTTTTTTCAAAGTTGGTGTTCAGCTGAACAAGTTTCAGCAACACCTCCCTTCTGGAATTCATCTCGCTGTTGTACAGAAAACGTGAGTGGAGAACACAAGGAATAAACTGGAGCCGATGCCAGGAACACAAGAGGAAACAAAGAAATGTGGGAGCTAAACTAACGCGGTGCATGTTGTGCAGCTTCACCAGGGGAAGGGCACGCAAAAAGAAGTTGCCCAACCCTACCGCCAACACCACCCAACCTGGGCTCGTGGTGAGTTAGGGATCCGGGGGCAGAATTCCCCGCAGCAAATTTAGAGACTTCAGAATGACAGAGAAAGTAGTGAAAGGAAGTGGAAGAGAGGGAGAGAGAGAGAGATACCATGCAGGGTCAAAACCTTGTGTCTTTTTAAAACGCTCCCGCGGGGCCAATTACTGCAGAGTTTGTTCCAAACTTTTAAAATTCAAAAAACCCAATTTTTTCTGGATTTTTTTTTTTTTTGCCATTTTCAAAAAGACACAAGGTTTTGACCCTGCATGATACTTTGAAACTTGGTGTTCAGCAACACCTCCCATTCTGGACGTCAGAATGACATCCAACAGAGAATGTAGTGAAAGCAAAGTGGAGAGAGAGAGAGAGAGAGAGAGAGAGAGAGAGAGATTTTGAAACTTGGTGTTCAGCAACACCTCCCATTCTGGACTTCAGAATGACACCTAACAGGGGGGAAGGAAACAATGAAAGAGGAGTTTTAGTTTCGTAGTCTGAGCCTGCGTCTTTTGGATGGTGTATCCTGCTCTTCTAGGTCAAACACAGGGGGGGTTAGTTCTGGGGTCTCTTCTCGAGCTCTCTTCCCAAAAGTCAGGGTGAGTGGAGACTTTGGTGAGTCAGGGGCAACAACTTTGGTGTCCACTTTGGCATTTGCCTTGAGTTTCCGGTCTAGCTCTGGCTTCTTTGCATCAAAGGTGTGGCAAGCCACCTTTTCAGCAGCCTGAGATGCTGAGGCTGGTGCTGGAAGCCTTGTGAGGATCAAGCTCTCCAACAATTTCATGTGGTCAGAAAGCTCTGTCACAGCTGACTTCCAGGGTTCTACAGGTGGGGCTTCCTTTTCTTTGGCAGCAGCAACTTCTTCCTTCTCTTCAACTTCCTCAAAAGCTTCTTCCTCAACCTCAGGAACCTCAGGAAGAGGCTGGTATTCCCACAGGGGCTCAATTTCAACTTCTTCTTGTTTCACAACTGCCTCAGCTTCAACAAGGGTGTCACCAGCAGCATCTGCAGCTTCCTGTGCTTCAGCAACAGCCTTGATGCAGGCAGCTGCAGCCCTTGCACTCCTTTTTTTAGATGGTTGGGCAAGAGGGATTTCTTCTTCTTCATCTTCTTCTTGCTTAATATCAAACTCTAGAACCTGCAGTGGTGATGGCATGAAACGGTAGAAGGGACGCAGCCCATCTCCAACAGCCATCATGGCGCAATGAAAAAGGTCACCATCTCCTCCTGTTATGGAAAGCCTCCATGCCTGGACCAACACACCACCAACCTTGTCTCTGGTGTTGAAGCCTCCAGTCTTGATGGAAGCTTTGAGGCGTGCCCATGTTCCATCTGCAAGCTGTGTTCCTGCAAACCAGTTAACCAGATTGTACTTGTGGTGCAGCTCCAAGCCTGCATCTCCCTGCAAGTTTCCTTTTTTGATGGCTTCCAAGACACTTGTTTCTTGGGCGAATGTGCACCAACACCAAACTTCTTTTCTAACTTGGTGGATTTTTGCACCCATGAAGTCACCAATTTGGTGAACTCATCCTTCCCATGGTTCACCCATGCGTACTTCACCTTTCCTCTTGACTCTTTTTCTTCACGCCAAAAGAACTGGTCAGACATGGGGTTGAGGAGAGCGGTAGCATGCAGGGTCAAAACCTTGTGTCTTTTTAAAACGCTCCCGCGGGGCCGATGGAGCCCTAAAAATATTTTTGGAAAAAAAAAAATTGCTCAACTTCCTCAAAAATTACTGCAGAGTTTGTTCCAAAATTTTAAAATTCAAAAAACCCAATTTTTTTCCAGAAATTTTTTTTTTGCCATTTCCAAAAGACACAAGGTTTTGACCCTGCATGGTAGGTGGCTGCTCCGTCGGTGTGATAACATGCAGGGTCAGAACCTTGTGTCTTTTTAAACGCTCCTGCGGGGCCGATGGACCCCAAAAAAATTTTTGGAAAAAAAAATTTTTGCTCAACTTCCTCAAAAGTTACTGCAGAGTTTGTTCCAAACTTTTAAAATTCAAAAAACCCATTTTTTTTCTGGAAATTTTTTTTGGCCATTTCCAAAAAGACACAAGGTTTTGACCCTGCATGATAACATGGGGGTCAAAACCTTGTGTCTTTTTAAAACGCTCGCGGGGCGATGGCCTAAAAAAAAAATTTGGAAAAAAAAAAATTTGCTCAACTTCCTCAAAAATTACAGCGCCCGACTTTGTTTTGCCCGATCTTAGCTTCACTTTGCTTCACCCGAACTTTGCTTCCCCAGAACTTTGCTTCGCCCGAACTTTGCTTCACCAGAACTTAGCTTCGCCCGAACTTTGCTTCACCCGAACTTAGCTTCACCCGAACTTAGCTTCGCCCGAACTTTGTTTCGCCCGATCTTAGCTTCACCAGACTTTGCTTCCCCGAACTTTGCTTCCCAGAACTTAGCTTCGCCCGGACTTTGTTTCGCCCGAACTTAGCTTGACCCGAACTTTGCTTCGCCCGAACTTTGCTTCACCAGAACTTAGCTTCGCCCGAACTTTGCTTCGCCCGAACTTTGCTTCCCAGAACTTTGTTTCGCCCGAACTTTGCTTCACCAGAACTTTGCTTCATCCGAACTTTGCTTCCCCCAGAACTTAGCTTCGCCCGGACTTTGTTTCGCCCGAACTTAGCTTGACCCGAACTTTGCTTCGCCCGAACTTTGCTTCACCAGAACTTAGCTTCCCCCAGACTTTGTTTTGCCCGAACTTTGCTTCACCAGAACTTTGCTTCATCCGAACTTAGCTTACCCAGAACTTAGCTTCGCCCGAACTTTGTTTCGCCCGAACTTTGTTTCGCCCGAACTTAGCTTCACCAGAACTTTGCTTCACCCGAACTTAGCTTCGCCCGAACTTTGCTTCAGCTTCCCCCAGAACTTTGTTTCGCCCGAACTTTGCTTCACCAGAACTTTGCTTCATCCGAACTTAGCTTCGCCCAGAACTTTGCTTCACCCGAACTTAGCTTCGCCCGAACTTTGCTTCACCAGAACTTAGCTTCACCCGAACTTTGCTTCACCCGAACTTAGCTTCGCCCGAACTTTGTTTCGCCCGATCTTAGCTTCACAGAACGTCGAACTTTGCTTCACCCAGAACTTAGCTTCGCCCGGACTTTGTTTCGCCCGAACTTAGCTTCACCTTCGCCCGAACTTTGCTTCACCAGAACTTTGCTCACCCGAACTTAGCTTCGCCCGACCGAACTTTGCTTCGCCTGAACTTTGTTTCGCCCGAACTTAGCTTCACCCGAACTTTGCTTCACCAGAACTTAGCATTGCCCGAACTTAGCTTCGCCCGAACTTTGCTGTTCCCCGAACTTTAACTGCTGCCTCCAGTCTCGCCACGCGCCGGCCTTAGCCGAGCGCACGTACTTTATCATGCAGGGTCAATACCTTGTGTCTTTTTAAAACGCTCCCGCGGGGCCGATGAAGCCCTAAAAATTATTTTTGAAAAAAAAAATTTGCTCAACTTCCTCAAAAATTACTGCAGAGTTTGTTCCAAACTTTTAAAACTCAAAAAACCCATTTTTTCTGGAATTTTTTTTTTGGCTATTTCCAAAAAGACACAAGGTTTTGACCCTGCATGTTATCACATCCGACGGAGCAGCCACCTACCGCTCACTCCTCAATGCTGATTTATCGGGGGAATCAACGACCCGAATATGACCGCACTGGTGTGACTTTCCAAGCATACACCATGATCCAGAATAGTGGTTGTGGTGGGTGAAACGTAAAGCGTTTAACATGCAGGGTCAAAATCTTGTGTCTTTTTTCGACCTCTCCTCCGGGGAAAAAACACGTACATTCCGGTGCAATAGGCCCCCACCGATCATAAACCTACTTTTTTGGCGGAAAATCGCCTGTTCCTGACATACTTTTTTTCGTGTCACGCCTGTCACGCGTGACGCGTCACACCGTCACGCGTGACGCGTCACACCGTCACGCGTGACGCGTCACACCGTCACGCGTGACGCGTCACACGTCACGCGTGACGCGTCACGCATCACACGTGACGCGTCACGCGTCACACGTGACGCGTCACGCGTCACACGTGACGCGTCACGCGTCACACGTGACACGTCACACCGTCAACCGTGACGCGTCACGCGTCACACGTGACGCGTCACACAGTCAACCATGACGCGTCACGCGTCACACGTGACGCGTCACACCGTCACACGTGACGCGTCACACCGTCAACCGTGACGCGTCACGCGTCACACGTGACGCGTCACACCGTCACACGTGACGCGTCACACCGTCAACCGTGACGCGTCACGCGTCACACGTGACGCGTCACACAGTCAACCGTGACGCGTCACGCGTCACACGTGACGTCACACCGTCACACGTGACGCGTCACATGTCAAACGTGACGCGTCACACGTCAAACGTGACGCGTCACGCGTCAAACGTGATGCGTCACACGTCAAACGTGACGCGTCACGCGTCAAACGTGACGCGTCACACGACACATGTGTGACGCGTCACGACGTTTTTTACGCGTCACATACGCGTCACATGTGACGCGTCACACCGTCACACGTATCATGCAGGGTCAAACACTTGTGTCTTTTTGGAAATGGCCAAAAAAAAATTTCCGAAAAAAAATGGGTTTTTTTGAATTTTAAAAGTTTGGAACAAACTCTGCAGTAATTTTTGATGACGTTGAGCAAATTTTTTTTTTTCCAACATTTTTTTTGGGGTCCGGCTCCGTGGGGCGTTTTTAAAAAGACACAAGGTTTTGACCCTGCATGGTATACTACATGCAGGGTCAAAACCTTGTGTCTTTTTGAAAATGGCAAAAAAAAATTTCCGGAAAAATTGGTTTTTTGAATTTTAAAGTTTGGGACAAACTCTGCAGTAATTTTGAGGAAGTTGAGCAAAATTTTTTTTTTCCCAAAATTTTTTTAGGGCTCCTCGGCCCCGCAGGAGCGTTTTAAAAAGACACAAGGTTTTGACCCTGCATGATACATGTAATACTGCCAGGTACATACCGGGTTGATGATCGCAAGTCGAGGCCACCACTTCAAGTTTCCGTGTCATCCTACCCCACCCTTCCCCCCCTCCTTCTGGATGCGTGTAGAGTGTGCGTAGTAGTTGTTGCGGGCCGGGGCAGCAGTCAGGCTTAACATGCAGGGTCAAAACCTCGTGTCTTTTTAAAACGCTCCCGCGGGGCCGAAGGAGCCCTAAAAATTTTTGTGGAAAAAAAATATTTTGCTCAACTTCCTCAAAAATTACTGCAGAGTTTGTTCCAAACTTTTAAAATTCAAAAAACCCATTTTTTTTTTGGAAATAAAATTTTGGCCATTTCCAAAAAGACACAAGGTTCTGACCCTGCATGTTAACTTGAAAGTGGTACAAGATCTGATGGGTGAGTAGCCACACCCCCAGAGAGGCAGTGCTCTGCCTAAACATTAACCTAAGATTTTCCCCCCACAAGCGAGCTCCGTGGGCACATGCGACCGGACACTGTCGGGCAACGGTCCTTACGGTCGCGCCTGCACCTGAAGGAGTGGCGCCCTTTCCTGTACGAAGCCCGTAGAAGCAGTGCGGAGACGAGAGACCGACAGCCAGTCTAACTGCTACGCCCTCAATTGACGGCAGCCTTTTTCGCCTTCTCTTCTTCTTCTTGGCTCCACTAAGATCCTGGACACGACGTTAAACTGTCTAAACTGGCTAAAAGCGGAACGGGACGGTTGCATGGGAAAATACTCGACGTCGCTGCCTTGACTCGAACAGAAGGGGAATATGGCAGGGATTACAATTACAATCCTTTTAGCGTTATTTGTGGATTAGAAGGTCGGTATTTTAAAGTCTCCGGTTGACCGTAGAGGCTTGGGTATGGCGGGGGTTGAGAAAAGTAAGAGAGTGCAACTCGTTTCGGGTGTTGTGTCACTCCGTTGTGAAAAAAAAGTGTTCTGCTACGGTGTGAAAAGCCAGGAAGTTTCGACGCTAATCTTCGACTCTTGATTATCATGCAGGGTCAAAACCTTGTGTCTTTTTGAAAATGGCCAAAAAAAAATTTCCAGAAAAAAAATGGGTTTTTTGAATTTTAAAAGTTTGGAACAAACTCTGCAGTAATTTTTGAGGAAGTTGAGCAAAAAATTTTTTTTCCAACTTTTTTTTTTGGGGTCCATCGGCTCCGCGGGAGCGTTTTAAAAAGACACAAGGTTCTGACCCTGCATGTTATGTTCACCGGGTTGCGTGCTCGTCAGGAAGATCCCGGTGCCTGGCTTTTCTTCTGGGTGGTTTCGTGTTGCTCGGCGGCTGTGTGCTACGAGGCATGCATGAGGGGAGGGAAAAAGGAAAAACTGGGGGAGAAAAAAAGGGGGGAAAATCTTAGTTTAATGTTTAGGCAGGACACTGCCTCTCATGCATGTTTGATGCTAGCATCAAGTCTTCTTCGAAGAGCGTGTAAAATAGAAAAGGGAAAAGGGGATAAGGGAAAAGGGGTCGCGGGGAGTGTGAGACTGGGGGGGGAGTTGGGGTTTTGAGGGTGTGTGGGAAGGGGGAGTACAAACAGCGGAGAGGGAAACGGCCTGGATGTTTGCGTAATACTACCCCTGTCCAACCTCTTAGAGAGTGGAAATAGGAGGCATCGCGTACGTCAAATGGTGGAAACGGAAAATGGGATTCCACTAGATGCGCCTTCGGCGCTCAAGCAAGCTTGCTAGTATGTGTGTGTGTGTGTGTGTGTGTGTGTTGGAATCCCTTCTGTTTCTTCGCTATTCCTGGAGAGTCGATAGCATGCAGGGTCAAAACCTTGTGTCTTTTTGGAAATGGCCAAAATTTTATTTCCGGAAAAAAAATGGGTTTTTTGAATTTTAAAAGTTTGGAACAAACTCTGCAGTAATTTTTGAGGAAGTTGAGCAATTTTTTTTTTTCCAAAAAAATTTTTAGGGCTCCATCAGCCCCGCGGGAGCGTTTTAAAAAGACACAAGGTTTTGACCCTGCATGATAGAACGCATGTGGCTCCGTTCTTGGCTGTTCCGCTATCTCCCAGCTGTTTATTGCAGCAGAGCAAAAGGAGAGGCATCCGTCGAAGCCACGGGAAAAAGGCCTGCTGGCGCAAGACGAAGTCGGGTTCGATGTCCGTCCTGCACTCGCGGTACTGCAGCTTTTCTGTCGAGCCTGCCCGCAAACACTTGCCCCAGTCTCCAGCAAAGCAATTGGGGCAGAAGCAGCTGAGGTCGCGAATGAGCGGGCGATCGTGCACCGCGGGGGCATTGCACCAGCTCCTGCTCTGGGAAATCCCGTCTGCACCAACGGCGATGACCTTTTCACGGATTTCCGTGGTGCGATCGGGGGTGAACGAGATGAAATCTCTTCCCGCCACAGTGTTCTTTGAGAACGCGCACGACGACGGGCGGCCCGAGCTTTCTTGCTCAGTTTGGGTGTGTGCAGCTGCCTCTGTTGCTGTGTACCTTCCTGGTAAGGGTACCTTCCGTGGCTTCTGGACTTCTCTTTTTGATCTTTTTTGGGAGGGGAGGTTTTTCCTTTCAGAGCGAGCTGCCGCTTCGGCTTCCGCCCGATCCCGGAACTGCGTCTCACGCCGTGCAAGGACTTGCTGAGACTGCTTGGCCAAGCATGCTGACTTGGGATCGGAGAAAGTGGCGGAACGAGACTCGACGCGGAGGACATCCTTTTGTCTTCCCCCTTCGGCATCCCAGTACCATGCAGGGTCAAAACCTTGTGTCTTTTTAAAACGCTCCCGCGGGGCCGATGGAGCCCTAAAAAAAATTTTGGAAAAAAAAAGTTTTGCTCAACTTCCTCAAAAATTACTGCAGAGTTTGTTCCAAACTTTTAAAATTCAAAAACCCCATTTTTTTTCCAGAAATTTTTTTTTGGCCATTTCCAAAAAGACACGAGGTTTTGACCCTGCATGGTACCCCTTCCCGTGCGACGACTCCCAGAAGTTGACGGTCCAGTTGAAGGAGTTCCTCCACAGGTGGAGGGCCGTCAACATGAAACGGTTCTTGAAGTGACTGCCTCCATCACTAAAGGAGAACAGTCCCCCAGCCCACATGTTCCTCACAACCCCGTACTCAAGAAAAAAGGTGTGGAGGGTTTGGACCGCCTGGAACGAGTTCTCTTTTGTGTCGTCACTCAGGTAGAAGACGCAATGCGAGCGGAACACTCGTTTGTCCGGCAGGTACGCAGGGTCCAGTTTCCTGATGATGAACACCAGCATCGACATGCGTTGCTGTCCATACGCAATCTGCTGCGGACCCTCGTGGATCTGAGAGATGTACTTCGCGGAGTAGTCGAAGAACAGGATTGCCTGATCTACGCGCAGCCGCGTTTCCAGCTCCTTGAGGGAGGCCTTTTGATTGAGATCCGTGTCGTGATGGTCTTTGTACTTTTTCATTTGATCTTTCAAGATCATCCGGTACTCAATCAGAGAGGCGCACCTCTCCTCAACTTCCCACACAGTTACGTCCTGTGGCTTCCCAGTTGTTTTGTTCTTTACCTTTTTTTTTTGGGCAACGAGGACTTTGTATGTCACTGTTTCCTCATCGGCAGGTGCAAAAGCCCCGTTTCCCTTCCCGATGAGCACTGGGGTTGTATCATTTTCGTGTTCTTCTGGAGAGGTCGGTGGTGAGAGGGAGCGGGGGGTGATGGTTTCTTCTTGCTCTTCTTCTTGCTTGTCTTCTCCTTCATTGTCGTCGTCTCCGAACGCCAGCACCCGACTCACATCTGGCACATTGTCGAGACAGAGGAGGGGAAGTAATGCCCCGTCATCCAGTTGGTGCACGTCCCTGGCCGCGTTTGCGCATGAGTCACAGACGGCGGTGTGCTCTGAGAACTTGTCCCAGCGCGCGAACCCGTCGAGACAGAGTTGGGCTTCGTGGTGCCTGGGGCACCGAATCCGGGGATCCTTCGGTGTCTGGCAGACCCAGTGGGGACGAAGCCGCAAGAAGGTGGTCCTGCTGGCGATTCTCAGGTTACACCAGCCCTTGGCAGCTGCCTCCGCTTCCCACCAGTTGACGAAGTCCCTGTACAGGGTGCCAAAAGGAACGGGGCAGAAGTGCTTGAGGACCCAACCCTTCTGGGGATCCTTCTCGTCTGTCGGGGCTTTCTCGCCTGTTTCCGCGTCATGCAGCCGAAGCCTGACTCCGCCCACAATCGGAACGGCATTTACCTCCCAGAACGAGGATATCATGCAGGGTCAGAACCTTGTGTCTTTTTGGAAATGGCCAAAATTTTATTTCCAGAAAAAAAATGGGTTTTTTGAATTTTAAAATTTTGGAACAAACTCTGTGGTAATTTTTGCGGAAGTTGAGCAAAATTTTTTTTTTGCCAATTTTTTTTTTTGGGGTCCATCGGCCCCGTGGGAGCGTTTTAAAAAGACACAAGGTTTTGACCTGCATGATATTCATATCATGCAGGGTCAAAACCTTGTGTCTTTTTAAAACGCTCCCGCGGGGCCGATGGGCCCCAAAAAAAAATTTTGGAAAAAAAAAATTTTGCTCAACTTCCTCAAAAATTACTGCAGAGTTTGTTCCAAACTTTTAAAATCAAAAAACCCATCTTTTTTTCCGGAATTTATTTTTTTGCCATTTTCAAAAAGACACAAGGTTCTGACCCTGCATGATATCATGCAGGGTCAAAACCTTGTGTCTTTTTAAAACGCTCCCGCGGAGCCGGTGGACCCCAAAAAAAAAAGTTGGAAAAAAAATTTTTTGCTCAACTTCATCAAAAATTGCTGCAGAGTTTGTTCCAAAATTTTAAAATTCAAAAAACCCAATTTTTTTCCAGAAATTTTTTTTTTGCCATTTCCAAAAAGACACAAGGTTTTGACCCTGCATGATATCACGCGCATCACCGACACGCGCTCCACGCCGTCAGACACCAAGGTGCGAAGAAAACACTTCCGACTCTTCCCAAAGTCGTTCACGTGCCTTCTCACCTCCTGCATGACGGTCTTCCGCTCTCGTTTTGGAAGGAGGAAAGAGGTCAGCGACCGCGGCCGGAAGGGGGCGGGATCCACACGACTTGCGCACGAAAGAGATGAGCACGGCCCGGTTGCGTCCGTGATTCTCGTGCCACAGGGCGGCCAAGGCCTCGGCCGGGTAGGCACGTCTCTTCTTCGGAGGATGTGGAGAAGGGCAAGGTGCCCGCCTCTTCCGCGAAACAGTGGGGGGCTCCGCCGGGCGCTGCTCAGCGTCGAGCACGAGGCCGCGAGGGCGATACCTTGCTGCCACAGTCGGCGGTGTTGCATTGGTATCCGGGGACGGGAGAAGAGTCGGCGGTGTTGTGTTGGTATCCGGGGACACTGGGGTGAGGAGGAGATGCCGTACTTTTTGATAGCACGGATTGCAGACAACTGGGGCTGTCGACCGCAGCGCAAGCAACGCGATGAAGTCGTTCTTCGCGAAGATCGCGTTGCTGACCTCCTTCACCCCCTCCGCATCCTTCTTCAGGGCCGCCTGAAGAGGGCGCTTCGGGACGCGGGAGGTGTTGCATGCAGAGCATGCATCCGACCTCAGCGCTATTGTCTCCACACAAGCGATGCAAAACATGGGCGGCCGGTCGGACAAGTGCGGACAATCAGCCAAAAAAGCATCGACCACGGCCTGGAAGTGTGGCCGCACGCTTCGCGGGAGAGCGTGCAGCTCGACAGCACCGGCCAGCAGGCGGCACGAGAAGCACCCATACAGCATTCCGTCCCTGTGCACGAGAAGCACCCATACGGCATTCCGTCCCTATCATGCAGGGTCAAAACCTTGTGTCTTTTTGGAAATGGCCAAAAAAAAAATTCCGGAAAAAAAATGGGGTTTTTGAATTTTAAAAGTTTGGAACAAACTCTGCAGTAATTTTTGAGGAAGTTTAGCAAATTTTTTTTTTCCCAACTTTTTTTTTTGGGGTCCATCGGCTCCGCGGGAGCGTTTTAAAAAGACACAAGGTTTTGACCCTGCATGCTATGTGGGTTCACCCTTCATCGTTGCAACCTGAGAGGAAGAAGGATGGACTGGTTTTTGGCGGGTCTACACCTTGTCCGAGCTACACCTTGTCGGACAAGGTGTAGTTGGACGCTCCCGGACAAGGTGTAGTTGGCCCAATCCAAAATAGCCAGGGGCCAACTACACCTTGTCCGGGGAGCCCTAACTACACCTTGTCCGGCGGCCAACTACACCTTGTCCGGCAGCCTCAACTACACCTTGTCCGGCAGCCCTAACTACACCTTGTCGGACAAGGTGTAGTTGGGGCTGCCGGACAAGGTGTAGTTGGGCCAATCCAAAATAGCCAGGGGCCAACTACACCTTGTCCGGGAGCCCTAACTACACCTTGTCCGGCAGCCAACTACACCTTGTCCGGCACCCAACTACACCTTGTCCGGCAGCCCTAACTACACCTTGTCCGGCACCCAACTACACCTTGTCCGGCACCCAACTACACCTTGTCCGGGAGCCCCAACTACACCTTGTCCGGCAGCCAACTACACCTTGTCCGGCAGCCAACTACACCTTGTCCGGCAGCCAACTACACCTTGTCCGGCAGGGCGGCGGTCCCGATACCGTCTCATGAGACCTTATCGATACCTTTTTTGCCCATTTCTGGGTTGCGCCCTTATCTCGACCTTTTTGGCCCGTTTTTGGGTTGCGCCCTTATCTCGACCTTTTTGAGATGCGCCCTTATCTCTACCTTTTTGAGCTGCGCCCTTATCTCTACCTTTTTGGCCCGTTTTTGGCTTGTTCCCTTATCTCGACCTTTTTTGGGGGTTGTTCCCTTATCTCGACCTTTTTTGAGGGTTGCGCCCTTATCTCGACCTTTTTTGGGGGTTGCGCCCTTATCTCTACCTTTTTTGGGATTGTGACCAAATTTTCCCGAAATATTTTCAGGCCAAAAAAAAATCCGAAAATTTTCCAAAAAACTTCGAAAATTTTTGGGCCAAAAAAAAAAATCCGAAAATTTCCGAAAATTTTTTGGGCCAAAAAAAAAAAATCCGAAAATTTCCGAAAATTTTTTGGGCCAAAAAAAAAAAAACCGAAAAAATTCCGAAAATTTTTTGGCCCAAAAAAAAATTCCGAAAAATTTTCCAAAAAATTTTTGGGCCAAAAAAAAAATCCGAAAAATTTCCGAAAATTTTTGGGCCAAAAAAAAAACCGAAACCACCCAATCCAACTATGTACACATGAAACAGAGATCTTACGATTCAGCGAAAAAGCGAGCAAAAAAGAGTGTTTACAAACCCTGGAGGAAGTCGGGAAAAACAGTCGGCGAAAAACTTGGAAAAAAGACGGGAAAAAGACCTTCAAGTGCTCCAAGGCCAGACGATTGTAGTGTTGCAAACGAATCACAGACTTTGTACACACGAAACAGAGATCTTATGAATCAACGAAAAGCGAGCGAAAAAGAGCGTGGAAAAGTCGGAGACAGTCGGCGAAAAACTTGGAAAAAAGACGGGAAAATACGACCTTGAAGTGCTCCAAGATCAGACGACTGCATAGTGTTGCAAACGAATCGCAAACACGCTGAAGTTGGGACCCCCACACACTGAAATCAAGTGCTCCTAGGCAGACGAACTGTTAGTGTTGCGAACGAATCGCAAACACGCTGAGATCGGGACCCCACACACTGAAATCGACTGAGAACAACCTGAGCGATCTCTCTTGATAAAAGATTCAAGCGCCGAAGGCGCAACCACCCAATCCAACTATGTACACACGAAACAGAGATCTTATGAATCAACGAAAAGCGAGCGAAAAAGAGCGTGTAAAACCCGGTAAAAGACGGAAAGACAGTCGGCGAAAAACTAGGAAAAAGACGGGAAAATACGACCTTCAAGTGCTCCAAGGCCAGACGACTGTATAGTGTTGCAAACGAATCGCAAACACGCTGAAGTTGGGACTCCCACACACTGAAATCAAGTGCTCCTAGGCAGACGAACTGTTAGTGTTGCGAACGAATCGCAAACACGCTGAGATCGGGACCCCACACACTGAAATCGACTGAGAAGAACCTGAGCGATCTCTCTTAATAAAAGATTCAAGCGCCGAAGGCGCAAGCACCCAATCTGACTTTGTACACACGAAACAGAGATCTTATGAATCAACGAAAAGCGAGCGAAAAAGAGCGTGTAAAACCCGGGAAAAGTCGGAAAGACAGTCGGCGAAAAACTTGGAAAAAAGACGGGAAAATACGACCTTCAAGTGCTCCAAGGCCAGACGACTGCATAGTGTTGCAAACGAATCGTAAACACGCTGAAGTTGGGACCCCCACACACTGAAATCAAGTGCTCCTAGGCAGACGAACTGTTAGTGTTGCGAACGAATCGCAAACACGCTGAGATCGGGACCCCACACACTGAAATCGACTGAGAACAACCTGAGCGATCTCTCTTGATAAAAGATTCAAGCGCCGAAGGCGCAACCACCCAATCCAACTATGTACACACGAAACAGAGATCTTATGAATCAACGAAAAGCGAGCGAAAAAGAGCGTGTAAAACCCGGTAAAAGACGGAAAGACAGTCGGCGAAAAACTAGGAAAAAGACGGGAAAATACGACCTTCAAGTGCTCCAAGGCCAGACGACTGTATAGTGTTGCAAACGAATCGCAAACGACCCCCACACACTGAAATCAAGTGCTCCTAGGCAGACGAACTGTTAGTGTTGCGAACGAATCGCAAACACGCTGAGATCGGGACCCCACACACTGAAATCGACTGAGAACAACCTGAGCGATCTCTCTTAATAAAAGATTCAAGCGCCGAAGGCGCAAGCACCCAATCTGACTTTGTACACACGAAACAGAGATCTTATGAATCAA
This sequence comes from Diplonema papillatum, assembly GCA_030068145.1. Taxonomy (NCBI): domain Eukaryota; phylum Euglenozoa; class Diplonemea; order Diplonemida; family Diplonemidae; genus Diplonema; species Diplonema papillatum. The sequence goes on from JAPJBO010000052.1 coordinate 352,991, forward strand.
CGAAAAGCGAGCGAAAAAGAGCGTGAAAAACCCGGGAAAAGTCGGAAAGACAGTCGGCGAAAAACTTGGAAAAAAGACGGGAAAATACGACCTTCAAGTGCTCCAAGATCAGACGACTGCATAGTGTTGCAAACGAATCGCAAACACGCTGAAGTTGGGACTCCCACACACTGAAATCAAGTGCTCCTAGGCAGACGAACTGTTAGTGTTGCGAACGAATCGCAAACACGCTGAGATCGGGACCCCACACACTGAAATCGACTGAGAACAACCTGAGCGATCTCTCTTGATAAAAGATTCAAGCGCCGAAGGCGCAACCACCCAATCCAACTATGTACACACGAAACAGAGATCTTATGAATCAACGAAAAGCGAGCGAAAAAGAGCGTGTAAAACCCGGTAAAAGACGGAAAGACAGTCGGCGAAAAACTAGGAAAAAGACGGGAAAATACGACCTTCAAGTGCTCCAAGGCCAGACGACTGTATAGTGTTGCAAACGAATCGCAAACGACCCCCACACACTGAAATCAAGTGCTCCTAGGCAGACGAACTGTTAGTGTTGCGAACGAATCGCAAACACGCTGAGATCGGGACCCCACACACTGAAATCGACTGAGAACAACCTGAGCGATCTCTCTTGATAAAAGATTCAAGCACCGAAGGCGCAACCACCCAATCCAACTATGTACACACGAAACAGAGATCTTATGAATCAACGAAAAGCGAGCGAAAAAGAGCGTGTAAAACCCGGGAAAAGTCGGAAAGACAGTCGGCGAAAAACTAGGAAAAAGACGGGAAAATACGACCTTCAAGTGCTCCAAGGCCAGACGACTGTATAGTGTTGCAAACGAATCGCAAACGACCCCCACACACTGCAATCAAGTGCTCCTAGGCAGACGAACTGTTAGTGTTGCGAACGAATCGCAAACACGCTGAGATCGGGACCCCACACACTGAAATCGACTGAGAACAACCTGAGCGATCTCTCTTGATAAAAGATTCAAGCGCCGAAGGCGCAACCACCCAATCCAACTATGTACACACGAAACAGAGATCTTATGAATCAACGAAAAGCGAGCGAAAAAGAGCGTGTAAAACCCGGGAAAAGTCGGAAAGACAGTCGGCGAAAAACTAGGAAAAAGACGGGAAAATACGACCTTCAAGTGCTCCAAGGCCAGACGACTGTATAGTGTTGCAGACGAATCGCAAACACGCTGAAGTTGGGACTCCCACACACTGAAATCAAGTGCTCCTAGGCAGACGAACTGTTAGTGTCGCGAACGAATCGCAAACACGCTGAGATCGGGACCCCACACACTGAAATCGACTGAGAAGAACCTGAGCGATCTCTCTTAATAAAAGATTCAAGCGCCGAAGGCGCAAGCACCCAATCTGACTTTGTACACACGAAACAGAGATCTTATGAATCAACGAAAAGCGAGCGAAAAAGAGCGTGAAAAACCCGGGAAAAGTCGGAAAGACAGTCGGCGAAAAACTTGGAAAAAAGACGGGAAAATACGACCTTCAAGTGCTCCAAGGCCAGACGACTGCATAGTGTTGCAAACGAATCGCAAACACGCTGAAGTTGGGACCCCCACACACTGAAATCAAGTGCTCCTAGGCAGACGAACTGTTAGTGTTGCGAACGAATCGCAAACACGCTGAGATCGGGACCCCACACTGAAATCGACTGAGAACAACCTGAGCGATCTCTCTTGATAAAAGATTCAAGCGCCGAAGGCGCAACCACCCAATCCAACTATGTACACACGAAACAGAGATCTTATGAATCAACGAAAAGCGAGCGAAAAAGAGCGTGTAAAACCCGGTAAAAGACGGAAAGACAGTCGGCGAAAAACTAGGAAAAAGACGGGAAAATACGACCTTCAAGTGCTCCAAGGCCAGACGACTGTATAGTGTTGCAAACGAATCGCAAACACGCTGAAGTTGGGACCCCCACACACTGAAATCAAGTGCTCCTAGGCAGACGAACTGTTAGTGTTGCGAACGAATCGCAAACACGCTGAGATCGGGACCCCACACACTGAAATCGACTGAGAAGAACCTGAGCGATCTCTCTTGATAAAAGATTCAAGCGCCGAAGGCGCAACCACCCAATCCGACCTCCACACTGAACAGCGATCTCACAAGTGCTTTGCTGCTGGAGACCGAATGGATGTTGGGCAAGCACTGATGCGGTGCCCGAGTATCCGCAAGACGTATTGTTCAGCGGGAGTTGAGAGTCTCTGCCAAGGTGCTAGCCGCCGCCGTGGGCCAAGCGATCAAAAAGAACCAGCGACACAACCTGTTAACACTCGCAGGCGGTCGCACCCACCAGCCAGAACGCCCCCGGCTGCGCCATCATCGACGCAATCATCATCGTTTACGACAAGGCCGCGTCGTTGTAGGCGCACGGCACCAACAACGTAATGATTCTCTCTCTGATGACAGCCACACATATAGGTGGATGGGGAGACAAAGAAATACATAGTTACTTACTTTCCACACTTTTGTTCTTGTTGCGCAGCCAGCTACGATGAAGCAGGACAAACCGGATTTGTAGGCTACAAGTGCTGTTCCAATCCATTCGCTTGGAGGATGGTAAACCAACCCCAACTCCACCACACAGGAATGTTAACAGAGAAAACACCACATCGCAAACAGCGCTGGCGAAGGAGTCTTGTGGCAGATACAGGTACTATTTTGACTTCTTCCGGTTTTTCACGCTCTTTTTCGCTCGCTTTTCGTTGATTCATAAGATCTCTGTTTCGTGTGTACAAAGTCGGTTTCGGTGGTTGCGCCTTCGGCGCTTGAATCTTTTATTAAGAGAGATCGCTCAGGTTGTTCCCAGTCGATTTCAGTGTGTGGGGTCTCAATTTCAGTGAGTTTGCGATTCGTTCGCAACACTAACAGTTCGTCTGCCTAGGAGCACTTGATTTCAGTGTGTGGGAGTCCCAACTTCAGCGTGTTTGCGATTCGTTTGCAACACTACAATCGTCTGGCCTTGGAGCACTTGAAGGTCGTACTTTCCCCCGACGGGGTTTCCGACTTGTTCCGGTTTTACAGGCTACTTTTTGCTCGCTTTTCGTTGATTCATAAAATCTCTGTTTCGTGTGTACAAAGTCGGATTGGGTGGTTGCGCCTTCGGCGCTTCAATGTTTTATTAAGAGAGATCGCTCAGGTTGCTCTCAGTCGATTTCAGTGTGTGGGGTCTCAGTTTCAGTGAGTTTGCGATTCGTTCGCAAAACTATACAGTCGTCTGGCCTTGGAGCACTTGAAGGTCGTACTTTCCCCGACGGGGTTTCCGACTTGTTCCGGTTTTACAGGCTACTTTTTGCTCGCTTTTCGTTGATTCATAAGATCTCTGTTTCGATCCGACTTTGTACACAAAGTCGGATTGGGTGCTTGCGCCTTCGGCGCTAGAATCTTTTATTAAGAGAGATCGCTCAGGTTGTTCTCAGTCGATTTCAGTGTGTGGGGTCCCAATATCAGTTAGTTTGCGATTCGTTTGCAACACTAACAATTCGTCTGCCTAGGAGCACTTGATTTTAGTGTGTGGGGTGCCAACTTCAGCGTGTTTGTGATTCGTTTGCAACATTAAACTGTCGTCTGGCCTTGAAGCACTTGAAGGTCGTTTGAGTGTCGGGGCAGCACAACCCTGATTCGTGGGCTACAAGCGGTGTTCGCATCCACTCGCTTGGAGGATGAAACCCAACCCCCCTACATCACCACACAGGAATGTTGGAAGCAGAGAAGCCGCACCAGAAGCGGTATGGGAGTCATTGCCGATCTGTGGAAGGTTCAGGTACTTTTTGAAGTGCACTTTTCGCTGATACAATATGCAAGCACCATACAGGACATTGAAACAGCCTCGGAACCAGTTCTTGTTGGCTGATCAGTGGTATGCCGTAGCATCTTTTCGTGCACTTTCCCGCTGATTCCCTGTTGTCGTGTACAAAGTCGGATTGGGTGGTTGCGGCTTCGGCGCTTCAATCTTTTATTAAGAGAGATCGCTCAGGTTGTTCCCAGTCGCTTTCAGTGTGTGGGGTCCCAATCTCAGTGTGTTTGCGATTCGTTCGCAACACTAACAGTTCGTCTGCCTAGGAGCACTTGATTTCAGTGTGTGGGAGTCCCAACTTCAGCGCGTTTGCGATTCGTTTGCAACTATACAGTCGTCTGGCCTTGGAGCACTTGAAGGTCGTACTTTCCCCCGACGGGGTTTCCGACTTGTTCCGGTTTTACAGGCTACTTTTTGCTCACTTTTCGTTGATTCATAAGATCTCTGTTTCGTGTGTACAAAGTTGGATTGGGTGGTTGCGCCTTCGGCGCTTAAATATTTTATTAAGAGAGATCGCTCAGGTTGTTCTCAGTCGATTTCAGTGTGTGGGGTCCCAATCTCAGCGTGTTTGCGATTCGTTCGCAACACTAACAGTTCGTCTGCCTAGGAGCACTTGATTTCAGTGTGTGGGAGTCCCAACTTCAGCGTGTTTGCGATTCGTTTGCAACACTATACAGTCGTCTGGCCTTGGAGCACCTGCATCTCGTGCTTTCCCCCGATGGGGTTTCCGACTTGTTCCGGTTTTACAAGCTACTTTTTGCTCGCTTTTCGTTGATTCATAAAATCTCTGTTTCGTGTGTACAAAGTTGGATTGGGTGGTTGCGCCTTCGGCGCTTAAATATTTTATTAAGAGAGATCGCTCAGGTTGTTCTCAGTCGATTTCAGTGTGTGGGGTCCCAATCTCAGCGTGTTTGCGATTCGTTCACAACACTAACAGTTCGTCTGCCTAGGAGCACTTGATTTCAGTGTGTGGGAGTCCCAACTTCAGCGTGTTTGCGATTCGTTTGCAACACTAAACAGTCGTCTGGCCTTGAAGCCCTTGAAGGTCGTTTAAGTGTCGGGGCAGCACAACCCTGATTCGTGGGCTACAAGCGGTCCCCTACATCACCACACAGGAAAGTTGGAAGCAGAGAAGCCACCCCCAGAAGCGGTATGGGAGTCATTGCCGATCTGTGGAAGGTACAGGTACTTTTTGAAGTGCACTTTTCGCTGATACAATATGCAAAAACCATACAGGACATTGAAACGGCCTCGGAAACGTGCCGGCCTTAGTTCTTGTTGGCTAAACAGTGGTATGCTGTAGCATCTTTTCGTGCACTATCCCGCTGATTCGTTCGCAACACGAGCAGTTTAGGAGCACTTGATTGCAGTGTATACTTGAGCTCAGCGTGTTTGTGATCTGTTTGCAACACTTTAAAGTCGTCTGCCTCGGATCACTTCATTTCAGACTACGACTAGAGTATTGCTGCAAGTGCTCAAGTGCAAACTGCTACTATTACGGCCGTGAAGCGCACACCGGACACAAAGCAAGACGACCGCATGACACGACACGTGCAAAGAGTTCTAAGGTCGATAGCGGCTTTGTGCAGTATCATCACAAGCACCTGGTCTTTTTTTAGAGTTGTCGTTTTCAGAGTTCTTTTTTTCCGACGTTTTTTCTCGACATTTTTTCACCTTTCCCCCCCCAATTATTTTTCCGGAACTTTCTCCGAAAAAGGTACCGATAAGGTCGCAACCTCAAAAATAGGTACCGATAAGGTCGCAACCTCCAAAAGAGGTACCGATACCGTCGCACTCTCAAAAGGTACCGATAAGGTCGCACCTCGTCTTTTTTTCAGACTGCTTTTTTCTCGAAAAAAAAATTTTCCGTTTTTTCTTCTTCAAAAAGGTACCGATAAGGTCGCAACCCCAAAAAGGTACCGATAAGGTCGCAACCTCCAAAAGAGGTACCGACCAGGTCGCAACCTCCAAAAGAGGTACCGATAACGTCGCAACCTCCAAAAGAGGTACCGATAAGGTCGCAACCCCAAAAAGGTACCGATAAGGTCGCACCTCAAAAAGGTACCGATAAGGTCGCAACCCCCAAAAGGTACCGATAAGGTCGCAACCCAGAAATGGGCAAAAGAGGTACCGATAAGGTCTCATGCGACGTTATCGGGACCGCTGCCTCCGGCAGCCCCAACTACACCTTTTCCGGCAGCCAACTACACCTTGTCCGGCAGCCAACTACACCTTGTCCGGCACCCAACTACACCTTGTCCGGCACCCAACTACACCTTGTCCGGGAGCCCCAACTACACCTTGTCCGGCAGCCAACTACACCTTGTCCGGCAGCCAACTACACCTTGTCCGGCAGCCAACTACACCTTGTCCGGCAGCCCTAACTACACCTTGTCCGGCACCCAACTACACCTTGTCCGGCACCCAACTACACCTTGTCCGGCACCCAACTATCATGCAGGGTCAAAACCTTGTGTCTTTTTGGAAATGGCCTGCAGAGTTTGGAACAAACTCTGCAGTAATTTTTGATGATGTTGAGCAATTTTTTTTTTTTCCAGCGGGAGCGTTTTTGAAAAGACACAAGGTTTTGACCCTGCATGCTATACATGGTCACTCAACAGCTCAGTCCAATGGACTGTCCAGGCCTTGTGACCCTGGATGGCGTTTTCCCCATGCAACCCCCCATGCCCTCTCCCAACTCACTGCGCTGGTTACAGCTGCTAAAAAAGGGAATGCAGGGTCAGAACCTTGTGTCTTTTTAAAACGATTGATCACAATATCTTCGGATGGGCTAATAAATTAGAACAGCACACCAGATCAATCTCTGGGACAAAACAAAACGAACAAACTCTGCAGTAATTTTTGAGGAAGTTGAGCAAATTTTTTTTTTTCCCAAAATTTTTTTTGGGGTCCATCAGCCCCGTGGGAGCGTTTTAAAAAGACACACCCTCATGCTACACCTTGTCCGGGAGCGTCCAACTACACCTTGCCGGACAAGGTGTAGTTGGATGCTCCTGGACAAGGTGTAGTTGGACCAATCCAAAATAGCCAGGGGCCAACTACACCTTGTCCGGGGAGCCCCAACTACACCTTGTCGGACAAGGTGTAGTTGGACGCTCCCGGACAAGGTGTAGTTGGACCAATCCAAAATAGCCAGGGGCCAACTACACCTTGTCCGGCAGCCAACTACACTTTGTCTGACAAGGTGTAGCTGCCGGACAAGGTGTAGTTGGATGCTCCTGGAAAAGGTGTAGTTGGACCAATCCAAAATAGCCAGGGGCCAACTACACCTTGTCCGGGGAGCCCCAACTACACCTTGTCGGACAAGGTGTAGTTGGCTGCCGGACAAGGTGTAGTTGGACGCTCCCGGACAAGGTGTAGTTGGACCAATCCAAAATAGCCAGGGGCCAACTACACCTTGTCCGGGGAGCCCCAACTACACCTTGTCGGACAAGGTGTAGTTGGCTGCCGGACAAGGTGTAGTTGGACGCTCCCGGACAAGGTGTAGTTGGACCAATCCAAAATAGCCAGGGGCCAACTACACCTTGTCCGGCAGCCAACTACACTTTGTCTAACAAGGTGTAGTTGGCTGCCGGACAAGGTGTAGTTGGGGCTGCCGGACAAGGTGTAGTTGGACCAATCCAAAATAGCCACGGGCCAACTACACCTTGTCCGGCAGCCAACTACACTTTGTCTGACAAGGTGTAGTTGGCGGCCGGACAAGGTGTAGTTGGACCAATCCAAAATAGCCAGGGGCCAACTACCATGCAGGGTCAAAACCTTGTGTCTTTTTAAAACGCTTCCGCGGGGCCGATGGAGCCCTAAAAAAAATTTTGGAAAAAAAAAAATTTGCTCAACTTCCTCAAAAATTACTGCAGAGTTTGTTCCAAACTTTCAAAATTCAAAAAACCCAATTTTTTTCCGGAATTTTTTTTTTTGCCGTTTTCAAAAAGACACAAGGTTTTGACCCTGCATGCTACACCTTGTCCGGCAGCCAACTACACTTTGTCTGACAAGGTGTAGTTGGCGGCCGGACAAGGTGTAGTTGGGGCTGCCGGACAAGGTGTAGTTGGACCAATCCAAAATAGCCAGGGGCCAACTACACCTTGTCCGGGAGCCCTAACTACACCTTGTCCGGCACCCAACTACACCTTGTCCGCCACCCAACTACACCTTGTCCGGCAGCCCTAACTACACCTTGTCCGGCACCCAACTACACCTTGTCCGGCAGCCAACTACACCTTGTCCGGGAGCCCCAACTTGGGCCGATGGAGCCCTAAAAAAAATTTTGGAAAAAAAAAAATTTGCTCAACTTCCTCAAAAATTACTGCAGAGTTTGTTCCAAACTTTTAAAATTCAAAAAACCCAATTTTCTTCCAGAATTTTTTTTTTTGCCATTTTCAAAAAGACACAAGGTTTTGACCCTGCATGGTACATGCGGAACGTGTGTCAAAATGTATCAATTGTTTCAACTTTTTTTTGGGCCCGGTTTTTGGCGGTTTTGGGGTCTGGTTTTCTAGTCACGATGTCACGTGTGACGGACCGTGACGTCACGCGTGACGGGTGTGATGTCACGCGTGACGGACCGTGACGTCACGCGTGACGGGTGTGACGTCACGCGTGACGGACCGTGACGGACCGTGACGGACCGTGACGTCACGCGTGACGGGTGTGACGTCACGCGTGACGGGTGTGACGTCACGCGTGACGGACCGTGACGTCACGCGTGACGGGTGTGACGTCACGCGTGACGGACCGTGACGTCACGCGTGACGGACCGTGACGTCATGCGTGACGGACTGTGACGTCACGCGTGATGGGTGTGACGTCACGCGTGACGGACCGTGACGTCACGCGTGACGGGCGTGACGTCACGCGTGACGGACCGTGACGTCACGCGTGACGGGTGTGACGTCACGCGTGACGGGTGTGACGTCACGCGTGACGGGTGTGACGTCACGCGTGACGGACCGTGACGTCACGCGTGACGGGTGTGACGTCACGCGTGACAGACCGTGACATCACGCGTGACAGACCGTGACGTCACGCGTGACGGGTGTGACGTCACGCGTGACGTCACGCCCGTCACGCGTGACGGGCGTGACGTCACGTGTGACGGGTAGGACACGGGTGACACAAAATAGTTGTCGCGGAGAAGCCCCCCCCCAAGAACAATTCTCGGCGAAAAAAAAAATTGCTCAACTTTTTCACAAAGCACCACAGTATTTGTTCCAGATTTTTTTTGGAAAAAAAACCCAAAATTTTTTGGAAATTTTTTGGTGCCAAATTTTTTTCGAATGAAATCCTTAGTAAACCAAAAAGACACAAAGTTTTGACCCTGCATGTTAAAGAACCCGCCCTCCCTCCCCCTGCGACCTTGTTGTTCGCAAGGCTTTCTCGTTATTCCAGTCTGACCAGTTCTTTTGGCGTGAAGAAAAAGAGTCAAGAGGAAAGGTGAAGTACCATGCAGGGTCAGAACCTTGTGTCTTTTTGGAAAAATGGCCAAAATTTTATTTCCAGAGAAAAAATGGGTTTTTTGAATTTTAAAATTTTGGAACAAACTCTGCGGATGTTGAGCAAATTTTTTTTTTGCCAAATTTTTTTTTTGGGGTCCATCGGCCCCGCGGGAGCGTTTTAAAAAGACACAAGGTTCTGACCCTGCATGGTACGCATGGGTGAACCATGGGAAGAATGAGTTCATGACTTCATGGGTGCAAAAATCCACCAAGTTAGAAAAGAAGTTTGGTGTTGGTGCCACATTCGCCCAAGAAACAAGTGTCTTGGAAGCCATCAAAAAAGGAAACTTGCAGGGAGATGCAGGCTTGGAGCTGCACCACAAGTACAATCTGGTTAACTGGTTTGCAGGAACACAGCTTGCAGATGGAATAAGCCACTTCCTCGGAATCGCAGAACACCTTTTGGTCCATGTCGCGGGGGCTCCCAGGGAAACAGAGAGGTAGGAAGAAGGGAGCTGACAATATTTTATTCTCTTGGGTGTCAACCCAAGCACTTGCTGAAGCGAATGGGGATCTTAACGGGGGAAAGGACGAGCGATGCCTTCTTGCGAGGCGCTGCAGTCATCCCAGGGATGGGTGGGTGGGAAAAACAAAAGAGTCGAGGGACGAGGAAACCTTTCAGTGTTTAGTATGTACCATACAGGGTCAAAACCTTGTGTCTTTTTAAAACACTCCTGCAGGGCCGATGGACCCCAAAAAAAAAAGTTGGAAAAAAAAAATTTCGCTCGAGTTCAGCAAAAATTACTGCAGAGTTTGTTCCAAACTTTTAAAATTGAAAAACCCCAATTTTTTTCCGGAATTTTTTTTTTTGCCATTTCCAAAAAGACACAAGGTTTTGACCCTGCATGGTACACTAAAACAAGGATCAATCATCTCTGCTCTCGGTCGCTATTTATTCCCGCAGGGAGCCTGAGAGAACATGGGCACGCCTCAAAGCTTCCATCAAGACTGGAGGCTTCAACACCAGAGACAAGGTTGGTGGTGTGTTGGTCCAGGCATGGAGGCTTTCCATAACAGGAGGAGATGGTGACCTTTTTCATTGCGCCATGATGGCTGTTGGAGATGGGCTGCGTCCCTTCTACCGTTTCATGCCATCACCACTGCAGGTTCTAGAGTTTGATATTAAGCAAGAAGAAGATGAAGAAGAAGAAATCCCTCTTGCCCAACCATCTAAAAAAAGGAGTGCAAGGGCTGCAGCTGCCTGCATCAAGGCTGTTGCTGAAGCACAGGAAGCTGCAGATGCTGCTGGTGACACCCTTGTTGAAGCTGAGGCAGTTGTGAAACAAGAAGAAGTTGAAATTGAGCCCCTGTGGGAATACCAGCCTCTTCCTGAGGTTCCTGAGGTTGAGGAAGAAGCTTTTGAGGAAGTTGAAGAGAAGGAAGAAGTTGCTGCTGCCAAAGAAAAGGAAGCCCCACCTGTAGAACCCTGGAAGTCAGCTGTGACAGAGCTTTCTGACCACATGAAATTGTTGGAGAGCTTGATCCTCACAAGGCTTCCAGCACCAGCCTCAGCATCTCAGGCTGCTGAAAAGGTGGCTTGCCACACCTTTGATGCAAAGAAGCCAGAGCTAGACCGGAAACTCAAGGCAAATGCCAAAGTGGACACCAAAGTTGTTGCCCCTGACTCACCAAAGTCTCCACTCACCCTGACTTTTGGGAAGAGAGCTCGAGAAGAGACCCCAGAACTAACCCCCCCTGTGTTTGACCTAGAAGAGCAGGATACACCATCCAAAAGACGCAGGCTCAGACTACGAAACTAAAACTCCTCTTTCATTGTTTCCTTCCCCCCTGTTAGGTGTCATTCTGAAGTCCAGAATGGGAGGTGTTGCTGAACACCAAGTTTCAAAATCTCTCTCTCTCTCTCTCTCTCTCTCTCTTTTCCACTTTGCTTTCACTACATTCTCTGTTGGATGTCATTCTGAAGTCCAGAATGGGAGGTGTTGCTGAACACCAAGTTTCAAAGTATCATGCAGGGTCAAAACCTTGTGTCTTTTTGAAAATGGCAAAAAAAAAAAATCCAGAAAAAATTGGGTTTTTTGAATTTTAAAAGTTTGGAACAAACTCTGCAGTAATTTTTGAGGAAGTTGAGCAAATTTTTTTTTTTCCAAAAAAAATTTTAGGGCTCCATCGGCCCCGCGGGAGCGTTTTAAAAAGACACAAGGTTTTGACCCTGCATGGTATCTCTCTCTCTCTCCCTCTCTTCCACTTCCTTTCACTACTTTCTCTGTCATTCTGAAGTCTCTAAGTTTGCTGCGGGGAATTCTGCCCCCGGATCCCTAACTCACCACGAGCCCAGGTTGGGTGGTGTTGGCGGTAGGGTTGGGCAACTTCTTTTTGCGTGCCCTTCCCCTGGTGAAGCTGCACAACATGCACCGCGTTAGTTTAGCTCCCACATTTCTTTGTTTCCTCTTGTGTTCCTGGCATCGGCTCCAGTTTATTCCTTGTGTTCTCCACTCACGTTTTCTGTACAACAGCGAGATGAATTCCAGAAGGGAGGTGTTGCTGAAACTTGTTCAGCTGAACACCAACTTTGAAAAAAGGGGTCCTCCCCCCAACAGTAATGGGAGGGGTGGAGATTAGGGGGGCAGGCAATGCCACAAGTCCTCGACACTCCACCTAAAAAAAAAAAACGCACCTTGTTGTCTACCACCCTCACTGAGGCTCTGGTGGTGAGGAAATGGCAACCAAAATTGACCCAAAAATTTTGACCCAAAAATTTTGACCCAAAATTTTGACCCAAAATTTTGACCCAAAATTTTGACCCAAAATTTTCGACCCAAAATTTTCGACCAAAAAATTTGACCCAAAATTTTTGACCCAAAATTTTCGACCAAAAAATTTGACCCAAAAATTTTGACCCAAAATTTTGACCCAAATTTTCGACCCAAATTTTCGACCCAAAAATTTGACCCAAAATTTTGACCAAGCACCCAAGGTTCAAAGTAGCCAGGGTCCAAAGTCCCCAAAGTCTAAAGTAGGACTTTAGACTTTGGGACTTTAGACTTTGAGATTTTGAACCCAAGATTGCTTGGGCCAAAGTCTAAAGTCTACTTTAGACTTTGGGGACTTTAGACTCCCGCCGGTCTAAAGTAGGACTTTAGACTTTGGGACTTTAGACTTTGAGATTTTGAACCCAAGATTGCTTGGGCCAAAGTCTAAAGTCTCGTAGTTTAACTGAGGGAATTCTGTATCGCAAGGCACTCTCCCACAGGTTACCTTACCCCTCCCGTACACTTCGATCCCCGTTCTTTTCCGCCCACCCTCCAAAGATTGTGGCCACCGTATCGCTTTTGACCGCGAAGAGCAATCGGCACCTGGGCGCAGTTCTTGTAACGGGATCCCCATCGTTGTTAGAGGCAACCTGCATCTTGCAGCCGGAAGAGCGAAGCAGGAGAAGGCAGATATTGGCCGAGGCTCTTGAAACGGGACGTCGGGGCGGCTTAAAGGACGACTTGTTGATCCTCACGGTAACGTGCCTCGTCTTCGTTTTCTAGACGTCTGCCGCGACACTCTCGAACTAGCTGTTCGTTGCTGCTTCCGAAGGCGAAGAGACTGTTTGATCCTTGCTGACTCTGAACCTCTATTTCCTTTCCTCTTCTTTTAGTGCATCATGTCGAGCCCCGAACCCAACCTTGCCCCGTTTACACTGAGTGAAGTGCGCACTGCACGTGCAAGGGCGACATCCCCCTCTGCAACAGCAGGACAGGGGTTCCCAGCGCCAGTCGAGATGTCGGAGCGTATGCTCCTGGATCAGGCAGAGTCCCTTCTTGGAAAGTTAGTTGTGTACTCCTGCAGACGGAAAAATGACACGAGCGGGTGGCTCATGCATGCAGGAGTGTTGAGGAAAGTCAGTGAAGTTGCGGAGGGAGAAACACCTTTTCGTGTGCGATTGAGCGAAGCCTTCAATTATCTGCACGGCATTTCGCCATTCGATGGTGCAGAGCGAGAATTCTTGCTCCCGGATCCAGATTGGGTTTACAACCGGTTAATTGAGGCTTCTGTTCATCAAACTGAGGCAGCTCAGCGTGAGATGAATCTTTTGAGGAGTACGATGGAAGCACGACTGATGGGGTTGGAACAGCAATTGCAGTTCCAACATAAACCAGAAAACGTGAAAGAGTTTGATGTAGACCAAGAGTCCCAGACGAAGATGAGAGCCACTGAACAGAAATGGTCTCACCCAGCGGCGGTGAAGAGTGTGCATGAGTGGAAGGAAATTTTTGAATCGAGCAGCCCCGATGGGTTGATTTTTGCATTGCAAGCACAGTATGTGAGCGGCTTGACTGGATTGCAAGGCGGGAAAGATTTGGAAGCAGCTTTTGACCAGCTTCGTCTGTGGGTGATTGGTTGCGCCATGACAGCGGGATGGGAGTCGACTCCCCTGTTAGACTTGGGCAATGTGCTGCTCCGCAATTTGCGGGTGCATCACTACCATGTGCGAGACCGAGTGCCCCGAGGTGCACTGTTGGACAAGTTGAAGTTGGAGCAGTCTTCCACAGACGAAGTCGCGAAAGCTGCTATTGCACTCGGTGGCAAGAAGGGGAAAGGGAAGCGACAGTACACTGCTTCTGCCAAAGGATTTAAAGGGCAGGGAAACGTCAGGGCAGAGAGACAGCATTGACTGGCCGTCTTTCTGCCTTCCCCTCAGCCAGTCACATCGATTTACATCCCGCAGCTAGGCCTACAGAAGACCTGCTTTGTCAAAAAGTCGCTGGACTTCCGAAGTCAACAAACGCGAGAAATGCGCTCCGTCGCATTTCCAATAGAAACACGGCTTCAAAAAGGTGCAATAAACACTTTTGCCAAAGCAGTACTTCAAAATCTAGCTCAAGGAATTGGAAAGAAGACAGTACGTACGAAAGAAGGAATGGTGACAGCAAACGAAGCCGGGAATATGCTCCAAAACCTTGTATCAGTAATGTGGGCACGTTCCACAACGGCCCAAAGACAGAGTCTATGGAACAGATTGCTGAGGTGGACATCGGCCCAGGGACTGCCTCTCAATGCGGACACAGCGGCATTGTTCGTCATGGCAACCCGTGTCAGTCCCCAAGCGCAGTTGTCGTATGCCAAAGGTATCTCAGCAATGTTGGGGTACTTGGAGCTGGACAACCGCCCGATCTTGAATCTAGCTCGGGCTCTCCGAGCCACTGGAGGAAATATTCCCAGCCACCAAGCGTTACCGATAAGCAAAACACTTCTATTAGAGTGGGCGCGAGAACAGCAACCACCCCTACGACTAGCAGCTTTCGTGGCTTGGAAGACAGCAAGCAGGTGGGGGGAGGTCGCAGCTCTCAAGCACCATCAATTCATACTGGTGCGGAAAGAGGAAGTTGTGATAGATTGGGACACGACCCCAAAGGGCAAACGTGCAAATCCCTTTTCCCCCTCACGTTGGACGGTCATAACGGGCGATCTGACCTCGGAGATAGCGACTCTTTTCCAGGGCATGGGCGTGTTTCGGCAACTAACACATGTAGACACCGCCATGCTCAACGTATTGTGGAAAAAAGACCATCGTCTGCGGCGGTTTTCCGGCCACAGTATCAAACGCGGAGCAGTGTCGTTCCTTTTCAAGTTAATGTCTCGGGGTGTTCCCCTCCAAGAGTGGCTAGTGGTTCGATTAGCAAAGCATCAAGAGAAGATAGGGTTTTCCGACATGACAATCCGGTATGGGGGCGACCCGATTGCTATGGCGCGTACTCTGAGGACGGGGGAAGTGACACAGTATTTATAAATACACATAGGAAACATACACTGACCCGACGCGCGCATAGTTCTAGGATTCCGTTAACAGTTGAAGAGAAAAGTGCGCCGCTACATGCAACAAAAGTTCAACCTTTACAGGTTGAAAAACTAAAGGTAAGAATGAAAGACTCCGTGCGGAAGAGGTTTGACCTCGTGTGGAGCGCAACCTTTTATCCCTCATCCTCTCGTCCGTCATACCGAAGAGGCGTAAATGAGCGTTCTTCACTGAATCCAGCTCATGCGGAGCGGTTGGTGGAGTGCGATATTGCCGCCCCAGCCACCAAACCGGGTACACTGTGCTCAGTACCTTTCACAGTGTTGGAAGAGAAACCTTCGGGTCTGAGACAACGTTTCATTTTATGGACACGCGAGGCGAACGAGCAGTTGGAGGACTCGTATAGAGCAAACGTACCATTGGAACACGTCTCGCAGTATTTGCATGTAGTTTCAGATGAATGTGCATCGCTGCGAGATCTACGGTGCGGGTTTTACCAGGTAGAAATACCTGAGATATCTCGGAAACATTTCAGGTTCACCGACAGTCGAGGCAGGTGGTTCGAACTGACTCGGCTACCGATGGGGCACAGTTGCGCTCCTGAAATTATGCATACTCTGACTTCAGTCATCGGAGGACATCCGGACTATGTCAAGGAGGACTTTCGTGCATGCAACGTTACAGTCCATACATGGATCGATAACATTCGGTTGACCGGGAGTAAATCGTCAGTAGAGGCAGAAACCGTTCGTCTGGATAAGACGGCGTGTGAAGCCCGGGTGACCTGGAAACCGGAGGACAGCGAGGACGTTGTCTCAATGTATGACTTCATTGGTGTAAAGTTTGACCACACGAAAGCTGAGGTAGCTCCGTCAAAAAGAATGTTAGTGAAGCTAGAAAGCGTGAGATTTGAGAGAGTGACAGCAGGCGAATTAGAATCATTCGGAGGCCGGCTCATGCACGCTAGTGCGGTTTCGGGAATTCTTCTCGGAAGATTCTGGTTTGCTATAAAGTATTTACGAAGAGTTATTAACGGGCTTAACTCAGGGAAAATAAACACTTCGACACCTGTTGCTGTTCCACCTTCCGTTCAGAGGGAGTTTAATACTTGGCGCGCTGCTGTCAGCAAGCCGCTCAAAGTGAAGAAGCTTTTCCCGTGCATCCCATCCACGGTTTTCGTGGATGCTTCTCTGAAAGGATGGGGAATGGTGGCGATCGATAGCCGCACAAAGGAGGTTATAGTAGCTGGCAATTCCTGGACCAAATCAGAGTCCGTACTACACATAAATGTACTAGAAGCGCTGGCTTTTCGCAACTCTATCTTTGCACTTCCCCCGGCTTTTTTGAAAAGTAGTATCGATTTTAAGGTCGACAACACGACAGTGGCGTCGGCGGCGAGGAAGGGCGCATGCGTGGCCTCAAAGCCTTTGAACGAAGCAATCGTGGCAGCGTTGACACGCTTGTCAGAATTTGACACACAATTTACAGTGTCGTGGGTGCGCTCTGCAGCGAATATAGCTGACTTGCCTTCCCGCATGTCCCCTGAGCAGCTCTCTTCCAGAAATGGAAAGATGATGGTTAGACAGGCGTTATGGAAGTTTTTTACACGCGATGGGGTTCGTTCTCGTTCAGAAGGTCTTTTTCGCCCTGTCTGGCCGAGACGTTCATCCCCTTCGCTTAGTTAACCTTTCTGGTTTCCCGTTTTCCCCGTTTATCTTTACACCAGCCGCGCGAAGAAGAATTCTCGTAGTTTAACTGAGGGAATTCTGTATCGCAAGGCACTCTCCCACAGGTTACCTTACCCCTCCCGTACACTTCGATCCCCGTTCTTTTCCCACCCATCCCGCCCTGTAGGTTCGTTCTCGTTCAGAAGGTCTTTTTCGCCCTGTCTGGCCGAGACGTTCATCCCCTTCGCTTAGTTAACCTTTCTGGTTTCCCGTTTTCCCCGTTTATCTTTACACCAGCCGCGCGAAGAAGAATTCCTACTTTAGACTTTGGGGACTTTAGACTCCCGCCGAAGTTGAGCAATTTTTTTTTTTTCCAAATTTTTTTTCAGGGCTCCATCGGCCCCGCAGGAGCGTTTTAAAAAGACACAGATGCAATTTGGTGCCGTAGACGCGGGTTCAATCCCGGCAGCTGGCCGTTTTTCCATTTTAGTCGGGTGGATGCACAAGCGTGTTCTGGCTGAGATCACGCGTGTGCACCATGCAAAGTGACAGAACTTTGACGTCTCCGTCCAAATTGGGGCTGCACAAGCGTGTTCTTTCCGAGAACACGCTTGTGCCGCCGGGTGCGAACTTGTTGCACAAGCGTATTCTGCAATTTTGTTGGATACAATTTGGTGCCGTAGATGCGGGTTCAGTCCCGGCAGCTGGACGTGGTGGGCGACTTTGGTGGTTCGGACTCGGTGCGACGTGTCGTGGAGTATGAAGATTCGACGGGTAACAGTGGGTTGGCTGCAGGGACGTACCAATCAGCCGGGGTCGCGTCTTTGTATGTTGTTGGTGCGAACCGTGGCGACAGTCTTCGCGGTATATAACATGCAGGGTCAGAACCTTGTTTCTCTCACTCCCAGCAGTTTTTCTCACTACCAGTGAGTTTTTCCCTTTTATTGGGAAAAATAAATTCCCTCTGGTGGAAATGGCTTGCGGAGCGTGACGATAAATTTCGTTTATTTTTTGACAGGATTCCATTGTGTTTACACAGGCCGGACAAATAAACGAATTTATTTTTTTCCGATCTCGGAATTTATTTTGCGCCGCCAGCTATTTTCGTGTTTCGAGATTTCTGGAAAAAAAATGGGTTTTTTGAATTTTAAAATTTTGGAACAAACTCTGCAGTAATTTTTGAGGAAGTTGAGCGATTTTTTTTTTTCCAAAATTTTTTTTTGGGGTCCATCGGCTCCGCGGGAGCGTTTTAACATGCAGGGTCAAAACCTTGTGTCTTTTTGAAAATGGCAAAAAAAAAAATTCCGGAAAAAAATTGGGTTTTTTGAATTTCAAAAGTTTGGAACAAACTCTGCAGTAATTTTTGAGGAAGTTGAGCAAATTTTTTTTTTTCCAAAAAAATTTTTAGGGCTCCATCAGGCCCGCGGGAGCGTTTTAAAAAGACACAAGGTTTTGACCCTGCATGTTACCTTACCCCTCCCGTACACTTCGATCCCCGTTCTTTTTCCACCCATCCCGCCCTGTAGGTTCGTTCTCGTTCAGAAGGTCTTTTTCGCCCTGTCTGGCCGAGACGTTCATCCCCTTCGCTTAGTTAACCTTTCTGGTTCCCGTTTTCCCCGTTTATCTTTACACCTGCCGCGCGAAGAAGAATTCCCCACTGTGTGTTCGTTTCTTGTTTTTCGGGTTTCGGGGGCCTTTCCGAGGTCCCTCAGGGGTGGAAAAGGCCTCTCGGCAGGGAAAACGGTCGCCACTCGGGACCCCTTCGAAAAAAACACAGTGGGCTGATCATGATCATTTGCCAAATTTGCCACCTGAAACCACATCCAGGATTTGGGCTCAGGGTAGTGCGGTCAACGAAAACTCTAGTTTCCCTTTCTACTTTCTCCTACTCTCACGGTGTACGGTTTTTCCCGGCCAAGTCCGGTTTGCAGATTTAGACCGTCAGTCTAAATCTGCAACAGAAACTACAGGTTAGACGGTAATTCTGGCGCTTTAACTGCGTCGTCTTTAAAGGTGGCGTTTTTATTTCTGGCAGACCGGGATTTTCCTGACGAGCACGCAACCCGGTGAACTTAATCAAGAGTCGAAGATTAGCGTCGAAACTTCCTGGCTTTTCACGCCACAGCAGAACGACCACACCCTACCCAAACCCAAGCACCCTCTAAACGCGTTAGGGGACTTCACAAGGTTTCACAACGGAGTGACACAACACCCGAAACGAGTCGCACTCTTTTACTTTTCTCAACCCCCCGCCATACCCAAGCCTCTACGGTCAACCGGAGACTTTAAAATACCGACCTTCTAATCCACAAATAACGCTAGAAAAAAAAGAAGAGCAACATTCAAGAAACGAAAAAGAAAGCAGTAATGCGTGAGGGGGAAAGGCTGGCGGGTGGGCGCTTTTCATCAAAAAACACAGAAGGCCAACATGCTGTGTGTCCGTAGTTCACCACCAGATTAGCGCTCAATTAGAGTGATCATTTAACAAGTGGGTAGTGAGGGAAAGTTCTGGTTTGTCAATCGATGTCGGCCAGACGTCTCTTGGCTGGGGGAGCCCCAAAACCAAATGTTTGGAGTCCGGCCGTTCTCGGGCGCTTCTGCGCTTTTTTTGCTGCCGTGTGCGCACGGTGCGCTGCTTTGCGCTGGTCGTTAGTTAGATTCTCTTGCTTGGGCCTTCCTTTTCTCACCACAAGCACAAAGGGCTGATGGCCAGCAGCCACGGGGGTTGCAGCGTCTGCCGTTCTGTGTTGCCGCCGAGAAACAGACTGGCTTGTTCTAACAGCAGGCGCGCTCGCGGGAGGCTGATCGGTGCCCAAAGGCCCACTTGCAGCCGGTCTTTCTTCGTCGGCCTCGTTGTCTGGACCCATCGGTTCGGCTTCCTCAATGTCAAGCTCGGCGAGCCGCCGGTATTGGTCGTAGTAGATAGTGAGGGGGTGGAGGGGGGCACATCGTTCCACACGGCACGAAGAAGCCCTGCCGCACCCCAGGACTTCACAACCTGCTCCTTCGAAACTGCATCAAGCGCAGAGGCGAGGTAGCTGTATTTGCGGTCACGGCGCACCTTCATTCGGCCTTCGAGGAGAGCAGTGGGCGGGATCTGACAGTGCGCTTTTAATTGTGGCGGCGTTAATTCTGGCATTTTTATTTTTTTAATTGCAGTCTGTGAGGATGTTAGCAAGCAGATAGTCGAACCAGGTAAAACAAGGTGGCTTGCCTACTTACGATGCAATGAAGCGGCCTTTGCTCAGCTCGCAGCGATAGTGAAGGCAGTCCGACACATCTCGGTTTGCCCCGAAATAGCCGGCCATCGTCAAGCAACTGCTCTCTTGCCAGACCTGACACATCCCGAGTTTACTGCGTGTGTGTGTCTCATGCAGTATGTGCTGGGCCAGCTCACTAGTGGCAATGTGAGGGCAGAGCAGGACCAGCACCGTCCTCGATGCCGAGCTCGTATTATGAAATATAGCGCGTATTATTAAATATAGCGCGCATTATTAAATATAGCTCGTATTATTAAATAGCTCGTATTATCAAATAGCGCATTTTTGGCGTTGCCGCCCGTCAGGGTTGGCGTCGTACTGGTGCATGGTCGTCGGCGCGCCCGCCCGTGTCATCGTTTCTGAATAGCCATTTCGGCCGTCTCGAGGGCCACGATGGAACCGGCATCCGATCCTGCACATTGGACACCGAGCTCTCCCAGCTGTTAATCCATCTCAGCCTCGTTCGGCAGCTCAGTAGGCGGTGCACCAGCCATTTTCTTTTTGTTGCCTGGTGACATAATGTGTTTTGTTGTTGGTGAGTCTGTTCAGGGCATTAGCTTGGTCTCCGCCCTTCTCCAGATTTGGACCTGCATCGGCTTTTACGTCTTCACTGTTCAGCGATTTCTGCACTTTTGGGGCCCACCGATCAGTATCACATGCTCCTTCTCTCCGGCCTCAAACTATGGTACATATGGGTGTTCCTCAATGTGCGCGTATTATTAAATATTAGGTGTTTAATTCAGCTAATCCCGAGCAAAGCCCCGGCAGGAGCGCGGATCTCCACCAAACCGGATCAGTCATTTGTTTCTGTTCAACTCGTTTGGCTGGAGAGCGCCCTGCCACTGCTCGCCGGGACTGAATACATGCAGGGGGGGCATGCCAGGCTGATGCCTGAGGTGCGAGGCGCGGCCCACCTGAGGGGGGGTCGTCGCACGCCGATCGACGGTGCAGCTGTTCCAGCTGAGATCCGTCCTGTCCAGTACTTGACGTGCAAGCCGTGGATATTCGTGTGGTGCCTGGCCAGCGCCTTATCATGACGAGACTCGCTTGGCTGAGGTCCGCCGCGCTCGGCGGCAGCTCGCCTGGTTGGGGTCCGCCTGGTCGCTGACGTGCAGCTCGCTTTGGCTGAGATTCGCCGTGCCACGTGCACGGCGTGCAGCTCGCTTGGTTTGAGATCCGTCTGGCCTCGATGACGTGCAGCTCGCTTTGGCTGAGATCCGCCGTGCCACGTGCACGGCGTGCAGCTCGCTTGGTTTGAGATCCGTCTGGCCTCGATGACGTGCAGCTCGCTTTGGCTGAGATCCGCCGTGCCACGTGCACGGCGTGCAGCTCGCTTGGTTTGAGATCCGTCTGGCCTCGATGACGTGCAGCTCGCTTTGGCTGAGATCCGCCGTGCCACGTGCACGGCGTGCAGCTCGCTTGGTTTGAGATCCGTCTGGCCTCGATGACGTGCAGCTCGCTTTGGCTGAGATCCGCCGTGCCACGTGCACGGCGTGCAGCTCGCTTGGTTTGAGATCCGTCTGGCCTCGATGACGTGCAGCTCGCTTTGGCTGAGATCCGCCGTGCCATGTGCACGGCGTGCAGCTCGCTTGGTTTGAGATCCGTCTGGCCTCGATGACGTGCAGCTCGCTTTGGCTGAGATCCGCCGTGCCACGTGCAGGCGTGCAGCTCGCTTGGTTTGAGATCCGTCTGGCCTCGATGACGTGCAGCTCGCTTTGGCTGAGATCCGCCGTGCCACGTGCACGGCGTGCAGCTCGCTTGGTTTGAGATCCGTCTGGCCTCGATGACGTGCAGCTCGCTTTGGCTGAGATCCGCCGTGCCACGTGCACGGCGTGCAGCTCGCTTGGTTTGAGATCCGTCTGGCCTCGATGACGTGCAGCTCGCTTTGGCTGAGATCCGCCGTGCCACGTGCACGGCGTGCAGCTCGCTTGGTTTGAGATCCGTCTGGCCTCGATGACGTGCAGCTCGCTTTGGCTGAGATCCGCCGTGCCACGTGCATGGCGTGCAGCTCGCTTGGTTTGAGATCCGTCTGGCCTCGATGACGTGCAGCTCGCTTTGGCTGAGATCCGCCGTGCCCGTGCACGGCGTGCAGCTCGCTTGGTTTGAGATCCGTCTGGCCTCGATGACGTGCAGCTCGCTTTGGCTGAGATCCGCCGTGCCACGTGCACGGCGTGCAGCTCGCTTGGTTTGAGATCCGTCTGGCCTCGATGACGTGCAGCTCGCTTTGGCTGAGATCCGCCGTGCCACGTGCACGGCGTGCAGCTCGCTTGGTTTGAGATCCGTCTGGCCTCGATGACGTGCAGCTCGCTTTGGCTGAGATCCGCCGTGCCACGTGCACGGCGTGCAGCTCGCTTGGTTTGAGATCCGTCTGGCCTCGATGACGTGCAGCTCGCTTTGGCTGAGATCCGCCGTGCCACGTGCACGGCGTGCAGCTCGCTTGGTTTGAGATCCGTCTGGCCTCGATGACGTGCAGCTCGCTTTGGCTGAGATCCGCCGTGCCATGTGCACGGCGTGCAGCTCGCTTGGTTTGAGATCCGTCTGGCCTCGATGACGTGCAGCTCGCTTTGGCTGAGATCCGCCGTGCCATGTGCATGGCGTGCAGCTCGCTTGGTTTGAGATCCGTCTGGCCTCGATGACGTGCAGCTCGCTTTGGCTGAGATCCGCCGTGCCACGTGCACGGCGTGCAGCTCGCTTGGTTTGAGATCCGTCTGGCCTCGATGACGTGCAGCTCGCTTTGGCTGAGATCCGCCGTGCCCTGTGCACGGCGTGCAGCTCGCTTGGTTTGAGATCCGTCTGGCCTCGATGACGTGCAGCTCGCTTTGGCTGAGATCCGCCGTGCCACGTGCACGGCGTGCAGCTCGCTTGGTTTGAGATCCGTCTGGCCTCGATGACGTGCAGCTCGCTTTGGCTGAGATCCGCCGTGCCACGTGCACGGCGTGCAGCTCGCTTGGTTTGAGATCCGTCTGGCCTCGATGACGTGCAGCTCGCTTGGCTGAGATCCGCCGTGCCACGTGCATGGCGTGCAGCTCGCTTGGTTTGAGATCCGTCTGGCCTCGATGACGTGCAGCTCGCTTTGGCTGAGATCCGCCGTGCCACGTGCATGGCGTGCAGCTCGCTTGGTTTGAGATCCGTCTGGCCTCGATGACGTGCAGCTCGCTTTGGCTGAGATCCGCCGTGCCCTGTGCACGGCGTGCAGCTCGCTTGGTTTGAGATCCGTCTGGCCTCGATGACGTGCAGCTCGCTTTGGCTGCGATCCGCCGTGTCATGTGCACGGCGTGCAGCTCGCTTGGTTGAGGTCCGTCTGACCTCGATGACGTGCAGCTCGCTTCGGCTACCATCCGCCGTGCCACGTGCACGGCGTGCAGCTCGCTTGGTTTGAGATGTGTCCGGGAGACGCGTCCGCGATCGGGCGCATGGCATGCGCCCGATCGCGGACGCGTCAGATTGGTCAGGCGGGTGGGCGCCCGTCGCGGACGTGTGTACTTGTTTTATCTGGGCGCCGGGACGGCCTTCAACCTCTCGTCTTCAGCTTAAAACGGGAGACGGCCTTCAACCTCTCGTCTTCAGCTTGAAACGGGAGACAAAGGGGGGAAGATGACATGACGCTCGCTCAGTATTGGGATGGTCGTGCCGAGGTTGGCTTGATGGGTCCGGTGACACTAGGGGCCGCGTGTGACCGCCTGCTGAAGCTGGACACCGATGTCCTCGGCGAGCTCCAGCTCACCCTAGTTGTGGCGTCGAAGGGTCCGGTGTTCTCTCCCACCGGCTGGCCGCAGGTCGGTGGGTTTAGGAACAGAGTTGACAGCGGGCCGGCAAGGAAGGGCTTGAGACGACTACAAGCCTTTGTCGACTCCGGCAGGAGGTGGAAAATGAACCGAGGGCGGCAGGGCGCTGTCGCCCGAGCTTCCTGTTTTCCCGCCAGCGTATCAGGCTGGTCATCATAATCATCGACTCTCTCATCGTGGTCTTATCAGACCCCTATCATCAAGACGAAGAAGCGGGGTGCAGCGACCCCGCGGGCGGCCTGCAGGTACGTTCTTGGAACGGGCTCTGGGGTACCGGAAGTCAAGGACATGCCTCAAGTGGATAAGGAACTCCGGGAGGCGATCGGCTCCAGCGCCCTGTCCCCGGTGTTGGAGGCTCACCGCAGTCGCAGAGTATTTTTGGACCGCTGGAGGCGCAGGGCGGGGGACCGTGAAGGGGATGCCTGCCACGCGGCCCTTCTCGGCGAAGTGCTTGTCGAGCTGGGGATCGCCGAGCCCGACGGCCTCTTGGCGAATCTCAGGGAGGGTTGTCCGATGTCCGGCCAGGTGGGATACAGTCCCTGTATAGCCCGAGCCTGGGGGACCCGGAATTGTCAGTAGCGGAACTGATTCGCCGCCAGCCTGACGTGCTGGCGAGGGTCAGGAGGGCCGTCATGGGTGAGTCGGACTCCAACAGGGAAGGCATCTGGGCGTCGGTGCAGAAAGAGGTGGACAGAGGCTTCATGGTCGAGCTAGCGGAGCCGCCGACGAATTCGGTCTTTCTACGGCGCTTCATGGTTGCCCAGCTGAAGGCGGACCAGAAAGGGTGGCAGACGAAGCTCCGCGCGTGCGATGACGGGCGTATGGCCCTGGTTAATAAGGCGGTCCACATGCGACGAAGGTCAAGCTGGACACCGTCGACGTTTCCGTGGGGGTGGCGCGGCAACTGGCCCAACAGGCCTCCGGTAGGTTTGCCGGGGCGGCCTTCTACTCAGTAGGTTTGGACCATCGTGACGCCTACAGGCAGATGAAGGCGCAGAACGATGTAATCTGCAGGTGCGTGGTGGCGGAGGACCCGGACGGACTGTTGCAATTTTTCAGGCTCGACCGTCTGTCGTTTGGCGAGGCGGCAAGCGTTGTACACTACAACGCCTTGCGAAGGTCCTCGCCCGCGTCGTCCGTCGCGGCCTGTCGCTGCCGCTCCTGCAGTACTACGACGACTTCGCCTGTCCCTGCCGGCTGGAGGACAACCTAGTGCTCGCTGACACCTTAGAGCTGCTGGGCGGCATTTTGCGCACCTCTTTCAACGACGAAAAGACCTCACAGGGCAACAGCTTTCGGCACCTGGGCTTGATTTTCTCGATAGACGGGGAGGGTGTGCACGTTTCCCTGTCGGAACCACGGAAGGAGAAACTGGTGTTCGTTCTGGAGGGCGTTCTCGCTCGCGACTCGCTCGCACCGGGCGAGGCGGCGTCGCGCCGGGAAACTAGGGTCCGCCTCGTCCTCCCTATTCCGCAAGGTGGGTAGGGCACCTCTCCAATCTCGATTCAGGCGCGCCAATGCGTCGTCCACGTACCGGGACTTCAAGCTGGGTCGCGAGCTTTGCGTATCGCTCCGGTGGTGGGTTGACGTCCTGAGGAGTGAGGTCCGTGTCTTTGAAAAGTCGGTTCCCCTCGGTGAGTCCGGATACGGGGACCAAGTGCGTCCTGTTCACGGATGCCTGCCCAAAGGGGCTGGGCGCCGTCCTTGTTGTTCTTACGGACGGCGTGGTGTCGTCTGTCGAGTACTACTCTTGCCCGGTTCCTGCCAGGGCGTCCGGGCTGCCGATTCACGCTTTGGAGTTCGCAGCCGTGTCGGTGGCGTTCGGTCTGTGGTTCAAAGAGATGACGGGCGTTGTCCAGGGTCAGTCCAGGGCTGGGATGCTGCTTGCCCCTGTCCACAGGTTGTGGCAAGGCATTGCCAGGGCGAAGGCTCGCGTATGGTTTGAGAGAGTTTCAAGCGAGATGAACATCGCGGACCTTCCAAGCCGCCTCGCCCAGTCCTTGGCCAGTGTTCCGTGGGCGGTGCCCGGTTAGGCGGGTGCCTAGCCTTCAGACGATTGATGAGGCGGTGGCAGATTTCTTGGTCCCGGGTACCCTCCAGTGCACATCCGTGCCGTAGGCGGCTGATTCTTGCGCGCTGATCTTTGGCTTCTCTTCTCTTTTGCGTCGGTCCATTGGGATAGAGCCATTGGGAAAATCCCAGAGTCCCGCGAGGCGAATGCGAGCAGCCAGGCATCGTGAGCCGGCCCGCCGCAGCCAGTTGTGTTAGATTGAAGCCAACTCGGGCCTTCGCCAGTTGAGCTGGAGTCTTGGCTGACTGATTCGGTAGCCAGGAGGACCGATCTCCCCAACTGAGGCAGCCGCCGGGCAGCCAACTTCGCCGGTCAGCTCGTTCCCAAGGTACCAGCAAGCCAGCTAAGGAGAGCTAACCGTGAATGATCCTTTGATTGGTGTGACATGAATTAAACGGATGTTAAATTGGCGGATGGAGAAGGAACAACGGCTCCGAGTGACTCTCTCCAAGGAGGCAATTTAATAGGTGTTTAATTCAGCTAATCCCGAGCAAAGCCCCGGCAGGAGCGCGGATCTCCACCAAACCGGATCAGTCATTTGTTTCTCCCCCGAAGGAAATAATGACATGGGATGTTGCACGGTTAGACGGCATGAGGACGGGTTTCACGGACCCCGAGTGGGAGGCTCTGGTCGCGGAGCTGCCAGAGGGCATGTCCCTGACCTCCTTCCGTGTGTTGCCGTGCTGGGCGCTTCCCGAGCCGCGGCCGGCCGAGGAAGTCGACAAGCGCTTTCGCAGCATGGTGGCAGAGCTAGGAGCGGGGCCCCGCGAACGGGGTCCCGCCCCAGGCGGGGACGGTGTCAAGGACACACCGCCCCGGTCTCCGCCTGGTCAGCGAGCAAGGAGATGGACTCCGCAGAGGGCAGCGCTTAAGAGGCCCCTCGGTCGGAACTCGGCCGAGGTGGCCCGCAGGGCCATGCGGGCCCGTTACACGACGGTCGGCTCGAAGGCCACATACGACTCGAACACGGCCGGGTACGTGTCGTGGTGTGGTAGCATGGGCGTTGAGCCCTACCCAACCACGGTAGAGAGGTTGGAGGAGTTCGGCGGTCACCTGCTGCTGATGGGCGACGACGGTGCAGCTTATAGGGCGCCCCAGAGCATCATAGCGTCCGTGCTGGCGGAGAACAAAGCCGCGGGGTGTGTTCTTGATGACCCGCTGAATATCGTGGGTAGGATGATGGCCGTCCTCGGGAAGGAGTCGCCGGACCCACAGCAGGCGGAGCCGCTGGGCGTGAAGGAGTTCAGGGCGATCTTTGATGCCATCCGGACCACGGGCGACTGCGGCGCTGCCCTGCAGATTCTGGGCGAATTTATTACGCTACTCAGAACTTCGAGTATGCGGGTGATCCGGGCGGAGGACGTCACTCTGAATGGAGGAAGGCTCAGGGTCGAGTGGCGCATGGCGAAGGGCAAAAGGGAATGCATGAGATCCTTGACGTTCGAGGCCATAAACTTGGTGCCTCCGCCTACGCTTTCCGACCCGCCGGAGGGAGCACCGTCCTCCATCCGCTCCCAGTCGAGGTGTCCACCCTCCTGAAGCGCTTGGCCGGGTCAAGTCAGCTCCTGTGCCCCAACTGCGGGTACCGCTCATTCAGGGAGGCACTCTGCGGTACAAGGACAAGGCGGGGTCTCTTCGCCGACATTAACGGGATGTCAGCCGGGAGGAGTCCAGGGAGCAGGCTCGCGTACACGACACACAGCGCCAGGGTGGTTGCTGCACGCTGCTGAAGGCGGGGACGGGGGTGATGCAGGTTTGCGAGCTGGGGGACTGGGCGTCGGAGGACATGGTGAGGTTGTACGGAAAGAAGCTCACGCGCGATCCGTATTGCGTGGAGGCGGTCCGGTTTTACAACCCGGTGAGCCTAGCTCACTGCTACGCCGCGCCCTCGTAGGTCGGTCCTCCTCGGGGTTCGTATGAAGCTCCCTGCGTCCCACCCTTCCCTCTCTCCCCACTCCCCCGCAGTGGATCAAGGTTAGTCTCCCTGGCTTGCTGAGCTTGACCGGCGGAGGGAAAATCCCAGAGTCCCGCGAGGCGAATGCGAGCAGCCAGGCATCGTGAGCCGGCCCGCCGCAGCCAGTTGTGTTAGATTGAAGCCAACTCGGGCCTTCGCCAGTTGAGCTGGAGTCTTGGCTGACTGATTCGGTAGCCAGGAGGACCGATCTCCCCAACTGAGGCAGCCGCCGGGCAGCCAACTTCGCCGGTCAGCTCGTTCCCAAGGTACCAGCAAGCCAGCTAAGGAGAGCTAACCGTGAATGATCCTTTGATTGGTGTGACATGAATTAAACGGATGTTAAATTGGCGGATGGAGAAGGAACAACGGCTCCGAGTGACTCTCTCCAAGGAGGCAATTTAATAGGTGTTTAATTCAGCTAATCCCGAGCAAAGCCCCGGCAGGAGCGCGGATCTCCACCAAACCGGATCAGTCATTTGTTTCTCCCCCGAAGGAAATAATGACATGGGATGTTGCACGGTTAGACGGCATGAGGACGGGTTTCACGGACCCCGAGTGGGAGGCTCTGGTCGCGGAGCTGCCAGAGGGCATGTCTCTGACCTCCTTCCGTGTGTTGCCGTGCTGGGCGCTTCCCGAGCCGCGGCCGGCCGAGGAAGTCGACAAGCGCTTTCGCAGCATGGTGGCAGAGCTAGGAGCGGGGCCCCGCGAACGGGGTCTCAATATTATGCGGGGGGGGGGGTTTAAACACGAAAGAGAACGCTGGCAGCGTGTTTGGGAGAAGTTTAGCTACCGATCATATTCACTCACTATCACTCACTAACAGGCTAATCCTCCCCCGGCACGTACAAACAAAACAGACACACTGGTAGTACGGTCCGGTATGCACACACACACACGCACACATACAAGCAAGCTTTTTAGCGCCGAAGGTGCTGGACTCCCCCGTTCTGTGGATAGCCACTGCACCCCAGTACTGTATCGTCCACCCTGTCGATCACATGCTACTGCACCAGTCTTCCTGCCGACGTGGAACCGGGCTTACACAGCTCTCCGTATGACCCGAGCACCCTGTACACCACTGCAATGTCGGTACTCTTGTTCTTCGTTGCAGGTCAGTTCGAAGACAGTGCAACTGGTGACCCGGAAACACCGAACTCTAAACCTCAATAAACGCGCGAACATGGCCTGCAGCAAGTTCCTGTGTAGGCCCAGTTTGCAAGGCATGCTCTATTTATTTTTGCCAGGGGGCTCTACGTACTGATTTTCAGTACGTATTTAGCTCCAAGACAAAAGAGCTGCGTAAGCCCTGCTCCAAAACCAGTCGACCTATTATCCTAGGATAATAGGTCCCCCTGGATTGTAGGTCTACCCCCCCTTTACTTGAGTGATTACGGACTGGAGTGAGCGAAACCTCGCAAACAACAAAAAGGTGGTTGTCAGAAACACCAAATACACTTCAGTGAGGTTCATCTTCTTTGTCACAGACACTCTGCCTTGCATGAATTAATGCAGGTTGACTATTGCCGTTTCACAGCCAAAGACGACAGACTCAGTCCACGAAGGAATCGTGTAGGGAGGGATCTTTCCAGTAGAGTCCTTTGCAAGGACCAGGCACAAGAACCGCTCAGCGTCTCGTTTGATTTGCCCGTTCGCTAGTGTAGGTCTCATTCGTCAGCCCACTAGTGTTGTCTGTACTGAGAATACACTGCTATCGTATGCATGTTTCTTGTGACATTTTACAGTACACGAGCGCAGCCATCGTGCGCAGAACCAGGGAAGCCTCGCAGTCGACAGTCGCAAAGAAAGGGGATTTACCAAGCCAGGCACCGCACTCTTGCATAACAGCAAACCTTTGTTGCAAACTCATACCCACCCCAGCAAGTTGTTAACATAAACGTTGCTCCCCAGCTAGGCCCTGGAGGCAGTGGCTCAAGAATGAATCCGCGCTGTACAAATCCCACAGTAACAAATGATCAGGCAATCCCACCCAAAGGGGAGGCGGGGAGGTACCATGGAAGCGCGACTCAGCAGATTGCGCGTCAAACGTGTACAAGGTACTTCGATCACTCGATGTTGGATTGCGGTCCCCAGCACCGCAGAACGGGTGATGGATTTACAAAGGTCCATGGCGTTGGCCTTCGGCGTACCGAAAAGGTCGCTGCTTCTGAGTATCGAAGGATTCGACTTGCCACCATCACAGCCGATTAACATAATCCGCGAAAACGATGTGGTCGTGGCACGTTTGCTGCTCGAGGACCCGATGCTATCCGAATCTTCGGGGCGGAAGCGCAAACGATCCAGCCAGGGGAAACTTGTCGTTCCTCCCCAGATGGACAACAACCGAGTTGACTCGATACACTCGGGAAACGGTGACGAAGTGCGTAAGCAACGGAGAAAGTGCTCCAAAGCCAGTACGGATACCGGCAAGCTCGACAGCACCGCACTCATGAGGCTCGATGAGAAGCATTTGCGAGTCCCAGGTTCAGAGAGAAAAAGTACGGCCGGTGCACCAGGGTATGGCACTGTGGCCTCGTCGAAGAACAAGCAAAATCGGAATCCTGGAAAAGCATTGTCGAAACTGGCTAGCGAAGAACATCAGCAAGACGATCGGAGAACAAAGCTGGCCGATCTGTCTCCCGTGGCCGCTGTCAGGCACTCTTCTGAAGGAGAAACGAAATTAGAGAACAAGAAAAGAAGATCTGACATCACAGCGTCGGGTCGGGAATCGATCGACAAGGAGACACCTGGCAGTATACAAGGTGTCGAGCCACCTGGTTCCGCTCCTCCAGATTCGAGCGATCCTCGGCAAGGCAAACCTCTTCGAACCCAAGCTTCGACCGTTTCAAAATTGTTGAACCCAGCAGAAGTTGGCAGTGTAGCAAAAGGCGACAAGGTTGGAGGTACGCAAGACGGGGAAAGCGAAAACCTAGAAACCGCAAAGGAAGCCGCATTAAAGAGACTGCTTGGGGCCCGGGACTGCGGCCGCATCAGAAAAGAAGAGAAATCCGCGTGGACGGAGCAAATACCGAATCTTTCAAGCAAAACAGAATCACCGTCGGTAGCCGAACAGTTGCGTGAGCAGCTTGCAGAGCTAGTTGAAGTAGTGCCAACAGCAAAGCCATGCATGCTGACTAGGGAAAATGCCATCCCGGGCATGTTCGTAAACTATTCAGTAGCAGAGCTTTCCTTCGATGGCGGAGGCGTCAAGCGGCTGCTAAATGAGTACTCCTGTGCGTTAGTTATCTCCCGCGCGAAAGATATCCTGACCATCCGACGCGCCGATGAAACACTTGATACCATTCACTTTGACAACATGGTGAACCCTACTATTGCACACGACGCCCAACCACCGCTTCCTGCCGGCCCACCTCCGTCACGAGTCGTCGCTAGTGCAGTTAGCCCTCCTGAACGCGCAGCACGAAAAGCCTGCGCTCCACAATCGACGGGCATTAGAGCTGACACGCAAGATGGTGTTTCTGCAAACGCGGCCGCGTCTCACACACAAGCTACCTCCATGCAATCGCGCTTAGCGAACGCACCCGTTGCATCGCTGTCTACTAACAGCGAAGAAGACACGACTCCAACAAGGTCCTCACAGAAGGGTGAGCTCCTCAATCCGCAAAAAAGCGACTGCGGATCAAACAAGGCACCATCTCGGGAGAAATTGGCCGGAGAACCAAACAGCTCACAACCGATGGTCGGCAAAGTTAAGCGTTGGCTTACTTCAAAATATTTCGGGTTCATTACCACCAAGGATCATGGTGATGTGTTCACGTATTGGAAGGCATTAGTAGGCGGGGATTGCTTAGAGGAAGGGAAGTCGGTTGAAATTCACGTTGAGCTCGATGAAGCAGGGAAGATGAGGGCTTCGCGGGTAAGCGGGGAGGCTGTGCAATGGGTTGATGGCGGAAAAGGAAGGGGGGCAAACTGCACGCGGCGGACATTCAAGGCTAAAGGGGATAACTTCTTGAAGGTGACAGGGTTGCGGTCGTGGTGTCGTGCCGGAAAGCTCGCTGACGAAGTAGTTCAGGTGTTTGGTTTGGACGCAGTTGGATTTGTCGATATAGATGAGGATACGGGCATCGGCTGGGTGCCGTTGCAGGACAAGTCGGCTGCAGAGAAAATCGGCGTGAAAGAAGTGCCTTGGGAGGCCATTTGCCCTGATTTGGCGGACGATCACAGCAGGAACGGTGGGAACCACGACACCGGTGTTGTAGTAGTGACTGCATGCCCCGAAAGACTGAATACCGGACAACTCGCATCTACCCTATGCCAGGTGCTTGATGTAGACCGTGTAGGCTACGTTGATGTCAATCGAGCAGCCGGCTACGCCTCCATTCCGATCCAAAAGGCGTCTTCTCCCACCTTCAACTCCCTCGTCCGTCATAGAGGCATGGTCTTCATCACGCCGTCCCGTCCTACCGTCTACCGACTCACTGTGACACACGCCGAGCTCCTAAGCGACGTGAATGCGCAAAACTGCCTAATGTGTCAAGCACCTGGCCACTCAGCAGCACACTGCCCAAAGCGACCCGAATCACTCAGCCGCAGTTTGAAAGAAGTCGTATCGAACGATATCCACATGGAAACCAGATCTTTAGCTTCAAAAGACACACAATTCATGACCCCCCAACGCGCCAGCCCACGCAGCTCTCCGCAGACCGCTTCCCCCGTGCCTGTACCTCCTCCTGCCCCACCGTCACCACCTCTTAGTACCACAATCGCAGACGGGCCCAAAAAGCTCCC
The DNA here is from genome assembly GCA_030068145.1 of Diplonema papillatum. Taxonomy (NCBI): domain Eukaryota; phylum Euglenozoa; class Diplonemea; order Diplonemida; family Diplonemidae; genus Diplonema; species Diplonema papillatum. The sequence continues at coordinate 385,571 of JAPJBO010000052.1, forward strand.
CGGCATCCTTTGCGAGCCTATCCGGTCGCAAGTTGCGCCTCCGACGCCCCCGCCAACGACACCGCCGCCGAGACAACGATCCTTCGTCGCTGGGAGCAAGTATGCCGGCTTTCACTCAAGCACCAACTCGTGCCCGGTCAGCAAGGACCATCTGTTGTTCATGTTTCAGACAGGGGGACGGACGGTTGGTGATGATCTTGATGATCCATAGGAATGCCGCCTCCCTGATGACCGATGAACTATAAGGTCGACGTAGAACGACTATCACCCAAGTACCCCCGAAAATATACAATGGACACCGAATCACAACGTTGTGAGAAATCGCCTGACATGAGCAGCTTCCACCCTCTTCCGTATAAACATACTTCGAGCTTCTTCCCCGACGGAGACTCTAAACTACCAACCCCAAGTACTGCGCAAATTAACCCCCCCCCGTGCGTTCAAGAGCGAAACCAGAGACACGTCGTTGTAGGGGCCTTCTCCCTGTGACGGATTCGCCTGTGCTCTCGTAGCACGGGTGGTCCTGGCTGTGACGAGCTACGAACAGCCGCCTGACAAACCAGACTCACACCGCTGTCCTGTCTGCAGACACTCAGGTTCCGCGCTGATGATGGTCCGCCTTATGTGTCCGTGGCTTAAAGGACCGAAACACGGCGCAGACGGGACCAGTGCGGTGTTGAGCACATACCCATTCCAAGCACGTTCTTGCAATCCCCCGTGCGTTCAAGAGCGAAACCAGAGACAAAGAACGAGGTGCACACAACACCGCGGTGAAAAAAGAATAAAGAGGAATAGTCCCTCAAGGTTCCAGACCCAGCCTGCGGAGTCTTACACTCCCTGCGACCCTTTTCCCCTTTCCCCTATTTTATTTTACACTTTCTTCGACGAAGACTTGATGCTAGCATCAAACATGCATGCGAGGCAGTGGTCTGCCTAAACATTAAACTAAGTTTTTCCCCCCGCTTAGCTTTGTTAACAATACTCGGTTATCCCCTGTATTGTTAACCTTTTGGTGCACCCGACCATATTGCAGTACAAACCGTGCAAATGGACGCAATATTTCTGTGGCGCGCTGCACGAGCTTCAAGCCGAACGCTCACTGAAGGAAATGCGCGTCCGCAGGACGAGTGCTCGCAGTCATGCTCATCGTCAATGACCGATGACGCTGAAGTAGATGTCTTCACTGACAAACTGGCTTGATTCTAATGGTCAGCGAGCTACATGAAGAACCTGATGACAACACTGAGATCCAAGCAATATCGATGCCCTTTCACAGACCAGCCACAGTCAACGCCGCGTGGGTGAACTTTACATACTGACTATTGGCTATAAACAACTACATGGAGGCAAGTTCCTGGAAACGGCACTGTGACGGGGTGAAGAAGCTGTCCTGCCGTCGGAAGCCATTCTCAAGATCGCAGATGGACGACTGGGTTGACGTGGCAGCTGCCCGTCCTGAATGCGTGTCGATTCTCTCGCGGTCGTACTGTCTTTCGGCATAAGTGAGATCGGGCACATCAATTTGAAATTCGATGCCAAGAAGTGTTGCTTGCGACGGTTGAGGTAGCCGAGCGGGGCGAACTATGAACGGGATTGGCTGTGGCAGCCTGAGCAGAACCGGCAACAACCTTGGCGAGAAGCTATCGCTTTTGTGCGGCTGTCTGCGTTGACCTGCTCAAGCAGCAGACACGCACGTTTGTGTGTGCGAAGGACCTGTTTTGTATCTTTACATGGCAGGTTCCAACACCGCCAACTTTCTTTTTTGTACTGACATGTCCAGCGTGGTATGCATCAGGGGATTAGCTTCTATATCCACATTTCGACTGTCAGTCCAAATTTGGAAAGGCCGCCGAGAAAAAAGAAATAAGCCGCTGCCTCATTTCTCGCTTGAGCTTTCCGACCGTGCCTTCGACCAGGGATGGTGTTACAGGACGCGGAGCAGAGGGGTCTTCCTGAGGGCAAAACCTTTGTACTCCAAGATGAACGCGCAGGCTGCGTGGTGCAGCAGGCCTTTCAGAAAAGCAGTCGGAAAGTGGGGTGATCGCCCGAGACGAAGTGCCTTTGCTCCATAGTACTTTCCAATTCCGTGACGTACAACACCGTCGGGAAGGTTGGCGTTCACTTGTGTCACTGCTTCGGGATCGGGGTATGGTTGTCTGCCACGACAGGGTCTCAGGTGTGACCCGACATTCCTGAGGAACACCCGGCACAGTTTCCCTACGTCGCACCATTCTCGCAATGTCTGCTTTCATTGCAACGATGGACAAACTTGAAAACAGCGATTTCACGATGCCAACCGTGAATATGGGGTTTGTGTGATTACCATCAGCAAACCCCCACAGAGCTCTGAAGAAAGGGTACACAACAAGAGCGAAGCCTAGACCCAGCCTGCGATCTGTAGTCTGAGCAGCTTGCTTCCCTAAGCGGTGCACGTTCGTCTTGGCAGATGACTGCGATACCATCCAGGGAACTTACCGAAGAACACGAGTAGCAACTCAAGTACCGACTTTCCCGAGTTTCCAACATGGGCACTCATGCAGAACGCAGCAGCCCATGCAGGGCCAAACCTGCCGAGTGTGGCACTGCCACAAGAACCCCTTGACCTCTTGAATGCTGTATTCGGCGGCAAGCCATTCCTGTAAACTCTGGACCGACTGACGTAATTTGCGGCCTGGCATACAGCCTTTGTCTCCTTCTCAAAGTGAAGCGACGAGATCGCTGATGTGGCAACCCGGTGCATGCGGTGGACAACTTCAAAGACCAGCGTGCACGCGAATCCACCTAGAGCAGCACCCCCATCGACATACACGACACAAAACGGTCTCGCCCAAATGAGGCTTCCTCGTCCAGTACACTCAACGCAATCAGTTTGTCTGTCAACTTCGCGAAGTACTGAATCATCTTCTGGATGATACCAGTGACGGCATGTGATGTGAACGTCGAGGTGATTCTCCCTTCATCGTTTTTCCATGTCGCTGTAAATTGGCCACCGGCCCGTTGCGAAGCCGGGTCTAGTGCCCCAGTATCGAACTGCAGGGCGACATTGCAGTTTTGGGTTTCCTTCAGGAACTCCATACTCGCGAGACTAGGTTCAAGGCCCAGATCTCTTCGACGCGCCGACGAGACACCTTGCCTACCCGCTCGTGCATGAGAATATCTACGACGGTGCGCAACCGTGTGTCGTCTGCTTCCTGGCTGCCAGCGACATAACGTCACTCGCACTCAACCAGAACAGTTACGTCTAGGATGCGTGGGATGCCAAAGGAAAACGAAAGTGACAATGCACTCGAGTCTGGTCGAACAACATCGTCAGCCTCCATCACTTCTCCTTTCCTCTTGGCAAACCCCCGTTTTCACATTTCTTTCGCTCCCAGTGCTCAAATGTCATCAAAAGGCTGCATGAAAGGGTGCCGAAACCCGGGTGCCGGAAAAAATAATTTTTGGACACCCCTTTCGAGTTTTCCGTAGTTCTTCCGTAGTTCTACCATGGTTTCACCGTACTATATGGATCACACCATATATTTAATAATACGAGCTATTTAATAATACGAGCTATTTAACATTATGCGAGGGGGGGTTTAGTCTAAACACCACACTTTCTCAGGTTGTCGTCCGTCTCCAGTGCGCTTGCTGCATTTCAGAGAAGAGCTGCGGAGTAGTTGACCTTAGACACTGCCATCAAGAGGTTCCTTTCGATCGAAGGAATTCACTACCAGGTTGTCGACCAATCAACATCATTTGAGTCAGGGAGTGCCAGATGCTCTCAGTTTTCAAACGTCGATTTCTCTTGCTCCTGTCATTGCCAGTGTTATTGCTACCGCCGGAAGTCTGCAGACGGCTCTGACACACTCCCACGTCAGCTTCAACCTCGGCTGCTCCACTCAAGAGCAGAACGGATGATCCTGCTGCCAGTCAATGGACTCTTCGACGTGCCTGAGGCCCTGAAATGGAAGGAGAGGATAGTAACATTGGCCCTAGCCCCTTTATTTCTCAGCTTGGTTCTGCATCGCTGATCTCATGAGAGCAGCTCATCTGAATGTTAACACCCTTTACTTTTGAGCTGTTGACAGCAGCGAATCAGGAATGGAATGACGACTTCGTCCACAGACCCCAGGACAACAAGCCTTCGGTTGGGACAGAGTCTGTGCAAGTCCTGCAGAGATGAACACGACGATTGGCTTCGCCAGCGCCAGTTTTGCACAGAAACCAGCGTCGGGTTCGGCCATTAGTTTTCACTGTCAGGGAGGGAGGTCCGTCGACGCGCATTGCGCGCGTCGAGGAAAAAGAGAAGCTAAAAGCACAAGCGCGCACCAGCGCTGGAAAAAGCGCGCTTCCGGATGTCGCACCCGAATCACATCCCTTACAATGCACCGAATCATATGCGGAACCTCACGCCGAAGTTCTTGCAGAAGAGAGAGAAGGCGAGGTCCACTAGACCCGCCAAAAGTCGACTAGAAGAAGGCGCTCCGCCGCTGGGGTGGGTGCAAGCGGTGGCTAAAGTGGACCACGCTGAGAGGTCGATTGAAAACTTGCTTGTCGAGCTCCAGGAGCAGCAATCAGCGCATCTGAGGGCTGACGCCCGCTTTGAAAGCGACGACGAAGAAGACAACGCGGAAGAGAAGGTCTCGCGGGTAACAGAGCAAACTACAAAGTTGTTTCACGTGCTGGATGACGCGTTGCGCAGGGTCGTGCGAGATGCAGACGATCAATTGATGCTGATGAACGTCCACCGCGGGTTGGTAACGAGAGTCAACGAGCTGCATATCAAGTTCCGTATGATCGAACAAAAGTATGCCGACGCTCTGAAGGAGAAGGGTGCAGTGCGCAAAAAGCTGGACGGTATACTTCATAGCGAAGAGGCGCGCAAGTGGGAAGAGCAGGAAGCGCACGAGTGCCGGATCGACTCCCTGCAGGAGCAGGGCTACAACAAGTTCCAGATCCAGAAGATTCTGGTCGACGAAGAGATAGCCCGGGAGAAGGCCGATGCCTTGGAGGATATCGAAACAGCTCTCAACGACCTGCACTCCATGTTTTCAGATCTCCATGCAGTTGTAGTTGAACAAGGTTCTATGCTGGATCGCGTCGACACCAACATCGAAAATGCGACTGCACACATGCGGCTGGCGACGAGTGACCTGCGGCTGGCCCGAAAGGTGTGCCGCCTTATTCAGTAAAGATCGGGGAGGAAGGCAGGGGGCACCCCTTCTTGACCCATCCCACAAACAGAATGCCTGTTCCTACACGAAACTCAGCTTCTTTCTGATAGCGTCCTCAAATTCCGAATCTCGAATCATGAGTCTCTTTTCGGACAAGACGGATCACATCTGCAAAAGCCCGAGCACGAGTCTGACATATTCCCCGTTTCTCACAGAACCACAAGCGGTGCGGCATCCAGTGACGGGGTGTTCCCGGGTAGTTACGCTACTGATGAGTAAGGCGATCCGCGCTTCTTGACGGACGAGACGGACGAGACGGTACCAGTAACCGCATGTGTTGAGCAACAGTTCCAGTTCGTGATGAAAACGACCGACAGCAAGACAACGGTGTATCGTATCTCACACTTGGGAGGTCAGCCGAATGCAGAATGCTATGAGGGCACATCTCTCTATTTTCTGCCGAAGTACGACAGGCTAAACGTTGTAGTGGAAGCCTAGTTCTCGTTCTTAGCTTATGGGTTCGAAACTTCATATCGGAAAAAGCCGTGTGAAACGGCGTCTGAGATGCGACTTGCCTCAGGTTTGTTCCGACCGGACCTGCCCTCGAACTTTAGGCGCATTTGCTGGGCTTGCTTACGTATTACAATGGTGAAATGCTCTGAAGATCTAAAGCCCGTCAATGCTTCATGTCGTTGCAAGTCATGAGTCTGCAGAGGGAAGGCCTGACTAAACTAGTCTTTTGAGGAGCTTCGCTGTTTCTTCAAGCTGCCATGATCTGTTTCCAGGTTCCAAAATTAGCCCTGTACAGAAACCGAACAGAACACGCCAGTCGTGCGGACACAACGTAGCCCACAAGCTCCACGGGAGTATGACTGAATCAAACAATCGGATACCCGTGCGAAGTCACGTCCAGCCCAACCATCCGCGCCCGTTTAACCCCGACATTGTGCTATTCTTGTGAAGATAGCTCCTAGCACTATTCTGTTTCAACCCGCGGATGTCTTCCTGCGGCGTTTTGCCACTTTTTGCTCAATCGATCTTTAGTTAGTGTTAAAGCATGGATGTTGCCATTTGCAAACGCCTCATAGCACGTATATTATGAACGATGACCTATAAGCTGGATCACGGAGTATTCGTTACGTCAGATCTAGCTTCCACCACATGTGATGTTCATGCTTGAAACACGGCCATGGGTTTTCTCAAAACAGAGTGAGCTGGCGAAGAAACTGAGAACAGAGACGGTCTGCTGGGGCGTCCACAGACAGTTCTGCATCTGTCGACCAGAAACTGTACAAAGCCCTCAGAAGAGACGATGGCAGCGATAGAGATAACAAGGGTTGCCTGAACTCCGATACTGACGGCGAATATTCCGTAGCGGGCGCGCGGCAAGGAGCGCAGGTTCACAGCAAAGCCACAGGCGCACGTTGTTTGTGACGGAAACCGTGCGGAGAACATAGGATTTTACGACCAGGGCGGGTGAATACGCCGTTGTGGAAGGTCCGGATCAGGACTTTCACGTTCGAACATCTTCCACTGAGCGCCCGTGACCGCTACAGGAATGCTTTTTGCAACTTACGTTTGAATGCGTGTCTGGTAAATAAAGCCAATGCTGACTGCAGGAGTCGTAATAGTGCCGTTCTTGTCTTGTCTGCGTGTACATTGCCGTAGTCGAGCAGAAAGCGGAGTTTGTATTTGGCAGTAGGACTAGTGCGCCCTGAACAACAGGCACCAAGTGTTTTTAAGCACAGTACTGGTCACCTTGGGAAGTGCTGTCGGCCTGTCCCCATATTCTGGAGCTATGATGAGAGCCTGACCCAGCAATCCCAACCGCACCACGATCTGCCTTGAGTCTGTCCGGGTGAAACACTACTCCAGGCTGCGCATACCGGCGCTAGCGAGGGTATCCGTAACGCTGCTTAGGCTCCAAAAAAGAAAGAAACGCTGGAGCCACGATGTCCGAAGAAACTGAGATAAACCTGATGTGGACCGACGGTCGGTCGACGAGGCTTCCAGTGAACCTCGATTGGACGATTGAAGCGGTCAAGACAAGGATAGCGGACCAGAGCGGACAGCCGAGAGACCGGCTGAGACTGATCGTAAACGGCTCAAGAGTAGCAAATGGGACCTTGAGAAGCAACGGCGTGCGGGAAGGCACACCGATGTATGTGAGCGTGGCGCCAGATGGGGCTGCAGAAGGCGGTGCCCAGCAGGGAACGCAGCAGCCCAGAGCAGGCAGGCCAGATGGTACTTCGTTTTACGTGTTTTCCGTGAGCGATCCGGTGCCAAGACCACCGCCGGCACCCCGCATTCATGGAGTGACTGTCATGCTGCACGCCACTCCTCAAGATCTCACCACGCTGCCGACTGCCCTGCGCCAGTTCCAAACCCAGCTGCAGGCCCTCGAGCGGCCTGTGGCTCCTCCTCGGCCGAACCCTCCTTTTCCGTTCCCGTTCTTCCCGTTTTCAGCGCCACAGGGCGAACCTCCGCCGCCCCCCCACCCGCTGGCCACCGCACGACCAAACGAACAGGCACCCGGCATTGGTTCCTCGCCCTTTGCTTTTTCATTTCCTCCTTCTCAACCACGCCCAACAGAAGCACAACGGCAACAACCAGTCACCACTGTGCTGCAAACCCCTCCAAACCGAGCTCCCGTTTCGAGCCCACTTGCAGCACCAGCCGACTTGGCCATCGCAGGCAGTGTTGCGCTGTTAGCAGTTGCCGTCCGGCAGCAGATGATGATCCTATCGCACCCGCGCAACGCCGACAAACTGATGAAAACCTTCGGGCAGGCCGCGGAGAACAGCCGCAAGCTGACGCTGGAACAACTCGTTACTTCGGCCGAAACACCGCCCGCCAAACGGGAGAGAAAGGAAGGGTACACGAGGTTGATGCGGGACATCGGGACCATGATAACGCCAGAGGATGTCGCGGATATGGTCGGCGGTGACTGGAAAGTGGTCGGCAAGCTACGTGAGCGCGTGGCGTGCTATCTGAAGGAGATAGCAGGAGCCGACCCGACGCCGCAGCAGATAGGGGAAACGTGCCACCGAAGCGCCTCCCACGTGACCTCTTTCTTGAAGGACAACGCATCCGCCGTTGGCCTCTCCAGGCTCCGTGATTCTGGCACGTGCGTGAACGACGTATCGGCGCTTCTCCGTCACTACCTCCAAGAGCTGATTTCTCTCTTCCTGCGCCCTGTCCGTACTGACGCCGATACCACGGCGTTCCCGCGCAACGTTCAAAACGTACTCCTTCAGGGCCTGGGACACCTCATTTACCGCCTGTCGGTGCTGACGCCTAAGGGAGTATCAGACGCAGAACAGCTGGTAACCGCTTCCGTGAGGCTCTACCTCACCAAGCACTTCAGCGCCAAAGGGTTTCAAAACGCGACTGCCACCGTGGGGCTGCTCACCAACTTCGTCGACTCGCTCCTGCCGAATGCCTTGATCCACTATCGATCGAAGCGCACTGCAGCCGACGACATCAAAGTCGGTCTCGCGCCACCGCCCTGACGACAGGGGTTGCGATATTTGCCACACGAGTACAATCGTCATAGCAACTCATACTACGCACCAACTGTAGGCCACAAAGCGGGTCGTCTAGTCATCAAGGGTTGTCAGAAATGAAATTCCACCCCTATGGACATCTGCTATAAAACTACCAGCGTGCCGCAATCACCGCATCTAAGGGCGCTTCGCTGCGGGGCAAGCTTTATCGCATTGGATACCTGCCACTTGCATGTCTTCCCCCCTTTCGGAGGCCCCTCCTACTCATCGAAAAGAAAACCCGACCCGTGCGTCTTAACTCAACCCGCGGTGTCTCTCGGGCAGTAGCTCGACGCGTTCTGGAGCAACGCAGGTCCTTTTGGTTTGCAGTGGGTAAATTGTCGGAACAAACACGAGGTGGAGTCCGCTGGCTCCCATTCGGCTAGCTGTGGTTGCCAGATGCCATACCGGAGGTTGGGCAGCAACACGCAGGGAGTGCTTCCCCTCGATGGAACGTAGCTGCACCCGTTGTTCCTTTTTGCTGTTGACGTGGATTTGACCACGTTCGATCCCGCCCTTTCTTTAAGACCTAATACCAACATGTGTGTGCCCCACGGAGAAGCGAGAGAAGAGAGTAAACTAAGGCTAAAAAACGTTCTTCGCTTCGCCCCTCTTAGGTTTCCGCGTTGGGAGACCCTCCACCACCATCGATCCATTGCGCGAGCGGATGGTGTTGTCGCCTGCCTCAAGTCAGTGTCTAAAAACGATACCGACAAACCCTGAGTACGGAAAGGACTGGCGGGGTTGCTCCCGATGCGTCACCACCGGCATAGTTATTCACGCGAAGATAGGAACTCAGGCAACACAGAAGCAGACAACTCCGTTGCGTTACCGTAGCGTCTGATCGCCGTAGCAGCACTTGACACCAGAACTGGGAGTGGGTGCTGGAGTTCGACACCCGTCTTTTGGGTGGAACTAGCAGAAGTTAAAAAGGTCGCCAAGGCCCCAGACAGTGAAAAAGGGTCTCGAATGCAGGAAAGTTCTGAATGGAAAACAACGTAGTATATTATACATTTAGGGAACCGTTGTTTTGCTCGTTTCCTGGCGTGAAAAAGAAGGAAACTATGGCGAGAATGCCGCTCCTTATCGGCCTAGTGACATTGGGTACCATAGCCGGCCAGTACCCCCCAGATTCAATTCCTTCACCGGGTAGTCTGCCGCTGGGGTCGAAAACCCCGTACTGGATGTTTGAGACACCACCACCGGTGAATCCGTCCGCAGGGGATCTGAAGTGCACAATTGCGTATATGGCTCAAGTGGGCCGTCACGGATCCCGATTTGGCTCGAACGAACCGATGAACGACCTTGAGACCACGCTTCGGGAAAAGGGGGCAGCCATAGGCAACACGTCGCTCTCTTTCTTGAAGTCGTGGACGAACCCTTTCAGTCCGTTAACTCAGAAGCAGCTCAACATTTACGGCGAGGACGAATGGTCCGCCATCGGCACGCGCCTGCAGGAGCTGTACAACTCCACCATATTGAACGCCACATTCAACCCGGATCTTCACCCCGTCCGCACGACCTACGTCAGTCGGACGTCACGCTCAGCTTCTTCCTTTTTCACCCGGGCACTCCAAAGTGGCGGTCAATTGGGCCCTTGCCGGATCGAGCCGGTATCCATGTACTCCGTGTTCTCAGGAGACACAACCAAGGACGGGGATCGAGCGCTCCGGTTCTTCAGCAATTGTCCCGCTTTTCAGGCGGCTGTGCTGAACAATGCGTCGCATCCGTGCAACGCGGAGCCAGAGGCGTATTTGTCTGGAAATATTACTCGCGTGATGATCCCTAGGGTCGCCGCAAGCCTGCAATTGGATGCGGCACGGTGGAACTTGACGGCGGGAGACCTGTCGAACTTCTGGCAGACTTGCCAAATGGAATCCGCCGCCTTGCGCCTTCCTCTGGCGCGGAGTGTCTGCGCGGTGTTCGGGGAGCCGGACTACGCCATGTGGAACTTTTACGAAGACTTAAACAAGTATTACGCCCGTGGTCCTGGGGACGTGCGATCGCACGAGATCGCATGCCCGTTGGCGAATGAGGTGTTGGGTACCTTGTTCGACAAAACGCGACCCGGCGCCGAAATTCCGGCGCGGGCTTCCTTTTTCTTCGCGCACGCCGAAACCGTTTTGCCTTTGCTCGCTTTCTTCGGACTGTACTCGACGGGCCCGCCTCTGACTCACGACATGCCTCCGTCAGCAATGGGCTCGCGCGTTTTTCGGTCATCTCGCCTTTCCACGATGGCCGTGAACCTCCGCTTTGTCCTCCACAACTGCACGTCCACCACCAATCCGGCAGCCTCCCCGCAATATAAAGTTGAGCTCCTGCACTCCGAGCGACAAATTCGGTGGCCTCGGTGCGGCGGCAACGAGACCGACGTCGTGTTTTGCTCTCCCTCCGACCTCCTCACTGCGTATCCATTGGCTGCTTCCTGTCCTTTCGACAACCTTTGCACGAAGTCTGCAGCGTGAGCTTTTCCTTCAACTGGGCGACAAACATATTCTGACGCACTGAACCTGTATCCGCCTCGGGCACAGATTAGATTGTCTGCAACGAGACCAACATCGTCTTCCCCTTCAGCTTCTCCGGTCCTGAGCTTTTCGTGGAACGCACATGATCCAGCTGCGCACCCGTGTTCTGAAAAAAACGACGATCCGCTGCTAACGACATAGACCGGCGCACCTGTGTGCCCGTGGCTCTGGCTCAAGTCCCGAATGTTGTGCACGGTCTTTTTCTTCTGCGTGCTTCCCTGCTGGCCTCCGCTGCCCTCTGTGAAATTTTACCTGCTCTTACGACGCCTGTTTTGCTAGTTCCCTGGGGGATTCTATTACAGCTGGCCTGTTCAAAGCGAGTAAAGTGAGCTTTTTGGAGGGCGGATTCTGGCTCTTCGCGTTGGTCTGAGAGGACTTGAAACCTGAGCATGCACAGTGCAACGTAGACTCGCTCTACAAGTGGGTAGCACGCGTCGGGCAAGCGGAATTTATTTCTTTGCAGTTGCACGTGCACCTGTCTCTGCTGTTGTGGACAACGGCGAAATACCACCGGTTCCGGAAAATGGAGGTCAAATGATGCAAGGAGAAGAATGCATGAAAGAGGCTTTGCGTTTCAGCTACCAGCATGCTGGAAGTACCGAACGTTTGCACCCTCAGGAAGAATTGGAAAAGAACCTCACGGGGCAGTGGGGGAAGGGGGGGAACCGACACCGACTCATAGGTATGTCCGGAAAGGACGAGAGTGACGGTCCGAGTGACTTAGCTCGGAGTGCCAGGCCGTTTTGGCAAGAGGACAGGGTGTGGCCACAGTGTGGCGAGGCGGGTTGCGGACTGCGGTTCGGCACTTTTGCTCGCAAGCACCACTGCAGAGCGTGCGGCTACATCTTCTGCCACGAGCACTGCAGCCACAAGCTGCCTATTCCTGAAATGGGTTACCCGGTGCCCGTGCGCGTGTGCATCGCTTGCTTTGAGAAACGACGGTCGAAGGGCTTGATGGGCATGCAAACCAACTTCAAAACGTAAGCACCGCCCTGCACTGCTGCCACCTCACTTCGGAGGTCTCGCACCAGCTTTTCGTGCGGAATCGGATCATACAGTGCCTCTAGCTCCCTTCTGCATCCTTGTGGGTGCGTGACGAATGCAAACGTACATACCACGCCGGCGCTGGTATCAAATGGAAAGAACCCACTTTTCTAAAAAACGAACTCGAGTGGTGTATCTCCGCATCAGACGAGCTTTTTCTTTGGTCTTCTTTGTGTGTGCAGATGCGTACGGTACCGAAACATCAGTTTTGCTGCCCCATGAACAAGCAACGTTGTTGTCCAAAAAAAGCCCGTTTGTATCCTCCTTCGGCTTTCTAGCCTACATGTCGGTTCGAAAACCTTGATCCTCAGCTCCTTCGTATTGCACGGTAGCCGCAGAGATTTGAGCAGAAGAAGTGTCTCACGATTCTGCATACCATGCAATCGGTCAGCCATACACACACTCTGCGTTGTCAGTAGCGCAGAGTTGCATGGAGCGCTCACGATTTACCCGTGCTTTGGTCGGCCTTGTCGTGGTGTTTGCTGTTTCAATACAATTGCTCTGGGGCCGCGTCAGAGAACGTCAAGAAACCCGGTGCCGTGGTCCATATGGTCCGTACCTGCGCAGGTGATCTTGGCACACCCACCGGTCACAAAGTGACCAGTCAGATCAAGGCTTTCTTATCAATGTCAAGCTCATATGGCTCGATGGAGTCGACACTCTCCCCCCATGATGAAGCACCTTGACGACATACGAACCTGCCTTGCATGGTGTACCTGCTTGCATAGACCGAACCAACCACCTCGACAAGGTAGCCGGGAGTCCAGATGGGAGAACAAGTAGAGAAAGGACTTGCATCGAAGTGAGACCTTCCAGGCGTCTTTACCTTACCGTGAGCCTGCGTGCTCCTTCCTCTGACCTCTTTTCCTACATGAGTCTAGCCCGTTTCAACAGCCATACCGTCGTCTATCCCATTTCGTTTTTGCATGTTGAGCTTCGTGTAAGACTGATTATGCCCTGTCGACATGTGCGGCAAATCTAGCTTCTTGCCTGACCGACAGCATGAAACTTGTCAATTCGTAGGATGCATCAAGTGCTCAGTGCAAGCTGCGTCTGGGTTCACCCTGCAAGCCTCACACACCCCGCCCCAGTGGTCAGAGCCCTGGCGAAGCGGCTTGTTCAGACGACCGCTCGATGGAGCAAGACCGGTGAGGGTTCCGCTGGAGGTCGACATCCGCCGAGTGGTAGAACGGGAGCCATTCCTAGACTCAGCAAGAGAGAAACCCTCCTGACCCGCGTCAACGAACGCTACGGTCCCGTGCTGGAACGGCAGCAAGCCTTCAGGGCTGGATGTCCCGATGACAGTGTGTTTATCGAGTGGGAAATGGCTTTCTCAATTTGTGTTGTGAAAACACCATGTCTTGACTCGACTGCTGGGTACAAAAACAGCCGAGCGGGGAAAACATCGTCAGCAATCTCGCTATCGACGCTGCTTGGCTGCTCAACAAGTACAATAAGGGGATATACACTGGGCACTCACTTCGTCGTTCCAGTGCAACAACGACGGTGACGGAGGTGCAACACTGCCCCAGCTATTGCAATTATTCCACTGGTCACGGTTGCTCAGCAGTCTTTCGATACAAGCAAAAGTCTACTCTCAAGAATGTCTCAAAGGCTGACTCGAAACCGAGGCATTCCTTTCGCGTGTTCGGGTTTGCCTCGAGGGCTGTGGGAATCCCACAACTTCCTCAAATGCCCATGGGGCCTGTCGTAGACCGGCCCCGTAGTTCACGGGGCCGGTCAAGCCATGGGCCAACCCCGTGAACCACATTCGCAACATTGTAGAGTATGCAACGGTCTCTGTTGGGCTACATTATGGCGTTTTAACCCATTTTGTACCACTTTCTCCCCACCTGCTCGCATTTTGGACTGCACATTCTATAGCCTGAACTGAAAATACCACAGTGATAATGAGCCTTAGAAAGGGATACTGAGCCTCAGAATGGGATAATGAGCCTCTTTGAATCACCCGACAGCACTGAGCTTCACCAGAACTTTGCTGGGAGAATGAGCCTCTTTGAATCACCCGACAGCACTGAGCTTCACCAGAACTTTGCTGGGAGAATGAGCCTCTTTGAATCACCCGACAGCACTGAGCTTCACCAGAACTTTGCTGGGAGAATGAGCCTCTTTGAATCACCCGACAGCACTGAGCTTCACCAGAACTTTGCTGGGAGAATGAGCCTCTTTGAATCACCCGACAGCACTGAGCTTCACCAGAACTTTGCTGGGAGAATGAGCCTCTTTGAATCACCCGACAGCACTGAGCATGAGCCTCTTTGAATCACCCGACAGCACTGAGCTTCACCAGAACTTTGCTGGGAGAATGAGCCTCTTTGAATCACCCGACAGCACTGAGCTTCACCAGAACTTTGCTGGGAGAATGAGCCTCTTTGAATCACCCGACAGCACTGAGCATGAGCCTCTTTGAATCACCCGACAGCACTGAGCTTCACCAGAACTTTGCTGGGAGAATGAGCCTCTTTGAATCACCCGACAGCACTGAGCTTCACCAGAACTTTGCTGGGAGAATGAGCCTCTTTGAATCACCCGACAGCACTGAGCTTCACCAGAACTTTGCTGGGAGAATGAGCCTCTTTGAATCACCCGACAGCACTGAGCTTCACCAGAACTTTGCTGGGAGAATGAGCCTCTTTGAATCACCCGACAGCACTGAGCTTCACCAGAACTTTGCTGGGAGAATGAGCCTCTTTGAATCACCCGACAGCACTGAGCTTCACCA
This sequence comes from Diplonema papillatum, assembly GCA_030068145.1. Lineage (NCBI taxonomy): Eukaryota > Euglenozoa > Diplonemea > Diplonemida > Diplonemidae > Diplonema > Diplonema papillatum. Next base: position 400,584 of record JAPJBO010000052.1, read on the forward strand.
GAACTTTGCTGGGAGAATGAGCCTCTTTGAATCACCCGACAGCACTGAGCATGAGCCTCTTTGAATCACCCGACAGCACTGAGCTTCACCAGAACTTTGCTGGGAGAATGAGCCTCTTTGAATCACCCGACAGCACTGAGCTTCACCAGAACTTTGCTGGGAGAATGAGCCTCTTTGAATCACCCGACAGCACTGAGCTTCACCAGAACTTTGCTGGGAGAATGAGCCTCTTTGAATCACCCGACAGCACTGAGCTTCACCAGAACTTTGCTGGGAGAATGAGCCTCTTTGAATCACCCGACAGCACTGAGCTTCACCAGAACTTTGCTGGGAGAATGAGCCTCTTTGAATCACCCGACAGCACTGAGCTTCACCAGAACTTTGCTTTGCCGGCACTTAGCAACGCCCAGAACTTAGCTGCTAATCGGGGAGTGGGTACATACCCGAACTTTATAGTTACGCTGGGCGCCAGTCTTTACCGAGCGCACGTTGATCACCTCCCCAAAAATTCTTAAACCGGCTAAGCGGGTAACCAAAGTCCCCTGGCTCAGACTCCGCAGCCCAGTTGCGGCGTTTCCGTAATGGTCCCGGCAAACCTGGTAACGTAAACCAGACAAAAAACAGTTGCGTTCGTGCAGCTTCTGGGCCTTCATCGATCCCCATGCTGCTACACGACGGCTGGGTCAGATCAAAAAGCAGCACCAGTGCAACGCGGGGCCAGAGCGTTCCTGCAGGTGTGCGCGAAGAAGGGGCTCCCCCCTTTGCATTGCATGATCGCTCGGCAAACCTCATCAGCAGGCTCAGGGCGTGGGGCGGGTGCGGTGGGTACTGCGTGCCCTGTGAGGTGAAGCATGATGCAATTATCCTCGAGGGTGAGGGTAATCAGGAAGGCCGGCGCGCGTACGTTCCTGGACGAGCAAAAATTCATGCCAACCTCGACGTCGCGTACTACATGGACGCCGGAAATCCGCATGCTCGACAAAGATGAAAAGCTGCCCGAAGTCACGCTCGAAACGAAGATGCGCGACGACTTTCGTCTGCGCCCGCATCCTTTGTATGCTTCCTTGTTGTTAAACCATACTTCAACTTGCTTGTTTGTCTGTGTACCATGTGGTACTACGTGTGGTGATATGTGGTGGTATGTGATACCACGTAGCATCAGGAGGTCGGTGGATACACCCCGCAGCGGTGGATATCCCGTCCTGCATCCTGTAGATGCTACGGTATCGTGGTAGTATACACACATACGGAGTATGGTGGTATACATACTACCTATACTTACACCATGCATGCACGAACTCTCGCCTGGCGCTGCATTTCTGCGTAGCCTGACTTACGAACCGAAGGTTGTGCGAGTCTGCATTCGAGGCCCCACAAAGAAAGGAAGTTCGCAGAATTGGTCCGACGTCCTTTGGACTCGCCAGAGCGGACGTGACACACACACCGGAGACAAACGGCAAGAGCGACCGAAGTACGAACGACGTGTGCTAAAAGGCAGTCAGTAGCGACTTGCGCAGTTTCTTGTCACAGATTGTTGCCACGTATCTATTGCCCCCCCAAGTGAGGCGCTCCGGATCTAGCCCAGTTCAGCCGACGAGCAGGCCCAAACCTTGTGACTTGTTTTTATGTTTACTCTCTGCCGTCTCCGAAAGTCGAAACGCCAGATGGCTGCACACGCAACGCCACTCAACACAGCATGGTTTTCCCGCCCATGGACCCGCTGAACCCAACCTGGGAGCAACGCCGTTCAAACAACACGAACGTGGGAACGCACCACTATGGTGACAGGCTAATCCCGCAACACCACATGGGTTTCAGAACTATCCCCCCCGAATTGATCGATTGGCGAACAACAATGTACGGTGACCTTTTTGAAGAGCTGCCGCACTACAATAAGAAGGTCACCTACTCGATGCCCGACTACACCCTGGCGGGGCTGCTGAACTCGGTATGCCCTAAAAAGCTTTTTCGGCCAGTTGCAGGGAACTGCCTGCAGGAGTCGCTCAAAGCATGAACGTCAAGGACGCTCGACAAAGCCTATGGAGGAGCTCGCATCTGATCCAAAATGCTGGCCTAGTGACACGGGTTGATCTTGCTGGCTGGCTCGACAGGTACTCCCACGTTGCAAAGTGCAGCTTCCTTTCGAAACGACAGCAGGATGTCTCTAGGTTTCCTGCGTTGGCGACGAAACTCAGTCCAGCGTGCCGCAACTCGAGCCCAGCTGGTGAAAGTGACCGACCCGTGGCTTCAGACATTGCCCGCATGAAGCTACGAAACTGCAATCACACAAATCCACAGCCTGAGGAAGACATTCGGTTCGCTGACACAGTGCCGCGGACGGTGGAAGAAACCCCGTTCGCGCGTCCGTTGAACCCGAAGCTGGACCACTGGCAGCGCTGGCTTGCGTCGAGGAACGACCGAGGGAGGGTCTGGAATGCCACCCGGTTCATGGTTTTCTTCACGTGCTTCATGATGATATTCTGGTGGTCGAACATGCTCTTCCAGCACTTCGAGCACATGCGCCGACAAGGCCGCACCTGGTGGGAAGGTGCCAACGCAGGTACTTGGAAATACGGTGGCATGCGCGCAAACCACATTGGTCAGTTCATGACCGGTGGACACGTCGTCCCTATCATCGAGTGGTAGTCGGTGGGCCGTGTCCAGCATACGGATGCGCGGCTCGGGCCGGGGCCAGAATCTTCCGGTTTGGCAGCGGGAGTGCAAGAGTTCTTTCTTCACGAACACCCCGCTAAAGACCGACGTCTCCAATCGCGGATCGCACGGGCCCCCGTTTTGCTCTGAGCACGCAAGAATGCCTGTAGCGAGAGCAGCACCCGACAGTACAGCTAAAAGCTGGAGTTAGGAAGGACCATCGTGTCTCGGTCATCGGACCTGATGACATCCGCATGTCAGCAGTTGAGCCTTTAGTCCTCCGATTAGTATGCAGGTGAGGCCTCGAGAAGGAGTGAGTGAATTTGTTGTAGACTACCTACTCGTAACCCAATCTACTGCGGAATACTGCAGCACCCTGCCCTACCGGAGGGGGGTTGACGTTAACGGGAAGAAAGTGTCAGCGACACCTATCCCTGGTTCGACTTGAGTTCTCTCCCTTCATTGTTGCAGTCTTACAACGAGCGGCAAGACCAGCTGGCAACATTCCTTCGAGCGGCCAGATCCGGTCGCAGAATTATAATTACTCGTGCCAGCCACGACGTTACAACCACGAGTGGAAGAGAAGGACAGCCGAAAGCTCTGTTTTTTTTTTTTTTACATAAGCGCCAGCTTGAAAGGAAATGCTCGACGATGCTGCCCGACAAAGAACAGAAGGGATCCCAAGTGCTGTAACTACCGAACCACGTGTTGAACGGACGTGAGGTCATGCGGGTCTACCCCTACACGACAAATCACACAAACACAACAGGTCAAAGTCCTGAGTGAGAAAACAACACACGGTGGTGTAAGCGAAGAACAAAACTTTTGAAAACTGCGATCTCTCGGCGTTGTCCCTTCTTCTTCCCGAGAAAAAGAAGTCCCTTTTCGTTCGCACGAAACGTCAAGCACCCGCCCGCTTGTCCTCTTCTTTTTGCGGTGGGCAGACCTGACGCGCTGGGCTGGCAACAGCCACGACCAGGGTTCCATCGTTGTCTTGACTTGGACGCCGAGGCCCGTTTGTCCGTGGGCTAGCCGCCCGATCCGACGACCAGCAGATGGGCCAGAGAAGCACGTCTTTTTTGCAACCCCCGCTTCCCGCTCTTTCTCGCGCGCCTCTCCATTCCTGATGCCCTTGCACTGTTCTTGTCTTGCACGGACTCTCCCCAACAGGATGGCTTCGTTCCCTCCGCTGCACGACAAGGTGCTTCCGTGGGAAGCTGGTGATTCCGAAGCGTGGGGAAATGGTCACCTAAATGCAGAGTATGCTTCTCGGCGGCGTCTGGCGTCTGCGATATCGGACCCGTAGAGGGAAGGCGAGAAGAAAGGCGGAGAAGGTAGGGTTCGAGCACCGAAGCGAGACGAGCGTACAATGCCGTGGAGCCGGCCATGTCCCTTAGCATGGGAACGGGTGTCGTTCACGACCCGGCTTCCTTCAGCAAAGCTTTTGAGGACTCCCCGACTAACGAAGGCCAGGACAGGTATCGGTCCCATCTGCATGGTCTCGCCTGAAGTCATGTCACCAGCATCCCGATGTTCGAAAGGAGTCAGCACTGCTGTGCCGTGTTGCTCTGGAAGTGAAAAACGTGACCGCATCGCTGTCTTGCCCTGGGTCAAGTCAGCGCAGAACGGGAACCGGCAACACGTTGCAGACAGGACACATATATTGAGCACGCCCATATTTGAGTTCTTGCACACGTATCTTCTCTTTTATAATCGAAATCCTTCGTATCGGTCGTATTCGTCAATTTGTTCGTTTCTTTTCCTTCCTTCTTTCGCCGATTTCCCCGCCTTTCCTTCTTGTCTCTACGTGGTTCATACTTATGTTGGGAGTTCGTTTCTCCCCCCTGTTCTACTTCGCTGTGCAATTGTGCATCCCACACTTTCGCACATTCCGTCACAACGCGACCGAAAAAGTGGTGTGCAGAGAAGAAACCAGCATCCTAAACGGCGAATACTGCCAGTCAGCCGGTGAACGTCGACTGGTCCGCCGCGCCTCCGAAAAAGGAACGAAGTAGACCACAGCAAGCTGTTAACACACACGGGCCTGAGTGTGCCATGCCAGTAGGCGAGAACGCAGCAGGATTATCTTGTTTAGCCATCGTGGGTGGATGCGCCTCTCTCGATGCTAGTTCCGACGTGACCCGTATTCGCACCATAGCAACATCTCGTCCCGCGGAATGCTCACATAGTCAGGCCCTGAGGTTCCTCAAGCTTTGCATTTTACACGTCAGGCCCTGAGGCTCCTCAAGCTTTGCATTTTACACGTCAGGCGAATTTAGTTCGTTGAATTGGGGAGCGAAAGGGAGGGGCGAGGGAAAGACCGAAGGTCGCCGCGACACAATGCACACCATTGATCGCGCCCATCCTGTGTGCCCCAGGTGCAGGCAAAGATACGAGGCTTCCAGCGATGGGAGCCAGGCGCCGATGTTGTTGTGTTGCGGGCATGTCGTATGTAAGGAGTGTCTGGGCGAGATGTGGGATGAATCAGACCGGGTGATTAGAGTCGAGGGTACAGTTGTCGAGGGAGACGATCCGACGCAGGTGAAAGGTGTCGATTGTTGCAGAGGATGCAGTGGGCTGCCTGTCGTGACAGACGACACGGGACATCCCGACTTCAGTGCCCATGCGCACCGTGCGCTGGTTGAAGAGCTGTTGACGACGACGTATGCGGTCACCACACCGCAGTGTGAAGAGTGCGAGGAAAAGGCCTGCGAGTACTGGTGCAGCACTTGTGATACCTCGCTGTGTGGCGGTTGCTTCGATTCGGTCCATGCGCCGAAGGTCATGCGCAGGCACGCCAAGATCCCGCACAAGGACAGGCCGTCGCCAGCGGAGCCGTGCCCGTCCCACGGGCAGCCGTTCTCGCACTATTGCGCCACGCACAGCACGCGGTTGTGCATCGTCTGTGCGGAGGGCCACGGCGGTCTCGAACCAACAGAAGGCCACCGGGTCATGACCCTGGAAGACGCATCCGGCCAGGCCGTGAACTCACTGCGAGCTGAAATGCAGAAGCTGCAAGCGAGGCGAGAAAAGGTGAAGACAAGCACGAGATCGGTGCAAGAACGACTCGTCGGCCTCGCACCCAGCTGCGACTCGGCGGAGACATCCGTCAAGGGGCACGTGGACCATCTGAGGGAGCGGGCGTCTTGTTTGCTCGATGAACTGGAGGCTAGGCTGGTGAAAGAGTGCCGGCAGCTCTGCGCTGCAAAAACAGCGGTCTTGCACAACCAGAATGAACGCTTGACGGACGTGCTCTCCGTGGTCACCACTGCTAGAAACGCATGCAGAGACGCTTTGAGGGCGAAGCCGGTCGCCGTGCTGATGAATCAGCCGCACATCGCTTCAAAGCTCGGCTCGGCTCTCTCAGCTTGCACTGGAGTCGGCTACGACCCTGCCGTGCCGGCCGGGGTTCCCGTAGCTTTTCACCTCGACGCCGCCGCAAAGAGCTTGGATGCCGCCCTCGCCACCTCGGCGGAGGTGGGCCTGAACCACGGGCCGCGCGTGTCGTCCCACCACCACAGCCTGCCGCAGCCCGCCGCCCACGCCCCGGCGCAGCGCTCGCACTCGCAGCCGCTCCGGCACGCGTCGAACCGCATGCGGCACCTGAAAGCAATGCGGCGGTCCGTTCCGGCGGTGCACGCGGGGACCGCCGCGTGATTTCTGGCCAAGGTTTGCGGCTCGTGCGAGTCGTCGACGGAATTTTACTCGGCATATACAGCACCTGCCAGAATTCCTGTGGGGTAGCGCGCCGGAGGCTACCTCGTACCTCTCGCATGCAGTTTGACAGACCTCTTCTGCTGCGGCATCTCAAAGCAATGCGGCGGTGCGCGCAGGGGGACCGCCGCGTGATTTCTGGCCAAGGTTTGCGGCTCGTGCGAGTCGTCGACGGAATTTTACTCGGCATATACAGCACCTGCCAGAATTCCTGTGGGGTAGCGCGCCGGAGGCTACCTCGTACCTCTCGCATGCAGTTTGACAGACCTCTTCTGCTGCGGCATCTCAAAGCAATGCGGCGGTGCGCGCAGGGGGACCGCCGCGTGATTTCTGGCCAAGGTTTGCGGCTCGTGTGATTCATACCACTAGGCATAACGAACACGTACCAGGATTCCTCTGGGTTGGCTCGACGGGGACTGTCCCATACCGCTCGCATCCAACTTGACACCTCTGACCGTCATTGATTATGACCTTCTGCGTGGCGTCTCCTCTTGCTTCATTACTGCGTGTGGGATGGCCACATCTCGACATGCCGCGGTGAAAAATGCCGTCACGTTGCACCCCGTGTATTCTTGAGCAGGCAAATAGGTGGCATCCTGCTGCCCACGACCCTTCATCGTGCTTTGTAGCTTTTGCGCAGCGAGGCAGGTCCCCTATTGCCTTCGTCGAAGTAAGCATCGGGCCCCTCGACTATTTCCTGTTCGCCTACACCGGATACACCTCCCACCGACTGCACAGAACAGTTGGTCCCGCGAGGGCCCAGCTGTCGGTTGGAGTCCGACCAGTCGTTGGCCCGCAAACAAACAACGCCCTTTTTTTTCTCGGTGAGACGACCTTCGTCGTTGGGGCATCGTGGATGCCGGCCTGTCATCTTCTATGGAGCGAGGCCCGCCGATCCCAGCCTTCCGGCTTGGGGTGACTCGTGAGCTGGTTTCTTGAATTTCCACGCTGTTCCCACTCTCGTTTGACACGCGAATCAGACGAAGCCGGGTCGCAGACCCGGTCGACTGACACCCACCAATCTTGTGACAGGAGCAGCTTCTGCCGGAGAATACTTGTTTTCACCACTTCGGCCCCCTGGATAGGTAAGCGGAAATGGACTGTCTCGGGCTCGGTCTCCTCACCGCTATATAGGGGTCATATGGGGGTCATATAGGGGTCATATAGGGGTCATATGGGGGTCATATAGGGGTCATATAGGGATCATATGGGGGTCATATAGGGGTCATATAGGGGTCATATAGGGGTCATATGGGGGTCATATAGGGGTCATAGCCTGAGAGTCTAAATTTATCTCGCGTGCTTATGCAGATCCATCACGGAACATCGATGATGCTCTCGGCTGGGCGGTGGCGCGGTTGGAATACTGCAGTGAAAGAGAACGATCGGAGGCGGCGAAATGACGGGCCCAAATACCGATCAAGCGATGTGCGTATCCCACACGACAATCACCCAATATCTTTGCAAAAGTGAGTGATTCCCAACAGCATTTTCAGCTGTCTCGGTTTGGTCCGTAGGACTTCCTGATTCCCTAACACCCGGTTCGCCACATTCTTCACCGCGAACGATCTGCATATCCGAGACAACTCAGCAGATCATGGTGTTTTGCATTCTTCGATTGCTGGCCCGCAGTATGAGGGCTAGCGGGACCGGAATCGAAGTACACGGCACAGATAGGATGCGGGGTGCACATATCTTTGAAGCCCGTTCTTGCAACCCTGTGTAGCGTGTACCGTACTGCCACAGAATGGGCGAAAACGTTTACTCACAAACGAACAGCAAGGCTCTGCGGCTCTGCGAAGCCGGCTGCCTGCTGAGCTCAACCACTCAAATGGTTATGCTATCACGGCTTTTGGCCCGAATCGTAGAGCGAGCCAAGCATGCGCGGAGGACCGCGTGCAGAAAGGACCAGGAAAAGGGGTCCCACGGACAGAAAAAGGGGGGAGGGGCTGGTTTATGAAGGCATGCCCCGTGCGGCGCATCGTGCTGCGAAGCGGCGCCGCCCGTCGATGGTGCACGAGGGCGCGTGAATCGAGCGAAGAGGGGGGCGACGTCGTCCTGCACGCGCCCCACATACTGCCGCCCCGCGCGACAGCGATGCAGCCGCAGCGCTGGGAGGGCTCCCGGCCGCAGCACTGCGTCTCGCAGCAGCTGGTGGCACCGCCGGCGATCGTCGAAGCGCCTCCCCCGGCGTGGGTCGACCCCGCGGACGCGGCCGTCCTGCGCGTCGACAAGCGACGGGTCATCAGACGGATGCGGCCGCCTCCTCAGGTGTGGCCAACATTCGGACGGCACCTCTTCTCTTTTTTGGAACCCGACTTGTTCTCTCAAGGGGCTGCCTCGACTCTCAACTGACCCGGTTCACCCTGCTGACAGGCTCTGATAGTTTGGGTTAGTTTGGGCTAGACGTGTGGCAATAATCTGCATCGCCGGCGTCGCGGGTATCTTCGCACGTGGCGTGTCATGCTTTCACAAGTAAAAGAATAAAACAACACTACGCATTTCTTCCGTCCGGGCCTCCGGCTCCGCGTGTCTTCTTCAGCGTTCGCACTGTGAAAGACAGCAGCAGACAATTCGATGCAGTTCCAGGTGGTAGGGTGGACCGACCCACTTCCAACGAGTACGCGTACACGAAGCTGTCGTAACCGAAGCGGGAGCACATGCGAAAGGTCCCAAAGCCCAAGCATGACGCAGATATCGAGAAACTGCAAGAGAGAAGAGAACCTGCCAGAACAGTTAAGGACGTGTTCATCGAACCGAAGAAGGGTGGCTTTTGCGGTAGCTCACGCGGGAAGCTGTTTTCCGTATCTTCTCAGGTTTCTTAAACCGTCCTGCCGCGTTTTTTAACCTGTGCCAGCCAAACCAGCGAGCACGGAGCTGCTACCGACAAACCCCTTCGCAGTTCGAGCGCGATTTTGACGTGGAGCACAGCAGCGACGACCCAGCCAAGCACTGGGAAAAGCTGCTCCAAGAAGTTCTTGACGGGGAGACGTACGTGGGCACTGCCGGGGAGCAAAATGCGTTCCACGTACGCGAGGGCGGGAGAAGCAGCTGCGCGAGTGCAACAGGGCCCACCGGGACCACTTTCTTGGTGTAGGCGAAGAACAAATCAGATGGTGTTTGTATTGTATTTGCCCCTCTACCTCTATATTTCCTCCCTTACCGAGAAACCCCTTCAGTTCGAGCGCGATTTTGACGCGGAGCACAGCAGCGACGACCCGGCCAAGCACCAGGAAAAGCTGCTCCGAGAAGTTCTTGACGGGGAGACGTACGTGGGCACTGCCGGGGAGCAAGATGCGTTCCACGTGCACACGGGACGCGAGGGCATGCGGGTGAAGCAGCTGCGCGAGTGCAACAGGGCCCTCCGGGACCACTTTCGGTCCGTCGCCGAATCCGCGGCGCCGCCCGATGATGTCGACAGGTGCACACGCGAGCTGATCCGGGCCACCCGAGGGCTGCAGGTGGCGCGTGCCGAGTTCCTTGCGGAGGGCCCCACGGCCGCGCTCGCCGGGGTCATCAAAAACCAGGACAACTGCGCACGGTATCATCGGATGTGGACCATGTTCGAAGAGGCGTTCGCAACAGGAGACTACTGGGACGCCATGCACCATCTGAACCGCCTCGCCATGTTCCTTCCCGACTGGTGGATCGCCAACGACGCTGCCAAATGGTACGGCGAGGACACATTGATACCAGGTATCTTTTTCGACCCCTTGACTTCCTGCGCGTAAACCTTTCGGGATGACTTCGCCAGCGCACACACGGCATGCCCCCATAAAGGAACCCTGAACATTCCCTAGACAGAAAGCCGCGATGCATGGAACAGGTTGTGCCATCACTCGGAGGACCGGTTTCTTTCACACACCGCTGGTTTCCAGTTCAACCCCGCCACGGGGCTGACCGCGTAGCTTGGCACCGATCCAATAGCCGTCCACCGGACACATCGAATGCGGTCGGCAAGAGTGTAGTCTGGATGCGGTAGTACGCGCTCATGTAGTATTTTACCCATTGAGATAGGCGTTTAGCCTGCTGGACGATACTGCATCTGTGTCTGCAGATGCTTGGTTTGCTCAGCGATTTGGACAAAAGTCTCAAGCTTCGTAGTTCATCCGTGCTAACCTGCATACTGCGGGAGCAACCGAAAACAAACTTTCGCCGAACCAAGTGACCCGAGACCGCGTCCACCCGTCTCAGACGGACCCTTCTTGACAGCACGACGCAGGAGCACAAACGAAGCTGGCTCTTCTGGTTGTGTCCTTGCCGTTGGCTCCCCAGGCCCATGGGGTTGCACGTGGGTCGCGATTCCCGGGAGACACGACCAAGAAGTTCCAGCGTGACACCCGGCTACTACAAGTCCGACCTCCAGAACCGATCCGTACGGGGTTCCTCCCCAACTTGATGCTGTATGCACGCACAAACGCACGCACGTCCGCCGAAATAATCCGCGCCTTCCGAGTATTTGAGGACTGACCCGTTCCCCCTGATCCTCGAATCAATCGATTCCATTTTGATCCGCAAACGCACGCAGGGATGACATTCAAGCAGCTCGAGGCGCGGGTGGACTTTCGAATCGGCGAATGCTGGGTGCACCTGGACCAGCCCGAGCAAGCTAGTAGGCTGTTGCGTAATGCAGCTGCCATGTACCGTCCCGCCGTCGATGCCGAGTCGCCGTTTCGGGTCCGATGCGAGCAAGTGTGGTGCTTGACGTATTTGGCGCGCATGGAGCTACAGCTGCACTTGTACGAGCCGTGCTTGCGGACGTGCGAGGAAGTATTGCAGCTCGACCCGGACGATGCTGAGGCTTACCTCAACATGTCGCAGGCTTTCGAATCACTCGGCAAAGTGCCCGAATCGATGGAGGCGCGCCGAATGTACGAAGACGTCTTCGAAAAGGACGCCAACGACCGCAGGGTGTCCTTGGTCTTCAACACGGCGACTAACCAAATGGAGCCGCGTTCTGTCCACAAGGACGAGCCGCTAGAGTACGTACTCGACAACACGGACCCCTTGCCGCTGCACCTGGCCTTGAAGGAAAAAGCTCTGCAGCGCCTGCGGCAGCAGTACATTGTCCGCGAAGTCACGCCCGGCAAGCACCCCTCGCCCCACACGGTGAAGGGGTAACTCTCCGGGTATTCGTTTATCGGCGCCCTGCCTCCCCCCCTTCCGTTTTCTGTCCCGGTTGGAGAAGGGGTGGGGGGTTGCGTCTGGCCCTCGTTATTCGTTGCCCGTACTTTCTCCAATAGATCGGCCCTGGACGGCGATAGGTGCTCACAGACACTCTCTCCGCGTGTATCCACCGCCTTTACCAACGTGTTGCAAACCAGTTGCCGAAAGCCACCCGGAAGCTTCTTCAAACAAACCGGAGCTGCAAGTGAATGACAGGCCCAAGTGCCAAAGCGTCGAACCTCTCCTGACTTTGCACGCCGAAGAAGAACGGCCGTTTTCACCCCACCCTATGCCACGCACCCCCTACACCTTAAGGTGTCACGACGGAGTGATACAAGAGCGTATAGTAATGCTGCTGCTGTTAAGAAGCTCTAATGCTAGGCTGCCAAGGTTCCCCAAGGTTTGCTGGGTATCAGCGTACGGCTGGTGTTTCGAAGACTGGGATAAACCCCTCGCATCAAGACATGGTATTGGTTCCTCGCAAGTAATCTCTTTATCGGGCACATCACCCCCAGAGCAATGCCCTTTGTGGGGGTTCTGCGAGGCTCCTGCAGAAAAGCTCTGGAAAGTAAAGCCTTTGGTAAACACCCGTTTCACCCGAGACAGTGAGCTGGAGTTCGAGGGTGAAGGCGCGCCAAAAATGATCTATCTTTGCTGCTATAAACTGAGGTTACACGACCCAATGGGCCCCAGTTTCTCGAATCTGAAGTCATAACACTCTTGACTTAGCCCGAGTGGTCCCCTACAGAAACCTTTCCGCACCCTCCCAGAAAAGTCCCGTTCGCCCGTGTGGGGTCTAGGTAGCACTACTCTTCCCGCACAGTAGTTACGTCACAAAGTCCAATTTAAAGTTACTCATAACAAAGTGTCATGGGATAAGCCGGCAGCCGCTGCTCGCCAGCATTATCACAGGGGCAGCCCTGAGATTACCCCTCTCAAGTAACACCACTGAACTACGTTTTAGCCACACTTTAACTTCGCCCTGCAGTTCATGCAAGGCGCATCGACGGCAAGGAGCACCTGAAACAGCACTGCTTGCAGAAGGACGTGCAGAAGAAGCAGGCGACTTACGCCGTCGCAGCAGAGTCAACGAAAGCGACGAAGGTCCTGTGCAGACGGCAACCTTTCTTAGTCGAACCCCACATTCTGGCTGGACCTGGCATGCATCGTGGCCTACAATGTGGTCGACAAGGATTAGTTTCTTCGCTGCAAATATTTTTGTGGGATGCAAACCAGCATCCCTGCCCACCATTTTTAAAAGACCAAGGACGGAAAGTGTTTTGAGTGGGGGGCGATGGACATGGCAAGGCGCGATCGAAGGCAAGGGACAGCTAAAACGGTGCTGCCTGCAGAAGGACGTGCAGAAGAAGCGCCGCCGCCGCCGAGACGATGAAGGCGATGAAGGTCCTCGACGAGATTTTGAAGACGAGCGATGATGCTCAAGCGATCCACCCATACTTGGCCGCGTACTGGTATCACAAAGCCAGACGTGCAGTGTGGGTTCTACGAGTCGAACGGCCTACCACGTGGTCGATATAGACATACTTTATCTTCGCTGCAGTGTTCGCGTGATGCAGACCAGCATCCCCGTGTTTCCCCTGCCCACCGTTTTGTAAAAGACCAAGGAAGGGAAGGGTTTTGAGTGGGGGGCAATGGATATTTACATGCAAGCCGCGCGCGCCATGCAGGGCGCGATCGACGGCAAGGGACAGCTGAAACGGCTCTGCCTGCAGAAGGACGTGCAGAAGAAGCGGGCGACCTACGCCGTTGCCGCCGAGACGACGAAGGCGATGAAGGTCCTCGACGAGATCTTGAAGACCAGCGGCTTCTACGAGTCGAACCCCACCTTCTGGCCGTGCCTGGCGCGCGTCATGGCGTACGACGTGATCTTCGGAACGGGGCTGAAGGGCAACTTGAAAACCGGGCAAGGCTACGCGGTTAAGAAGCACTCGTCGAAGATGAAGCGCACCCTCGAAGAGATCATGCGGAAGAAGAAGGTCGACACGCCGGCCCAGCTTGTCCAGGGGTCCGGTTCAGCCCCCAGGATCCCCGTGTACGTGAGAGTTAACACCTGCGTGACGACGGTCGACGAGGTGATCAAGCGGCTGGCAGCCGAGGGCTGGAAGCAGCTCAGCCAATGCGAGCCGAAGACGGTGCTGTCCATCGGCCCGGCGCCCGCTTCGAAGCGGGGCCGCACCCCCGACGCCCCGGAAGTCGTGACGCAGGGCAAACCCGGCAAGAAGAAGCGGAAGCTCGCCGACGGCACCGCGGAGGACGCCGACGACGACAAGAAGAAGAAGAAGAAGAGCAAGAAGAAGGCCAAAAAAGAGCAGGAAGCCGCCGAAGCCGACCCGACGCCGGACCACGACGGCCGGAAGGTGTTCTACCGCGACCCGATCCTGACGTCCCTGCTGGTGTTCCCGCCGTATGCGAAGTTCACCCTCGTCAGCAGCGCGGTGGTAAAGACCGGCCAGGTGGTCATCCAGGACAAGGCGTCGTGCCTGCCGCCGTACCTCCTGCTCCACTGCCTCGAGATGCAGTCGCTGCTCGAGCGCAACAGCGACAAGCCGTCCATCGGGGGCACGCACCTGGGCCCCGTCATGGACGCCACGGCGGCCCCGGGCAACAAAACGACGCTGCTCGCTGCCCTGTCGCGCAACCGGCGGCCCATCTACGCCGTCGAGCGCGACGAGGAGCGGGCGGCGACGCTCAAAACCCGCCTCACCCAGCTCAAGGTCGGCCCCAAAGTGGAAGTCCTCGTGAAGTCGTTCCTCGACGTGGACCCCCTGCAGGAGCCGTACTGCAAAGTCGAAGGCATCCTGCTCGACCCTTCGTGCAGCGGATCCGGGATCGTCGACCGTATCGAGCCGAAGTCGCAGGCGCTGGAAGACAAGGTGAAGCGACAGACCGAAGAGAAGGACCGTCTCGTCAAGCTTGCAGACTTCCAGACCCGCATGCTTCTGCACGCCGCGGAGTTCCCCAACATCCGCCGGGTGGTCTACTCGACGTGCTCGATCCACCGGGAAGAGAACGAAGACGTCGTATCCGCGTTCCTCTCGCACGACGACATCAAAGGCAAGTGGGGCGTCGCGGACATCATGCCCGGCACCTGGGCCACCCGCGCCCTCCCCGTCTTCCAGGACGCGCAGCACTGCATCAGGTCTGCCACCCCCCCCTGAACCCCCCCAAAAGCTAGCCCCAACGAGGCGCCTAAAGACTGCGCTCTCAGCGAAATGGCGATCTGCCCCCTCCTGTGATCGGTGTCGGTCACAGGAGGACGTTGGGGGGAGTGGGGAGGGCAGTATCACGCCACTATTACAGTGTACGGTGGGAACTGCAGAAAAGCGCGTGACTGGATGAGCAGACACACCACATATTCGTGAGGAGGGGGTTGTTGGGTTATAAGCAACAATCTGTGGCGATGATCCGCATCGCCAGCGTCGCGGTTATCTCTTCGCACGTGATGTGTCATGCTTTCGCCTCTTCAGCTCGTCTTGATCGTCACGCTCAGGCGCACGCTTGGTGCTTCGCTTCTCTGTCGACCGCTCATCCAGCTTCATCTGTTACGGCGCTCGGGTGATGGCCGTGTGAAGTGGTCGGGGGGTTGAGCTGGAGCTTCCAAGACTCTATTATACATCCCCGTTCACGAGTAAGCAAGTTTTATCCCTTCCCTGCCCGATGGTAGATAGTAGTCATTTCTGATGGCGTGGCGAATTACATCCGCCAGTTCCAAACCTGCGGCTGAAACAGGATGCATACTAAAGTGAGACACCGATCAACCGGCACGCAAAAGCAAAAACGAAGCGCCCGTCTTCAATAGGCATTTTGGCTATCGTCTGACGCCACTTCTCTTCCGATACAACGATGAAGCTATGCCTAGCAGTGAGAAGGGGGAGGTGGTCTAACGTTTACTCTAAACAAACTTGCGCAGGTGCACGCCGCAAAACGATGCGACGAACGGCTTTTTCGTGGCGGTGCTAGAGCGCATTCCGAAGAAAAAGAAGAAGAACAAGAAGAAGAAGGCGAAGCAGACCGACGCCGAATCAGACGACGATGACGATGCCGAGGAGCCCACCAAGGTGGCGGTCGCCGTGGCAGAACCTGTCGCAGAAATGGCGGAGGGCGAAGCAGAAGAAGAGTTCGAAGAGTTTGAAGAGTTTGAAGAAGTAGAAGAAGAAGAAGAAGAGGAAGGCGAAGAAGACGACGGGAAAGAAGTAGAGGTCACCATTGAGGACCCTTCCGTGGTCCAGAAGAAGGCAGCCGAGCCCGAGGCCATGGATGAAGACGAAGAGTGCGAGGAGTTTGAAGAGTACGAAGAAGTCGAAGAAGAAGAAGAAGAAGAGGAAGAAGAACCCTGAAACCCGAAATGGGGATAACCCATTTGTTTGACCCCCCCTCTGTTTCGACACGGGCCCACGGCCGCTGCTCCGGCTGGTGCTCTTGAGGCGTCTCTGGAGCGCAGTATGAGGCGCACACCGCGAACGACCGGCCGACTGCAGATGTGCGTGGCAATGCGAGCCCGCGGCTCCGCTAAAAAGCGGGTTCCAGAGCTGGTGCAATGTGTGCAAGATTAACGTGCCCGCATGGTTCCGTGTGGAGCGCATCGCGTCCACACCAGAGGATCGCCGAAGGGAAAATCGCACGCAATCTGACGGCCATTTGTATCTCGTTGGTGGGACACCGGCAAGTGTCCCACCCTTCAGATGGTCCGGAGACAAGCTTCAGCCTCTCGTGAACGCGTCTCCTATGCGTCCCAGCTGATTGGAAAAAAGACTGCGCCGCGGTTTAGCGGGCACACGTGTTGACCATCGGGCGTCCGAAACGCGTCTGAAACACCCACCCGGCACGTGCAGCCACCTGACAAACCAGACTCACACCGCTGTCCCGTCTGCAGTCACTCAGGTTCCGCGCTGATGATGGTCCGCCGTATGTGTCCGTGGTTTAAAGGACCAGTGCGGTGTTGAGCACATACCCATTCCAAGCACGTTCTTGCAATCCCCCCGGTACACCACATGATGGTGAGACATTCTTACGGCGGTCGAACATGACCTATTCCCCTTCACTGTCCCGTCCTCTCTGCCACCCCTCCCTTCCCTCGCCCCTCCGCTCTGTTCTCTTGCTGCCTTCTCTTGCTCACACCGGTTGTCACGATCATTCATCAGCTATTCCTCCGCATTGTTTGCCTTTCGAAAGGGGGAAAAAAGAAACAAAGGACCCCTCTGTCTCTCCGATTGCCATCACAAAAAAAAAAAAACAGGGTGTTTTCCTTCTTTGTTTTTGGCTCCGGCATTGCTGCGTCGTGCGAGAGTAAGCCTCGCCGCCTGTTTGCGGTTGCAGGGCGGCAGTGCCTATTATGAGCGCCACAGCCAGCTGTTCCACGGGATCAGGACGCCACCTTTGCGAGTTGCGGAGATAGTCTTGTAGGAGATTTTGCTCGCATGGACCGAAGATTTTAAAATACCAACCTTCTCATCCACATAGAACGCCACACCGCAACAGACTACCAAGACACACGCCTACATGCACAGCCATAAATGAGTGGGTGCATTTCTATGCCGCAGCCAGAAAGGCTGTTCCACGAGGGGGTGACTGGCGCCCCCTTCGCCCCCCCCTCTTTTGTGAGTTGCGGAGATCCTGCAGGAGCTTTTGCTCGCATGGACGGTCTACCGAAGACTTTTGAGGTACCTTCTCATCCACATATAACGCCGCACTGCAACAGACTACCAAGGCACACACGTACATGCACTGCCACCAGCAAAAATGGGTGGATGCATTTCTATACCATGTGCCACAAAGGAACCCTTTCGACGTTCCACGAGGGGGTGGCTGACGCCGCCTTCGTCCCCCTCTTCGCGAGTTGCGGAGATTGCTGGCCTCGACGATCAACGGGAGACTTTAAACTACCGACGTTCTCATCCACAGAATAACGCTAGACTGCAACAGACTACCAAGACCTGCGCGCACTGCCACCAGCCAGAATAATTAGGGGTGCATGCTGATACCATGTACCACAAAGAAACAGAGACTTTGACCCCCCGGACTCTCGGAGCGGACAACATCTAAACCGATAACAAATCCAGGCCATGAACATTACCGCAAAGAAAAGCTGGCGTTAGCCACCTGCTTGTTTCGTCCTCTATTTTCTTCTTTTTTTTTTTTTCTTTTTTGCCGAGCGGACGCAACCTGGGGCCACAACCGCCCAAATAAAAAAAGCAGTAGAGTAGGCCTTTCCTTCGAGATCTGCCGTTCGTCGCTTGATCCATCAAGTTTCCTCTCTCCTCTCTCTCTCCTCACTTTCTTTTTGGGCTTAGAAAGAAGAAACAATAATAACGTCAACACAAGACACACCCACACACAACTCATACACGCTCAGGCAACACCTCAGGCGTGTCGCGGCGAAGAGAACAAGTAAGAATCACCGGTCAGAAAGAACTCCAACGCCAGCTCGGGCACGACAGCGCCACGTGCGCTTTCCACCTTGCTTTCGCTTGGGGGGGGGGGGGTTCCTTGTCGTGCAAACAAAGAACACTCCGCTGCCCACGGCGTCCCGGCGGCAACTCGGAATCTCAACGAGCTTCCACTGCGAAAGGAAACGGACTTCTGTTCACGGGGAAGGGGTCAGGTGCACCACGTATTTCCACCCCCCCGAGTGTACCGACCCGAGAGCGACCGAGAAGACGAAATAAGCTGCGCTAGAAAGTGAACACAGCAACACCGCATCAACCGGGCGTGTCGCCGGGGTCAACCATCGAACAGAACACGAAGGCGCATCCGCGCGAAAAGGGGGGGGCTATTCTACCCACGGTCCCCGGACCGCAGCCTGCGTCTGCCGTCCTCGCGGCTAAACCGCTCCTTTCGAAAAAAACGAAGAATCGCCCCCCAAAAAAGTGGCCCCCCCCCCCCCCTCGCACTTCTTCCGTCCGGTTCACGGAGGTCGTGCGTAGTCGTAGACATTGTCCACCGGGAGAGACGCCGAAGACAAAAAAAAAGTAGAAAGAAAGAGAGAGAAAAGAGAGTAAGAGAACGAAAAAAAAAAAAAAAAGAAAACGCGAGAGCTCCACCCCGCCCACTCCCCACTTGCGCTGTTTGGCAGGGAGGCCGCGGCTTCAAAGGACCGAAGCACAGCGCAGACGGGACCAGTGCGGTGTTGCGCACATATCCACCCCAAAAAGCACCTTCTTGCAACCCCCTCCCCCTCTCCCTTGCGCTCTTTGGCCGGAGGCCGTGGCTTGGAGGACCGAAACACGGCGCAGACGGGACCAGTGCGGTGTTGAGCACATACCCCTTCCAAGCGCGCTCTTGCAACCCTCCCCTTGCGCTGTTCGGCAGGTGGAGGCCCCGCAAAAAATGGGGTCCCTCGAAGAGATCCGGAAAGCGATCCGGGCCGTGCTGCAGGAGGTCGGCGTCGAGTTGGAGGGCGAAGCCGGGCTGGACGCGAAGGCGGCGCGGCACCGCGCCGCCGCGGCCCGCGGCGGCGGCTGCCGAGGCGAGGAGGCGTGGCGGCCGGCGCCGCCGCGCCGGCCCGCCGACGACGCGGTGGCGGCGGCCGGAGGCTTCGCGGGCGCGAAGCCGTCGCTCGCCGTTCGGAACAAGCGGCTCGTGCTCACCCCACGTGACCCGCGCCCCGCAGAAGCCCGGCGGCAACTACCCGCAGCGGCGGGGCTCCCGGCGGCGGTGGAGGAGGAGGAGGATGAGGAGGAAGATGGGGATGGGGTCTGCGGGAGTCCGGGGCTGGAGGTGCCTTGTCAGCGTGCGCGGCAGAAGCGGTGGTCGTGTCGGACGTCGAATGCGACGAGTTTGTCGTGGGGGTTTTTCAACGGCGACGACTGCGCGAAGGCGATGTGCAGCGTGTCGGAAGTCGCGTTCCCGCTGACTTCGACGCACCGATCGTCCGGCGCGTCGCTGCCGTACCAACCGGAGCGGAGAGCCGCCGACGGCAACCGGCCCTCCCCCGCAGCCGGCGACCTGCTCGGATCCTGGGCCGGCGCGTGCAACCGGCTGCCGCAGCCGCCGCCGGCCGCGAGGCCGACCGTGCACAAGGCGGCGCCCCGCCAGACCATGAGGCCCAAGGACATGCTCTTGACCTTCCCGTCGCCCGCGCCCAAGCAGCCGCTCTATCCGCCGCAGGTGTGCTTCTGTCTTCTTTTTTGTGAACGCACCGGCTTTGAAGGAAATACTCGAGGAAGCAGCCAGTTGCGAAAGATCAAAGGAGGTAATTGTGCTGGTAGCCCACACGAAACACATATTAAGCTGGGTTTAGTGGCGGGCGTAAGCGTTCGATAAAAAGACCCACTTACAAAAGTTGTAGTTGTGTTGTTTCGAAAAGAAAACAAAAGAGCGTTTTGCCACCTTACGCGGTGTCACGGGATGTTTGGCAGCCGCTGCTAAACATCAGTGCATGCTAACCCATGTGGTTCATTGTACTTAAAAGAACTCAATGCTAAACAACGTTAACGTTAGCGATCTGGGGGCCGAAGAATCCGAAGCGCTCCTCGGAAGTAGTCTTGGGAGTCCTCGAAAAAGCCCACTTGACGCACCCTGCGACGGCGACGGCGTACCGAATAACCGCGGATTTCTACAGCGCCTGTGGGAGACTGCCGCACCTGATGCCGCTGATGACGGAAGTCCGGCGCCTATACGGCGAACGAGTGACCGCAGCCCTTGGCCCGGTGGGAACCGCGGTAAGGCACGGCCTGCAACCCTGCGGCCACACGTGGAACGGCGGCCCGCCGTCGTCCGTCGACCTGGACGGAGCTGCACTCCGACCCCTGGCAATGTCCGCCTCCGAGCGAAATCACATCATCCGCGTACAAGCGCTGATGGCAGAGATCCTGGCGGAGCGGGCGCGCCGGGCCAACGTTAAATGGCTAGAACGAAAGGCGGCGACCCCCTGGGAGCGCTGCGCGCAGATGCCAACGGCGTAACGCGAGTTCCCGTTCCGGCGCATCGCCCCGGCCTGGGCGTGGCTACGCTACTGGGACGAAAGGACATTCCTGGCAGCGATCGACTGGCTCTCGGGCCTCGAATGGTCACATGGCAGCGGTAGAGGCAGCTATCGACTTCGAGCTGTTCTCGGGCCTCGACATAGGCACCTAGCAAGGCGGCCAAGACGCATCGGGAGAAGGCCAACGGGATGCGCTGCATGTTGAGCGCAATCAACAAGCTGGCCGTGCAACAACAACTCGGCAAGTGCCTCCCTGGCGACTTCAAGTCGCGAACGACAGCCTTGTCGTTCATAGGCCTGAGCAGCGTACCCGGCTTCCAGCCCCGGCCCCGCCACCGCATGCCCGAAACCGGGCCGACCATCATGCAGCAGGTGAAAACCGGCTACGGCACAGCGCCGGCGTACCCGCCCGAGCGGACGGACAGAGCGCGGCGATGGGTAATCCCCAGAGCGCCACTGGCCAACCCGGATCCCCTGCACCTCCCACACGCAGTGCCGGAGGCGACGAAGAATGCCCCCAAGTGCGCTACCCATCACAAAGGGAAGTGCGCAGTCTGTCGCGCACTCGGGCACCACCACGGCCCTACGGTGGAGGCATGTTGCCGACACCACCACACCGACAACGACGGCTTACCTCCGGCGGTCTGCGACCGGCACCGCATGACGAGATGCGTGGAGTGCAACACGCCAACAGCGTGCTGCAAGGCCGGCCACCATGACTGCCGCGAACACGCCCGCGGTCCGTGTGACGACTGCCGCGGCTTACCGACGCTAGCGGAACGGCGGCCGTCAGCCTGCTGCAAAAAGGGCCACCACGTGCCAGAGCCCCCGAAGCCAGCCCCCGCTAAGCCGAAGCCAACAACGCCGCGGAAGAAGGGCCGACAGAAGCCGACGACACCACCGCGCATGAAGAGGACGCGTCAAGCGTCCCCAAAGGCGGCCAAGATGGCGAAAAAGCACGCTCCGACCGAGCCGGCCCGAGCGACACCACCAAGAAAGGGGCAGAAAAGAGCCCGACTCCCGACACCACCGAATGACCCGGCGGGAAAACCCGGAAAAAAGCACGCGGCGCGAAAGCGCAACATTTCGAGAATGGAGCTGGATATCACCAGCCCTGCCACCTCGACTTCATCCTCATCCATGTCAGGATCGCCCCCTCGAGCGACTGCTTCGGCAGGACAGCCGGCGCGAAAGCGCAACAAACGAAGAATGGAGCTGGTTATCACCAGCCTATTATCACCGTTCTCGCCCGCTTTGAGATCGTCCTCGTCGTATTCAAAAAACCCTAGCCTATGACAATTGCAAGCTTACCCCTGTGGTACCTGCATTTCAAGTTCACACTGCTAAACACTTTTAAGACAGTGCATGCTAATCCATGTGGTTCGTGTACTTAAAAGAACTCAATGCTAAACAAACATACCATGGGCGGCGCCGAAGCTTTACCAGCTTCGGCTGACACCATTTGCGCACTTAACCATGGTTAAGAAGACAACTGAAAGCACAGACACAAAGATAGCTCAAGGCATTTGCAAAATAACATGAAATGCCTCTAGACAAAAACCCGTTTTCACATTTCTCCCCTCTGGCCTCCCCTCGAAGTAAGCACAAGGCAGGCCCTCGAGTATTTTCGCTCGTTCGGTACTGACAATATCTCTTGCGGGTTGCTCTTCAATGTATTGCGCAGGCTAAGAAGACGTAGGCACCAGCGTGTCTTGGGGGTTGCTCAGCATTCCTAACCGTGAAAATGAAACACGGCGAGCCGGCAAGCGGGATCGGTCAACCGGCATGCACAAACAATCCGAAGCCCCTGTCTTTTCTAATACCGTAGTCGTACAACAAGACGCACCGGAAATAAGACGCGCCGGAAATAAGATGACCGTACTGCGAGCTCCGGGGGAAGGGGTGTGGCTTTCCCCCGGGAGTACTTTGGAGGTTCTGCTCATAGTTTCTGCCAAACACGAATACACGGTATCCCCCCCCATGGGACAAGATTCTGCCAAACACTAATACACGGTATCCCCCCATGGACAAGATTCTGCCAAGCACTAATACACGGTATCCCCCTCCATGAGAGAAGATTCTGCCAAACACTAATACATGGTATCCCCCTCCATGAGATAAGATTCTGCCAAACACTAATACACGGTATCCCCCCCATGGGACAAGATTCTGCCAAACACTATTACACGGTATCCCTCCCCATGAGACAAGATTCTGCCAAACACTAAACTACGATTTCCCCCCCATGAGAAGCAAGATTCTGCCAAACACTAAACTAAGCTTCCCCCCCCATGAAAGGCAAGTTTCTGCCCAAATACTAAACTACGCTTTCCCCCCCCAAGTGAGAGACAAGATTCTGCTCAAACACTAAACCAAGACTTAACCTTCCTCCACGCAGGTACCCGCAGGCGCTGCTGCCCCGGAAGCGGCGCAGGAAGCCGGGCGCCCGCCGAGGCACCTGCAGGCGGAGCACCAGCCGCGCGCCTCGACCGCGCCCGAGCGGGCTTGCCGAGAGGGCGGGGCGAAGGACGGCTGCCGGTCGCCGCCCCGTAGCGGCGGCGGCGGCGGCGCCGCCGCGAGCCGGCAGCGGCGGGCGCGGTACCCGATCAGCCTGGCCGGGTTCACGTTCGCGGACCCGGAGCCGCCGAGGGCTGCGGGCGGCGGCGCCGCGTCTTCGGCCCCGTCCTCGCCGTGGAACGGCGAGCGCGGCAGCTGCGGCGCGTCGCTTGAGCTGTTCGACGGGCTGCGTGGGCTGTCCATCGGCCGCCGGCCGTTCCACAGCGACAGCGAGTCGTCGCAGGAGCCGCCGAAGGACGCGCCTTCAGACGAGAACGATAGCGCCTCTGCCGACGGCAGAGGCGACGATCGCCGGTTTTCGAGCGACGGTTCATCCTCCGTCCGAAAAGTGCGAGTCATGCTTCCGGAAGCACCACGCCCCCCCGGCAAATGCGTCTCCGCGTCTCCTGCACCGGAAGCAATCGACGGGGGCCTACTGAACGAATTGCTCGCCGCGTGCGAAACCGACCCTCCGCAGCATCCGGCTGGCCCTGAGAAGGAGCCGCGGAGAAATGTAGACCAGCCGGGGGCAACTGCCGGCGCAGCCGCGGCGCCGTGCACTATCCAAATTGTGCTGACGTGTCCGTCAGCGTCGGCGGGCGCTGCGCCGCCGCCGCCGGCAGAGCAGCTGCAGCCCGACGCCGGCGCCGGCGCCGGCTCGCCCGGCCCCGGGCAAGCCGCCGCCGACCGCGTGGGGGCCGCCGAAAAGGGGCAGGCCGGCGGCGGAGATGCACTCGCGGATGAAAGTCCCGTTGTGGCACCCGACAGGAGACGGTCCTCCGACCGTGCGAGCACCGCGCCCTCGGAAGAAATGCCGCCTGTCGAACACGACAGGAGGCGTTCAGCCGATCGTGTAGGCAGAGAAGCAATCGCCGAAGACAAGCCGCCTATCGCACACGACAGGAAGCGTTCAGCCGATCGTGCAAGCAAAGAAGCACTTTCAGCAGATCATGCAGGCAGAGAAGCACTCACCGAAGACAAGCCTCGTATCGCACACGACAGGAAACGCTCAGCCGATCGTGTAAGCAGAGAAGCAATCGCCGAAGACAAGCCGCCTATCGCACACGACAGGAAACGTTCAGCCGATCGTGCAAGCAAAGAAGCACTTTCAGCAGATTGTGCAGACAGAGAAGCACTCACCGAAGACAAGCCTCGTATCACACACGGCAGGAAACGTTCAGCCGATCGTGTAAGCAAAGACGCACTTTCAGCCGATCGTGCTGGAAAAGAAGCACTCACCGAAGACAAGCCTCGTATCACACACGGCAGGAAACGGTCAGCCGACCGCGCAAGCAGTGCGCCCTCTGAAAATATGCCGCCTATCGAACACGACAGGAGGCGCTCCGCCGATCGTGCAAGCAGAGAAGCACTTTCAGCCGATTGCGCAAACAGAGAAGCACCCACGGAAGCCATCGCACACGACCGGCGACGGTCAGCCGACCGTGCGAGCAGGAAACTATCTACGGAGGCAAAGCACCCCACCACCGCGTCCGACAGAAGACGGTCAACCGAGCGCGCAAACAAAGAGGCCCCGGCGGAAGAAAAAGCCGCTGTTCCGCACGACGCGAGACAGTCACCCGATCGTGCAAGCAAAGAAGCACCGACTGAGGAAAAAGTGTCCATCGCCGACGACCGTCGGCGGTCAGCCGACTGTGCAAATGAAGCGCCCAAGGAAGACACACCCCCCATTGCACTCGACAGGAGACTGTCAGCTGACCGTGCAAGCGGAGAATCACCGACAGAAGGCCAACCGGTCTCGACTTCTCCCCCGCAGAAGCCCCGGAAAGAAGTTGTCATTACGTCATCCCCGAGCCGCGAGGATCTCCAAAGCCGTGTTTCTGCGCGGCGTTGCACCTCGTATACCGATGGGTTTCTGAAGACTATGGAAGCCTTCAAGTCCGACACAGGCAGGCGTGAGTCGGACGAGGGGAATTCGGTCAACTCCAACACGCCGTCCACCGAATCCTTGGGCGACAAGTCCTCGACGCCGCAGGACGAACCGAAGCACGTGCGCATCCTTCTCCCGCCGTCCGACCGGAAACCGTCCGGCGAGCTCCAGTCGATCCTCTCCCCCGTCAACAAGCCGGCTTCCCCGGCCGACGAATCGCGCCACGTCCGCATCCTCCTCCCGACCACTGACCACCACCCGGTGCACCCCGCGGAGCAGCCGCTGTCGCCCTTCACGGGCTCTCTCGCCCCCCACCCGCCTAGCCGCATCGTCGTGCCCGGCGCTCCGGACGGCGAGCCGAAGTGCTTGTCCCCGCCGATGCACGGCAAAGGCGCGAGCCCGAAGGACGACGGCATCGAGCCCCCGCGGGAGAAAAAGGAACCTACCCTTCCAGAGGAGACCGCCGCGCAGCCCCAAGAGCCGTCGCTTGTCGACATGTGCTCTTCTCCCGCCTGGGAGGCCGTGCAGGGCGGCGTCCAGCTCGTGCGGCAGGCGCACTGCGAGCGGATCGAGTTCGACCCGGCGGCGAACGCGTGGTCCCGGAAATCGGTCGTCTGCTCCATCTCCCTCGTCGAGGACCGTTCGGAGCTCGCCCTGCAGGGGCAGGCCCGGATGTCGCGCGTTGTCCTGCAGTACGCCGAGCGCCCCCTCCCCGGCTCGAGCGGCCACCGCAGCGAGCTGCCGCGGGACCTCCCCGTCACGGCGACCGTCCTGTACCAGCCCCTCCCCTCGGCGCCGCCGGCGTCGACCCTCTTCGAGTGCTGCGCACTCGAAGCCTTCGCCCGCCCCCCCGTCTCGGTGCCGCCTCCGGCGAAGCCCGCGTACGCGGCCCACGGGGCCAAGGCCAGCCAGGTGCCCGCGAAGCGGCCGCCGACCGACTACAAGCCGTGCCCCCGCCACGGCAAGCCGCCGCAGCCCGACCCGGCGCCCGCGAAGGCGCAGCCGGCGAAGCCGGAGGAGGCCGCCGCAGCCCCGGTTGCAGACGAGCCGCCGCCCGGTTCGGAGCCCGACGCACCGGCGCCGGAGGCGGTCGAAAGCGGACGGGGAGAAGAAGACCCAATTTGTTCCAATCAGGGCAGCCCGCCTGCCCAGCCGGCGTGCAGCCCCGCACACGCGCCGGCCGCGCAGCCAAAGGCGCCCCCGCCGACCCCCGCCGCCGCACCCCCCGCGAAGGCGTCGGCGTTCCGGGAGCTGACCGAGGACCAGTACCGGGCGAACGTCGCGTCGTACGCGGTGGCCGCCGACTTCGGCCGCGCGTGGAACGAGGCGGTGCCGGAAGCGGCGCTGCAGTTCACGAAGCCGTCCCTCGTCTTCGCCCCGGTGCCGCCGGCACCTGGCGCGCCGGCCGATGCGCCGGCCGCCCGGCAGATGTACCGGATCGACCTCCCTTGCGAAGACGGGGGTCTGCCGTGGTTCAGCGAGGGCCAGTCTGACCAGGCTGCGGCTTCGTCGGCGGACCAGGGCGAGGACACCGTCCCATTCTACGGCGTCCCGTCGGCGTCTGATGACGCGGGGCTCCACCGGCTATGGAAGGGCGACAAGAAGGTCCGCAGGGGCGATCCCGTGGGTGAGGGGGGCATCCGGATCGAGGAGGTGATGGAGGCGTTCTCCCACTTCACCTTCTGCAAGTCGTCGCGGGCGCTCATCGTCGTCGTGAAGCGCTTCTACCGCGACACGGTCGTCGACGCCGACGTCGTGCTCGTCGCGAACGACAAACGGGCGAACCACCTGCCCTTCGGCCGGTTTCAAGTCGCGCACTTCTTCCGGAAGCACCGGTGCGGCCGCCTGTGTCGGCATTTGAACCTCCCTCGCGTGAGCCTCGCGTCCCTCTTCACAAATGGCACCTTATAGTGGGACTTCCACAGGCGTGCACACTATGCTTCTCGTGCCTGCTGTATCGCGGATCGAAGCGTTTCGTGCGAATTGCCTGAAGTTACACAGGACAGAGAACAACAGGCTACCCACGACACTATGCCTCGCGCAAGCAAGCCGTATCGCGGACCGAAGCGTTTATCTGTTTACTGCTTGCATCCGCTTGTCACTCGCAAACTTTGATGTCGACGACCTTGTCTCCTCAACATGACGAAAACGGTGTGAGATACAGTGAGTAAACAGTTCAGCCCGCGATATGGCTTGCTCTCGGCTGTTGTCATCGCTGCTGAGAAACTTCAAGGCTATGCTACCCCATGCTACACAGGTGTAGATATGTGGACACATCCGCTGCGAGGACGACCTCGACACAATCTCGTGGTCTGGGGCGGGCGGGATATCTTCCTATTTCAGCAGCTCCTGAGGAGTGGTATCAGCACGTAGTAGCTACATACACGACTTAGGTGTACCCTTTTGGGGCCACAGACGGCACTACATGTGTACATACGCATCCATTACGGCGCAGGTGTAGACCCACAATCATCTGCCATTCGTGGTACACAGCACTCTCTGCGGCCGCACCTTTAGCGGCATCTCGCTGCTGCGAGTCTCCTCTCTTTGACTGCCTGGAAACGGGCACAGATTGATGTTGCGCCTACTCGCAGTTCAAACGATTGTCGACTAGGTAGCCGGAAGTATCTCAACATAGTGTTTTGCTCGAAGACGTGTTCCATGAAAGGCTTCCTCTACCGAATGCTACCTCCGACTGTGATTCCCGGCGTTTTCCCGCTGCTCTGACGCAGAGGGATCGGATTGCGCCATGTAGTACCCCTCAATTCGATCAAGCAACCAGCTCGCGAGAGCTCTCAATGAATGTAGTCGCGCTGCAAGTGATTACCCTCAAACAAACACACAAGTTTTAATGATAAGCCGCAAAGGTTTCCGAGCACGGATATTCCGCAGGGCTTAGAGTACTATATTTGCGGCAATACTTGCGCACGCCGCAGGGACCCGACGGGTCCCACTTCCTTCCACCTTTCTGGGATGCTCGGCTTGCTTTGACGTGAGTGAAGCTGCTTCTTTTTCGCCTTCACGCCCGCTCATGTCCCTCCTCGTGCCTGTTTTGTTTTTGTTTTTTTTACGCTGGGATGCTTGCGAGGGGATTGCTTTCTCGCGTCGTTTCCCCCTACCTCCCCCGTCCGCGCTGTCAGGGGCACTCTGGCTGTGAAGTGCTACGAGCAGCCAGCTGAGTGAACCAGGCTCGCGCCGCTGTCGCGTCTGCCGACTTCCGCGCTGATGGAGATGCGCTCAAATCTCTACCAGTGCTCCTTTTCACTGGGGTTTTGTGTTTGAGACGGCTCGGACCTATTCGGGTTGTTTAAGCTTCTGTTGCGAGACGGCTTGCCGGTTGCCTCAGTTTCGCTCGGATCGACCATGATAGGAATGGGTTGAAGAGGTACGTCGTCAGCGAAAGTTATCGGCGTCTTCGATGGTCTTCTTGAGCCCGGTGGCGGACTGAAACACGGCGCGGATAGGACCTTTCCAAGCACGCACGGTGAACTCCAGGCGGGTGGGTGTGTGGAGCCGAACCGAGAAAAAGCTTGGCGACTCGCGCCTTTCGGGTGCGGGTCGAGTGTCGCCCCGTATTGCTCCCTCACCACACCCGAACTGCAACACTTTGCGCACGCCTCTTGAGGGACTGACCCCTCTATCATATTTTTAACATAAGCGCCAGCTTGAAAGGAAATGCTCGACGATGCTGCCCGACAAAGAACAGAAGGGATCCCAAGTGCTGCAACTACCGAACCACGTGTTGAACGGACGTGAGGTCATGCGGGTCTACCCCTACACGACAAATCACACAACAGGTCAAAAGTCCTGAGTGAGAAAACAACACACGGTGGTGTAAGCGAAGAACAAATCAGATTGTGTTTGTATCGTATTTGCCCCTTACCTCTATATTTCCCCCCTTCCATTCGGAGTCGAAGCAGCTACGTCGAGTATTTTCACCGCGGGGTGTTGTGCGCCCTCGTTCTTCGTCCCGGGTTTCGCTCGTGAACGCAAGCTATGAGCTCTAGGGGGTGATGTGGCAGGAGCGTGGTTGTTAAATGGTGTCCCTCGGCGCAGTGTTTATTTCGATTGTCCAGGGTGCCTTGCAGACCGATCGCAGTGTCTAGTCGAAAACCTTCATGCCCTTCCAGTCCGATCCCCAGCTACCGACCAGCTGGAGGTCAGCGTGCGCTGTAAATGCAACATGATGGGCCCATAGTTACTCCCGCCGTTTACCCGCGCTTGACCTGATCTCTCAGCGTTGCCATTCAGGGCACTGGGCAGAAGCCACATTCCACTCGCCACCGCTATGATGAAGCGAAATGCTATGGTTTAGTTAACCAGTTGGATTCCTCGTGTTCGTAACAGTTCCAAGCTGACACTTCATTCTCCACCCCGGAGTCATAAGGATTTTGGGAGACACCTATGAGTTCGTAGGACAATGCGAGGCCGCAGACACCTTGTTTGCAAGACACATCGCAGCGCACGATTCGTGGTCAGGACCTTGGTCCTAACCCGCCGGCGCTAAGATCCGAGCAAAATAATGGAGGAAAATGAACGAAAACGGGCATCCTGTCCGAGGGTTCGGTTCTTTGTTTTGACTCAGTGCTCGTGCGAAGGTATTGCGTAACAGCTATTCGTGTGGCCTTCTCGCAGCGCGCTTGTCATTTGTTGTGAAAGGGCGAACGGCGTACTGGTGGTTTCGAAACCAGGGTAAAATAAAGAGCCAATAAACGCTAGAAAACAAGTCGGGAGGTCGATGAAACCGGCACAGGCAAAACAAAACGAAGCGCCTGTCATTTTCTTTTGGAAAATATAACGTACATGAACAAGCTATGCGGGCCCAGCTTGGCCATGAAGCGAACGCGACAACTTGCTCGGGATCCCTTTGCGTGGACCAGCCGCGACATTATCTAGTACTAATAATCTTGCCGGTTGCCCCGCAATGAATCGCGAAGACTGAACATAAAAAAGACGTAGCCAGCTTGTTTT
Source organism: Diplonema papillatum (assembly GCA_030068145.1). NCBI lineage: Eukaryota > Euglenozoa > Diplonemea > Diplonemida > Diplonemidae > Diplonema > Diplonema papillatum. Next base: position 430,475 of record JAPJBO010000052.1, read on the forward strand.
AATTGGTCAGAACTCCTCGAAATGCAACAGGGTAAAACCAAGTGGAAACCGATCAACCGGTCCACACAAACAGGAGGTGCGGAGAAATGAGGACTCCTCTACGGTACCTCAAAGTCCAGAAGTACCAGGGTAAAGAAAAGAAGGCTCAGAATACCGTCACCAAAGGCACGAGAAGGCACGAATGAAAGATGTTGTCGATAAAGAATACCACAGTTTTGTTTCATTCCCTCACTTTTTTTTGTTGTTTGCGCAACCTGTTTGAAGCTAGTTGCGACACAACCACCCACCACACCGCCACCTTAAAATAATGACAGGCGCCCTTGTAATCATACAGAGCCCCAGAGGCTCCGGGGAGAGCACACGTCACACACTGCACGCACCCTCCTTCTTCGCAGTGAAGAGATCCGAACCTCCCTGACTGTTCACGACGGAGTAAAAACTTTCACTCTAAACACAAGTCCATCCCCTAGAACACGAGTCCGATTTCACGGCGTTGGGAAAAACCACATTTATTCCCGTTTTCACAATTCTTCCCCTTCCCATTTTGACTCCCAGCTCAACAGTCAACCGGAGACTCTACACTACCGGGGGGGGTTTCAGCCTCGAAATATTGCGTGTCCGGAGATGTGCTGGCCGATCGATTTGGCTCTCGATTTTCACCCTGCTTCATCCCCGGGAAAACATTGCGCTTCACATATTTGTTGTCAGTTTGCCTTGGTTCCCTGCCTTTCTCCCTAACTTCCCGGATCAGAAAGTGTAGTGGTTCATGTACTCGAAGAAAAATAACCGAATGCTGGATGTGGTCCGGTGTGGTGATCTTTATTTGCTGGACCTCGGCTCCTTTCGGAAAACCATGTCACCTGAATCCACACCGTCACTGCCCAACGCAAGTTCACTTCACCAGGCTATGCCTTCGGCCTCGCCGTCAGAGTATGACAGCAACTGGAAGGCCCAAGCTTGAGAACGCACCGGAAGGAACCACACACAAGAAGCGCAAAATTGACTTACCGTAGTTGGAATAATGTTGAACTGGGCTACTGGAACGGGTAAATGACAGACCGGGTAAAACCTGGGACACCCGGAGGGTCTCCCAGGTAGTCTCCTCTGCGTGACTGCACCAGTGGTGGCTCCTATGGCAGCGGCATCTAGGGTCGAGCTGAGTATTGAGCATCCCAAGGCTCGGGCAAGCACCATGGGCGCGATGTTCTGCAAAGTACGCAAAGTCGCAAACCCCGAAAATAATAATAATGCCGAACCGGGTAAAACCTGGGACACCCAGCCCATTTTGGGAGGTGTTCCAGGTTTTACCCGGTTCAACATTAATCCAGATACGGTATCATACACATACGTGCACATTGTTGTCGCTGAGTTTCGGGCGGGTCTATACAGTCCGAATGGACCCAGGCAGGCGTAACGCACTGAGCAGCGTTGTCGTTCCGAGGATGTGAGCCTTGTGACCGGTGCCTACGGTTATCTCCTGATCCGCCCCATTAAAGAGTGGGGTTGGTTGAGGAGAAACCCGGATGTGGATTTGGAAAAACGATCGCAGCGTGCATAACAAGTGAGCCCGACGCACACGAGTGACATGGTGAGGGGCTTGCGGTTTAGGACCCCCAACCTTATTTTTCTCCACCCAGGAATGGCGAGGTCGACGACCACAATAAGCACTTGTGCAGAAAGACTATCTGTAGAGAATCTTTTTTTTTTTTCGAGACATTGCAATGTGTTCCAAAAATGTAAGCCTGAGCAATGAGCGAACTAACACCAAACTGAAGATTCATGTCACTGTCACAGTTTACATGTCCGTGCTTCACATGGAGATCCCTAACTCAAGACATACCAGGTGAAAAATAAGAAGAACAACCTGAAGAGTGGCCTGGAACTCGGCCTGCTCAAAAAAAAAAAGAAGTGTGTGGATGCGTCAACGCAACAGTTTTTGAAAGGAAAGCGAAAGAGCGAAGGCATATTTTTATACGCACCTGCGTTGCAGGAAATACTTGAGGAGGTTGCAAAATATCCAATAAATATCCAGCTGCAAAATATCAAAGGAGGTAAATGTGCTGTAGCGCACACGAAACGTGGGTTCAACAAAAAAGACCCACTTTGTAGTTGTATTGTTTCTCCCCCTCTGGCCTCCTTCGAAGTAAGCACAAGGCAGCCCCTCGAGTATTTTTGCCATACGCTTGGCCCTGACTGGGGAATTGCTGGGGACAGTGGGGGGGAAAATAAGCAAAGAGACCACCATGTCGACAAAAAACGACGGAAAAGAAGAAAGAGCGTCGACCTGGCAAAAAAGAAAACAGAAGAATGAACACGATTTTCAAGCACAAAGACAAAAAAAAACCAGTTCCTTGTTTTCGGCCCCAGCTTGAAATCTACCGAAACAATACCAACCAAATCAAAACAAATATGCAAAATATAGAAGCCGTGTCCCACGAGGAACGGCTGGCAGGGTGCTGTCCTTGCTAGGATCCTCGTTGCTCACGTATTCGCACGTTTCCGCGGTCTTGTCACTTGTGAGTGAAACGTCCGGGAGAATAGAGCGAACTTCGAAGTACTCCCCGTACCATAACATTCGTTCCGGCTTCAAGACTTCTCTCGGTGAAACCAAACGAAGCTCCATTAAGTTGGGCCCGCCCTGCTTGAGGTTCGTAGCAAACGCTTTGAGTTTCGTTTGTGCTCGCAGCAGATCACCACCAAATTTTGTTTTCCCTCCCCCGCCAAAATACAAATGAACCGGGCCGAGTAGGAGTTCGATTGCCCACCTGAAACCACTTCCAGGATTTGGGTTCGTGGTAGTGCGATCGACTAAAAGCTTTAGTTTTGCTTTCTTCTCCTCGCGGGGTGTACGCGGTGTGGGTACCAGGAAAAGCCTGCTACACGGCAGCCAGGCAATCCTGGGTTGGTGCCGGGCGTAAGCGTTGAACAAAAGATACCCATTTCTAGTAGCTGCACTCCTCCTACCTTGACGAAATAAGCACCGGTGGCCCCATTGGAGTAGAAAACCTGAAATGAGATAACACCCCGCATGCCCAAGGTTGGTAGGAGACGATTCGGAAACTGGAGGGCTCAAAGTCTCTCGGCATATCATCTCTCCCCGTTCGGTTATTTTTTGTGTAAACCGTCCGTCGACGTTTGTAACCGCAGTATAACTAAGGTCCGAACGAGAAACCCCTTTTATTGTCCCCAATGGAGCCGCGGCCGTAGCGCCTCCTGCGTATCGACTCCCGCCCGCCGTAGAAGGTACGAGAGAAGTGAGAAGACCGCAATCTCCCCGGAGAGAGCGTATCTTGTCTCTTCCTCTCTCTCTCTCTCTCTGTCACCAAACGACTGTTGCTGCATCGTGGGCCGCTTTACAGACACTACGCGAGGGGATGGGGGGATTGCAAGAACGTGCTTGGTATGGATATGTGCTCAACACCGCACTGATCCCGTCTGCGCCGTGTTTCGGTCCTTTGGACACATAAGGCGGACCATCATCAGCGCGGAACCTGAGTGTCTGTAGACAGGACAGCGGTGTGAGTCTGGTTTGTCAGGCAGCTCGTCACAGCCAGGACCACCCGTGCTACTAGAGAGAGAGAGGGGATGGGGGGGAGGCGGAAGCTGAGGAAGCGCGCGCAGCGCAGCAGGGATGAATAAAGAAATGCCGGCAAAGGAGGGGGAGGGCTCGGGTTGCAAGGCTGCCCAGATTGCTGTGCCATCAGAAGGCCGGGTAAACCCAACGGTGACATTGACGCCTGTTGCAGGTGTCCCCCATTGTCTTTCAAAGCTTCGTCAACATACCCCAGGTAGCCGCCAGTGGCGAATTACAGGGGGTGCCTGCCCCGGGAACGCAGCAAACACCCGAACCCCAGAGCGGGCGAGCATGCGCCGTAGCCCCGCACAAACCACGGATACATCTGCCATGATCTGGGTTTCGTGCGGGGCGTAAGCGTCCTACACAAGCAAACCGCACCGCCGAGTGTGGTATTTTGTTTTTTCCCCTTCTATTTTCTCGATATAGTCTTTCGTTTCACGCTTGGTGGCTGTCTCCGAACGTCCCTCATGAGTGAGGCTCGGCAGCTATTGCATGCAGCATTTCCCCTTCACGCAGGCAACGCGCGGGTCTTTCAAATGGGGGCCCTCGTAGATACACCTGGCAGTCGATGGTCGGGTTCTGGTGGGGTGCTAGCCAAAGTAGTAGCTTCAGCCTTCTGGTGCAGAGCGGCTGACGCTCTTCAAGAAGCCGAGTAGAGTATAGGCAATCGACGATGTACCTCGCGGACCGTCGGATTGTGCGCGATCTATGCGCAAAACCGGGATTTTGCGCCATAGCACGGCTCCTATTCCTCCGTTCGCTACTACAACTATTCTGACGACCATGTTACTCCGTTGCCAACCCGAGAAAACCATCGTATATTCACTCCTCGCTTGTCCACCCACCCGCCCCGTTTGCAGGTGTCCCGGCGGCGTCACGACGTTCGCGGCAGACCCCTATGGCGCAATAAATACTACCTACATACTATATCAATGTCAAACCATGTCGAAAAACAGACAGCCGCTGCACAGCATAGTCCACGGTGGCCCACACAGCTCTTGTACTCAAAATATCGCAATGCTCAACGTTACATATCAAATGCCTTCGAAAGTGAAAACGCAAAAACGAGCGCCAGAATCGCAAGAAATGGGCAGGTGACTGGCGCATGATAATTCATGTCGTTCGTGCACATCGAAAATCTCAGAAACCCCCAGACACGGTCATATAAGCCTTCTTCCTGAGACGGATTGCGTGTGTCTCTCGTAAAATGGGCGGGCCTGCTGTGGCGAGCGACGAGCAGCTGCCCGACAAGCCAGACACACACCGCCGTCCAATCTGCAGACACTCAGGTTCCGCGCCGACAATGGTCCGCCTTACGTGGCTTGTACGGTGCACATAAGACCTGCAGTTTACTGAGGGAATTGGCACATCGAATTGTCATCAGTGCTCGTAATCAATTCAGACCACTCTAACCAGAGGTGGGTCGTGGTGAGTATAAACGCAAAACAAATCCGAGGTGATCGTCTTGGTGGGCGTTGGCAGACCATTCCTTTCATCCCGTTCGCAAGTTAGTCTGTTGCTAGGTTTAAATGGCAATGCTTCCCTCTCTCTTCGACTTGTCTCGAGGAAAGCGCGTCGGTGAATAAGTTGAAATGGGTTTCAATTGTTTAGCTTGGCGATTCGTAAACGAAAGAACCCCAGACGCAACGAGCAGCAGACAAGGAGATACCGTGCCAATTTCTGTAAGGTGCAGATAAGACCTATAAGGTGCAGATAAGACCTGTAAGGTGCAGATAAGACCTATACGGTGCAGATAAGACCTGTAAAGTGCAGATAAGACCTGTAAGGTGCAGATAAGACCTGTAAGGTGCAGATAAGACCTGTAAGGTGCAGGTACGACCTGTAAAGTGCAGATAAGACCTATACGGCGCAGATAAGACCTGTAAGGTGCAGATAAGACCTATACGGTGCAGATAACCTGTAAAGTGCAGATAAGACCTGTAAGGTGCAGATAAGACCTGTAAAGTGCAGATAAGACTTGTAAGGTGCGGATAAGACCTGTAAGGTACAGTAAGACCTGTAAGGTGCAGATAAGACCTATACGGTGCAGATAACCTGTAAAGTGCAGATAAGACCTGTAAGGTGCAGATGAGACCTATACGGTGCAGATAAGACCTGTAAAGTGCAGATAAGACCTGTAAGGTGCAGATACGACCTGTAAGGTGCAGATAAGACCTGTAAGGTGCAGATAAGACCTAGATAAGACCTGTAAGGTGCAGATAAAACCTGTAAAGTGCAGATAAGACCTATACGGTGCAGATAAGACCTGTAAGGTGGAGATAAGACCTATACGGTGCAGATAACCTGTAAAGTGCAGATAAGACCTGTAAGGTGCAGATAAGACCTGTAAGGTACAGTAAGACCTGTAAGGTGCAGATATGACCTGTAAGGTGCAGATAAGACCTGTACGACGTTTGGGCACATAGCCATTGCAAAGCACGTTTTTCAACCCTTGCTCTCCCCCCGCGCCTCCACGGCCTCCGTTCGTAAGGGGTCAGCACTCTTTTCCCCTTCAAAACGGACGGCCGAGAACGACAACAAACCGGACAACGCTCTGGAAAGGAAAGGGGGGGGGCCCTCGCCGCCCCCCCGCTTTACCCTTTTCGATCTTTCCCCCCCCTTCGTTTTTCAGCCAAGCAACGCTGCGACAGCCTTTACTTCGTCCCACGACCCTCCCCCCCTAGCCCTGTGGTGGCTGCGTACGCGTACGCGTACGTACGCGCGTACGCGTACGGCACCCAAAGCTGTACCATGCGGTAGGGTTCAGCACGTCTACCTTCTGACGTCACTACCCTGTGTTTCCCGGGCAAAAACCAAGAACCCCCACGAGGAAGTTCACGACGATTCCTCACTCTTCATCAACGAGACTTGCCCCACAAGGCGGTTGCCAGCCAGCTTCTGAAGTACTGACCTCTCGCTTCCTAAATGTTACCGCCACATGGCGACACGTGCAGAACTTGCACTTGACTTCCTTCATACCCTTCCAGGTCTTCCATGAGTGACCCTGCTCGTTCTTGGGCCTCTATGCTGTTTTTGGAGCTAGCTTTGCAACCGCCTTTGGAGCTGGCTTCGCGTGTTGGGTATACGTTTACTCCTGTACCCACTTGGTTGAGGGCTGCATGTGACTACGTATACGTGCGTACGCGTACGCGTACGCGTACGCCAAAAAAAAAAAAAAAAAAAAAAAAAACGGCGTACGCGTACGCGTACGCGTACGTACGGCCGTACGCTGACAGCATTGGGGCCTAGCCTAGTACTATGGTGGCTGCATACGGCTGCATACGCGTATGCACCCAAACCTGCATACGCATACGGCGCTGCATACGGCTATGCATACGTATGCATACGGCTGTGACTTCTCTGGCAATGCACCTCCTTCGTCCAGGACGAAGGGGGAGTCGAAAAAAAGGATACTAAAAAGCAGGGTTTCGTGAGTGTCGACGGAACCTACGTCCGCCGCAACCCGGGGTACACGCAAGCGAGCTCACTCCCGTAAGCCGACCAGCCGCGCTCCGATGAGGCAACCGAAGCTGGTTGTCTCAGGATCTGCTGAGCAACTCGCTTTAGCTAAGGTCATGGAACACCAAATGTTCCCAACCAAACCTCCCCCCGCCCGCGTGGTGCGGGTCTTTTCCGCCAGCCCGTTGTTTGTGGGCTGTCGTGCCACGAAGCATGCTCGTTCAGTGCTTCGAGCTGGCGTTTGTCGTCGTCGGGGAAAAAGCGAGGCAGACAATGACCCCTGGCACGCATCCTCATCGACCCTGCATTCTACCTCGTAGTTTACCCTACACGGTGAGGTCTCGAGTCGAAGAGGGTGCCCGAGTCACACCTGAAAAGCGGGTAACACCCGCTTTTTCAACTCCAGCAGCTTCTGGGGCTGGACTTTACTGTGTACACTCATAAGCCTGTCGTGCAGCAGCCAGAAGGCCGGGCCTCACACAGCCCCACATATGCTTACGTATGCAGCCGTATGCGTATGCATATTTTCAAATCTGCATACGCATTCGCATACGCATACGTATACGTATGCACGTATGCAGCCAGCCCAGGCCTAGGAGGGGTCCTTTAAAAGTGTCCGCAGGGAAGCTGAACTGGGGCCATACAAGGACTAACACCCACAGGGCTGGTAAATCATGTTTTCGAGTGTTGTAGGCCAGTTTTTCGGTGTCTTGTGCTGAAATCGCCACCTCTTTTTTTGGTAACCCGTGTGGTACAAAACCATGATCCACCACAGAACTATGGTGACAAGAAAAGCGTCATTAGGATCAATAAACCCCGCGAACACGGAGAAACCCCTCGACATAGAGGGGCAAACGGCAAAAAAAAAAAAAAAAAAACGCACCAGGATGCATCGGCAATGGCGATAGCGACACCCACAAGCACGACGACACCGATACCGAGAACGATGACAAGAAACACCACAGGATGATAGGCCGGCAGTGTTGGCAAAACAACAAAAAATCTAGCCACAAGGCATTTGCAATACTTTAAAAACGGTACCGACGACCAAAAAGAGGGGGGGACGTTGCACCTACCTCTACCTGCCCGACGGGTGCTAAACGCTGCGACAGTACAGCGTTTCAGATGTTGAGAACTTCGTTTCTGCCCGGTTCTGCTTCCACTGCTGGCACCAAACGGGGACCCCAAAAAAAAAAGGTTGCTAAACACCTGCCAAAGATGCCCATTCTTCCGCCAAAAAAACACTCATAAGCACGTTTTGCCATGGTTTCCAGCCGATTTCGGGCCAATTTGGTCTCAGAATGCTCATAGTTTGGCATCGTGAAAAGTGACCCCCGCGGACACCCACTGGACTCCCCCCCAGAGGTGCAAGCACCACGCGCTCTTCAAACCCCAAGAAACATTTTCCCCCCGTGTTGGTGTCGCCTCCGTTTAGCCCTTGTCAGTGTCGCCTTTTTGCCTGAAAACGCGAGGCGACACTAACACGAGAAGACGGTTCTCAATAGGGGTCCCTGTATTTGCATGGAGAATGTCTCCTCATCCTCACCAACGGCTTCCTGTGTTAGTGTCGCCTTTTAGGAAAAGGGGCCTTTAGGTAGGCGACACTAACACGGGGAGGGGTAGGTACCGACGCGTACAGGAAAAAAAAGAGTAGATGTTGTACGACAGGAGGCGGGGCGGGAGGGAAAGAAAGTAGGCAGGCAATCGTCCCCGGACCTCTGCTTACCTTTTGCGGTTTCTGCACGTGATCCGGTCCCTTTCTTTTTGCTTTGCTCCACGTGCAAGAGACGCGAGAAGCGTGCACATCGTATGTGATCTTAGTGTGTCGGTCATATTAGTCACAACCTTGGCTAGCCACCGTGAAAGTGTGCGTGCGAATACATCCTCGCCCCTTTACTACCGGCTCGGTCATTACGAGGAAAGCTTCGTTAGAAGCAGCGCGAGCTTGTCGTACTGCGAACTGTCAGTTGCAGTTGCACTAAAAAGAAGACGATGTGTCCCTCTTGTCCCCATGCTGTGGCCAAACACGAGAACGAATTTGGGTCAACAGCGAAAAGGTGCTCGCCTCAAAACGCTGACGAGCTTGCTCGGGCGTGTAGGATTGCCAATAGGGATTGTGTGACCATTCCGCAACCCGTGCGCGAAGCCCGTGCGGCAGGGAGTGGAGACGAGGTGATGCAAGACGAAGGGGAAGCGCGAAGCGACCAGCCCGGACGGACCAGCAAGACGCAAGACCAGGCGATCAAGAGAAGGAGGGGGACGCGACCCAGAGACCCGGGCTAAGTAGCCTGGAACTAGTGTGATGGACCTTTCTTCGGAGGGGCTCACGCACTCAAAGATCGACTTATACGCAACCCGTGCGCGAGTTTGGAGGAAACCAGGCCGAGGCGAAGGAAAGGGTTTGCGTCGACGTTCGGCGCTGTGCCCAGCACTATCCGAGCGGTATTCGCCCCTGCAAGGCCGAGCACGGGCCTGTACCTTCTCCGCGAAAACAGCGATTCTTAGCTGGGGCATTTCCTGCACACCAGAGGCGAGACGAGAGGCATCGACTCACTCTGCGACTGCTTTTTAAGTGCCTTGACACGAGTCAACTTACTGAGAGAGCCCATTTAACAAAGGTCACCCGGTGACCCGAAAATCCCGGAATATCAAGCGCACCTTCTAAATACAAGGTCAATGACCAACCGGAGACCCTAAACCACCTAACCTCCAACCCCATTAAACGCTAAAAGACAACAACACCGCGGCAGCGGCGCATTCCTACCCCCCCCCCTTCCCCCCGCCGCTCTCGCCGAAAGCATGGTGGCGATGCGTCTTGCGCTGCTCGCCGGCTTCGCGACCATTGCGGCCGGGCAGAGCGCGGAGTACCGGCTGGGTGACGCGCTGGGCAAGGAGTGGGTCGTCGAAGTTGTCGAGACGGAGGACGGCGACGTGGTCGGCACGGCAACCGCGGCGCTGGGGCTCTCGGCAGGCGCGCTGTCGAGGGATCTCTCGCTAGGCCGGTGGAGCGCCGGCGGGAAAGCCACGCAGCTGCTCTCCCAGGCAGCTTCCGGCGAGCTCTCGGCGCGCCTGCTCGTCGACGTGGAAGGCGGGGCTTCCGGCCAGTTTTCCTTGAGCGAGGCCGCAGGGCAGGCCGACGACCTCCTCGCGCCGCTTGAGGATGCCGATCCCGATGACTTCGAGAACACCGAAGACGAGTACGAAGACGCCCCGCCGGTGCTGTCCATTGCGCTGTCCTTCGAGCCCGTCTCGGCGGGCCTCGCCGTGTCGTCGGGTGAGTTCACGTACCTGAAGTCGGCGGCGCCCGTGGCCACCGGCAAGGGAACGTACACCTGGACCATCTCACGCGACTCGTTCGTCCTCGAGATGCGGCACCAGGGCATCGTCACGACGTGGATCGCGCGCGCAGCGGGCGAGGTACCGTCTTTTTTTTTGTCGAGAGGAAAAACACGAAGACTTTTTCCGGAAGGTTTTATTATCCTAGCCACAAACAGGTAACCACCCGTACACACCTCTTTTTCCCTTTCCTGTGGTTTGCGACGTCTTTTTTCTTGACCCGCAGGTCAGAAACATTTTTTGAAGTCCCTCCCACCCTCCCAGACGGGGAGAGCCTTAGACGTTAAAAAACCCTTGCGGCCAGGATGTTCTGACGTTTTTTCGGGCATGTCTGATGGTTCCTTCCGCGTGATTGCACACGGAAGAGGGCGCCGCGCAAAATGAGTACCCGTCGTCGCTGCGTGTTATATGGCGCGTCCTCTCCAAAGCGGATCTGAAACTGGACAGTTCGTGAAAATTTAGGCAGCCCGTGCCCCTCCCTGGAGCAAGGTGGCCTGTGTGAATCCACGGGTCCCGGCGCTCGCCTTGCGCCCTACACAAAATCCCAAGAACTTACCTCTTGCTATTTTTTCTCTGACCATTCGAACGCTTCGACCGCTGCGTCGCAAACACAGTGAAGGGAAGTAAAATGTTAACAATGCATTGTTGGTACTAAAAAGGCCAAAAGCCAGGCACCGGGATCTTCCTGACGAGCACGCAACCCGGTGAACTTAATCAAGAGTCGAAGATTAGCGTCGAAACTCCCTGGCTTTTCACGCCGCAGCAGAACGACCACACCCTACCCAAACCCAAGCACCCTCTAAACGCGTTAGGGGACTTCACAAGGTTTCACAACGGAGTGACACGACACCCGAAACGAGTCGCACTCTTTTACTTTTCTCAACCCCCCGCCATACCCAAGCCTCTACGGTCAACCGGAGACTTTAAAATACCGACCTTCTAATCCACAAATAACGCTAAAAACGAGCTGCATGGCAACCCCTGCTCAACATGCATGCGCGTGGGGGGCCCAAGACTAAATTCAAAGCGAATTTCTTCTTGGTGTCGGTCGCAACACTTACAAACATGGCTAGCCGTATTTAAGCATACCTACTACCCACATACCACCCGCCTCACAGCCTCAATGGTCAACCGGAGACCCTAAAACACCGAACCTCTAAACCACAATAAACGCTAAAAATTAGTAGTATGGCAGCGTGCTACACGAAACTTACCAAAGCAGGTGGGTTCCGCTAGTGCGCACAAACAAAAGAAAGCGCCGTGCCAATTTTTTTTTATGGTGAAAAAAAGAGACGGTTGGCAGCGAATCGTTGCTGAATCTATCAAATAGGAACTGCCACACACGTGCGCACACGAACGGCACAAGCAGTCAGCGACCCCGGCCTGCGGCGAGGCGAGCTGTGAACAGCGAGTTGTGCGAAGCACGGCGCCTCGGTGCAGCGCATGCAAAAGGCGACGGCTACCAGGGTTTCCCCCGGCTTCGTCCTATCCAGGCATAGTTCACCATCTTTCGGGTCCCAACAAGTGTACTTAACCTCAAAATCCTTTCCAGTAAATCAGGATCGGGCTGTGCTGCGTCCTCAGGGATTGGCACACCTCCCTTTCAGTGCGGCTTGTGGGTTTGACACCCTAAGCCTCGCACCCCCGGCGACATGCTGCGCCATGCAGCACATGGGCCACGAAGCAGGAAGCCTAGATCAAACAAGGCTGCAGTTCCGAACTCCGCGCGGATCCCGCGAGCAGTCGGCAAAAACCTCAGCTGTGACGTGAGAATTAAAGGCCTGGGCTATATTCCGCAACAGGGGTTACCCATAATTGAATTCCGCACGCAGACACTGAACGCATTTTTATGTGTTATTCTGTAGCACTGACAATCCTCCGGGTTGCCCTTCAATGAATTGTGCGGGCTACAAAGACGTAGACAGCGTGTTTTTCCCCGAAACTACAGCGCCCTTGGTAGTAGCGAGGCAACCGGAAGCTCACCCGCGATATGATATCTGCACCCACTTCCTCGTTTCTTCAAAATGAAAGCAAGCAGCCGGGGTCAACGAAGCTAGCGCACGAGGTTTCCTGATCTCGCACCTACTTTCCGATACCATGTAGATGCTTTATTCTAACTCTCTTCCTCTCCCTTACGGCTGCTACCTATGTCTTTCAAGTCTAACAAACGAATTCTTGTTCCCTCCCGCCATCACGCGGTGACTGGGGGAAGGTCCGCTACACGAAGGTGTCCCGCGTTGCAAATGGGTCTTCCAAGTACACGCGTAATACTAATAATAGGGCGAAGAAGATGCAGTGGCGTCACAGTACAAGCTCTGGCTTAAGCTTTGCCTACAGTAGGATGCCTAAAGGAGGGATGGGGTTGAGAAGAAGAATTTGGAAAAGTACAATGCTGTTCATGTGGGGTATGCGTACTACTGTGCCATATATTGCGATTGACCCGATGTGCTCTTGATCGATCCTTCTCTTTTACTCTCCCGTATGCACGCACGCACACGCACCACAGGCGCAAATACCCTGGACAGTTCTCTTCGAGCCATTGATGATCGGAGTCGCTGCCGTCGTCTTCTTCCAACTCTACCAGGAATACTCTTCTGTCGACATCCCGCAATGAGTCAGCGTATATTGTGGTTCGGCCAAAGCTGACATTCCGGGTTTCTGGGCCCCCGGACACCTTCGAAATCGGAGCCCAAGACCAAGCCCGCTATTCTCGAACGCTTGCGTTCTATTTTGGTTTCGGGCCCAAGCGCCGTCACGCCGAACATCGGCTAGTTGCTCCATCGCAGTTCACTTAGCGTAGCTCACCTCGAATCCCCTAAGGCTGTCGGGCCCGAGAGTTCCGTGGCACCTGACCTGCGGAATCTGATGATGGCAGGACTCTCCTCTCTCGGACCTTTCGTGCGAGGGAAGCCGTGTAGGAGAATGATCTCCGAAGCTGCCTATTTGTTGTTGTTGTGTAGTAGAGTCGATCATGCTTGAGAAAAGCCTTCAGGGGGGGGGGGGGGGGGGGGGCAGGGGTACCTGTAACTCGGGGCCCGGGCCCTGGAAAATTTTCCAGGGTTTTGGCCCTGAACGATTACCAAAGGAAAAACTCTCTGGTGCGAGATGCAATTCGTTTACAATTCCATTCCAGGGCCCCAGACTGTCCTTGAGCTCAACGGATTCAAAAGCGTTCAAAAACGTCCTCGGAATGTATTTTTCGACACAGCCACGAAACCTGAAGGAGGTTTTCAGGTTCTGGCAGGTCTAGCTGGCTGTCTAAAGGGTACCACGGCTCAGTCACCCAAGGTCACAGGTGGCAAGGTGGGTGTTGAAAAAAAAATTTTTTTTTTTGGGCCGGAATCCCTAAAAGCTCGCATTTCGGAAAGTTTTTGTCCCACATTTTTCCCAGGGCATTTTGACCATTTCACCTTAGAGCCTCCGCCCGCTCAGCCCCTATGGTAAATGCACGACTGTGAGCTTTTTTTATCAAATTTTATCAAGTTTATTTCTTGATTTTTTCTCGTCTTGCTCTCCGCTTGTTGTGGAAGCTGCAATATTGACGATTCCATCCTTGGATGGCGTGAGTACCGTGGGCCTGGACCCTATCTGGACCCTAGCGCTAACCCGGGGCCCGGGCCCCGGAGACCCTGGATTTACAGGTACCCTTGGGGGGGGGGGGGCGACTTCCGAATCGCGCTGATCTGTTGCCAGTGTGTTCACCCTCCGCGCGGCACCGCGTTCTTTTTCACCTAGCCCCTTAGTTCTTCTCCTCCGCCTTCCGCGGCGGGACCCGTCTGGCTTTTTCTCCAAGAGATTCGTTGCTCCTCTGGGCTTTTGCGATCCGTGTGGCCTCACAGCACTCAAGTCTCTGCCTGGATTCCGGAGAACCACGAGAGTGGTTTGCAACCCTGAGCACCCCGGTTCCTCTGCGTTTCGGCAGGTTTCCTGGGAAGCATCCAGCCCCATATGCAGGGCGTGGGCCGGGACACCTGTTCTGCTGCCGTCCCCGAATGCGGTAGTTCGGGGCAGAGGCTCTGCCGAGACGCATGGTGGGGGGTTTTGGAGATCGCAAACTCTCCTGGGGTTGGTTCGGGAAGGTGCTCATCCTGCCATGCGCTTTTCCCCATATCCGGATCAAAACCCTGACCATAGCGTTACAAAAGGAGCTGCTTCACGAAGTAGTTGTCGCAGTTTTGGTTTGGAGACGAACATTTCCATGACACCTCGTATGATGATAACGAACACAATCTGCTCTATTCACCCCGTGAGAGTCAGAAAAACGGACGATGGAGTTACCACTGACATGGTTGATAATATGGTAAGGGAGCCTGTCACGGAGTTTGGAGACGAACACTACTATCACAATTTGTATGATGTTACCCTCTCAACCCCCCTCCTTACCCAAGCCTCTACGGTCAACCGGAGACTTTGAAATACCGACCTTAATAACGCTCGATAAACACCACAACATGCTCTATTCACCCTCTAACATTGTTAATAAGGTGCTGATGGAGCTGCTCACCGAGTTTGGAGACGAACACAACTATCCCAATTTGTATGGTGATAAACATCACATCTGCTTTATTCACCCGTGAGAGTCAGAACAACGGACAATGGATTTACCTCTGACATTGTTGATAAGACGCTAAAGCAGCTGCTCACGAACAAGTTGTTGCAGTCTGGGCTTGGAGACGAACACTTCCTTCCATTTGTATGATGATAAACATCACATCTGCTCTATTCACACGTGAGAGTCAGAACAACGGACAATGGAGTTACCTCTGACATTGTTGATAGGCTAAAGGAAGAGCTGCTCATTTTTAGAGACACATACTTCCATCACGATTTGTATGATGATAAACATCACATCTGCTCGATTCACCCGTGAGAGTCAGAACAACGGACAATGGAGTTACCTCTGACATTGTTGATAGGAGGCTAAAGGAAGAGCTTCTCATGTTTGGAGACGAACACTTCGATCCTAATTTGTATGATGATACACATCACATCTGCTCTATTCACCCGTGAGAGTCAGAACAACGGACAATGGAGTTACCTCTGACATTGTTGATAGGAGGCTACAGGAGAAGCTGCTCATGTTTGGGGACGAACACTTCCAATTTGTATGATGATAAACATCACATCTGCTCTATTCAGCCGTGAGAGTCAGAACAACGGACAATGGAGTTACCTCTGACATTGTTGATAGGAGGCTAAAGGAAGAGCTGCTCATGTTTGGAGACGAACACTTCGATCCTAATTTGTATGATGATAAACATCACATCTGCTCTATTCACACGTGAGAGTCAGAACAACGGACAATGGAGTTACCTCTGACATTGTTGATAGGCTAAAGGAAGAGCTGCTCATTTTTAGAGACACATACTTCCATCACGATTTGTATGATGATACACATCACATCTGCTCTATTCACCCGTGAGAGTCAGAACAACGGACAATGGAGTTACCTCTGACATTGTTGATAGGAGGCTACAGGAGAAGCTGCTCATGTTTGGGGACGAACACTTCCAATTTGTATGATGATAAACATCACATCTGCTCTATTCACCCGTGAGAGTCAGAACAACGGACAATGGAGTTACCTCTGACATTGTTGATACGGTGCAAAGGAGCTCTTCACGTTTGAAGACGAAGACTTCGATCCTTATTTGTATGATGATAAACATCACATCTGCTCTATTCACCCGTGAGAGTCAGAACAACGGACAATGGAGTTACCTCTGACATTGTTGATAGGAGGCTAAAGGAAGAGCTTCTCATGTTTGGAGACGAACACTTCGATCCTAATTTGTATGATGATAAACATCACATCTGCTCTATTCACCCGTGAGAGTCAGAACAACGGACAATGGAGTTACCTCTGACATTGTTGATAGGAGGCTAAAGGAAGAGCTTCTCATGTTTGGAGACGAACACTTCGATCCTAATTTGTATGATGATACACATCACATCTGCTCGATTCACCCGTGAGAGTCAGAACAACGGACAATGGAGTTACCTCTGACAATATAGGTAGGAAGCTAAAGGAGCTACTCACGTTTGGAGACGAACACTTCGATCCTAATTTGTATGATGATAAACATCACATCTGCTCTATTCACCCGTGAGAGTCAGAACAACGGACAATGGAGTTACCTCTGACATTGTTGATAGGAGGCTAAAGGAAGAGCTTCTCATGTTTGGAGACGAACACTTCGATCCTAATTTGTATGATGATACACATCACATCTGCTCGATTCACCCGTGAGAGTCAGAACAACGGACAATGGAGTTACCTCTGACATTGTTGATAGGAGGCTAGAGGAAGAGCTGCTCATGTTTGGAGACGAACACTTCGATCCTAATTTGTATGATGATAAACATCACATCTGCTCTATTCACCCGTGAGAGTCAGAACAACGGACAATGGAGTTACCTCTGACATTGTTGATAGGAGGCTAAAGGAAGAGCTTCTCATGTTTGGAGACGAACACTTCGATCCTAATTTGTATGATGATACACATCACATCTGCTCGATTCACCCGTGAGAGTCAGAACAACGGACAATGGAGTTACCTCTGACAATATAGGTAGGAAGCTAAAGGAGCTACTCACGTTTGGAGACGAACACTTCGATCCTAATTTGTATGATGATAAACATCACATCTGCTCTATTCACCCGTGAGAGTCAGAACAACGGACAATGGAGTTACCTCTGACATTGTTGATAGGAGGCTAAAGGAAGAGCTTCTCATGTTTGGAGACGAACACTTCGATCCTAATTTGTATGATGATACACATCACATCTGCTCGATTCACCCGTGAGAGTCAGAACAACGGACAATGGAGTTACCTCTGACAATATAGGTAGGAAGCTAAAGGAGCTACTCACGTTTGGAGACGAACACTTCGATCCTAATTTGTATGATGATAAACATCACATCTGCTCTATTCACCCGTGAGAGTCAGAACAACGGACAATGGAGGAAGCTAAAGGAGCTACCCACGTTTGGAGACGAACACTTCGATCCTAATTTGTATGATGATAAACATCATAATCCACAAATAACGCTAGATAAGTACGTGCGCTCGGCTAAGGCCGGCGCGTGGCGAGACTGGAAGGCAGCAGTTAAAGTTCGGGGAACAGCAAAGTTCGGGCGAAGCTAAGTTCGGGCAATGCTAAGTTCTGGTGAAGCAAAGTTCGGGTGAAACAAAGTTCGGGCGAAGCAAAGTTCGGGCGAGCAAAGTTCTGGTGAAGCAAAGTTCGGGCGAAGGTGAAGCTAAGTTCGGGCGAAACAAAGTCCGGGCGAAGCTAAGTTCTGGGTGAAGCAAAGTTCGGACGTTCTGGTGAAGCTAAGATCGGGCGAAACAAAGTTCGGCGAAGCTAAGTTCGGGTGAAGCAAAGTTCGGGCGAAGCTAAGTTCTGGTGAAGCAAAGTTCGGGCGAAGCTAAGTTCGGGTGAAGCAAAGTTCTGGTAAAGCTAAGTTCGGGCGAAACAAAGTTCGGGCGAAGCAAAGTTCGGGCGAAGCTAAGTTCGGGTGAGCAAAGTTCTGGTGAAGCAAAGTTCGGGCGAAGGTGAAGCTAAGTTCGGGCGAAACAAAGTCCGGGCGAAGCTAAGTTCTGGGTGAAGCAAAGTTCGGACGTTCTGGTGAAGCTAAGATCGGGCGAAACAAAGTTCGGCGAAGCTAAGTTCGGGTGAAGCAAAGTTCGGACGTTCTGGGTGAAGCTAAGATCGGGCGAAACAAAGTCCGGGCGAAGCTAAGTTCGGGTGTAAAGTTTGGCCTCGTACCCGGGGCCCAGCACGGGGGGGGGCCGCCCTGGGGCAGCCTTTTCCCGCCGCCCCCCCCTCCGGTATTTCTCCGGGGGGCTGAGAAACTCCGCAAAAAACGCAAATTTCGGGCACATCAGGCCCCGAAACGACAGCAAACCTCGAAATAATCTTCGACCGGAAAAGTGTCATGGGCGGGGTTTGAACCCGGACACACCGGCCTGAAGGCCGACACCCGCTCACTCTGCCACCCATATACATTTTCCCAGGGGGAGAAAAAGCCAGCTCCGCGCTATTATCTAGTTCAAAAACAATACAGTAGAGAAAAGTGGGGTTGGCTCGAATAGAGGCTATTCACATTGCATGTTCATAGGACCTCCAGTCTCGAAACATTACATCTGCTCTATTCACACGTGAGAGTCAGAACAACGGACAATGGAGTTACCTCTGACATTGTTGATAGGAGGCTACAGGAGAAGCTGCTCACGTTTGGAGACGAACACTTCCAGTTTGTATGATGATAAACATCACATCTGCTCTATTCACCCGTGAGAGTCAGAACAACGGACAATGGAGTTACCTCTGACATTGTTGATAGGAGGCTAAAGGAAGAGCTTCTCACGTTTTGAGACGAACAATTCGATCTTAATTTTTATGATGATAAGCATCACATCTGCTCTATTCACGCGTGAGAGTCAGAACAACGGACAATGGAGTTACCTCTGACATTGCTGATGGGAGGCTAAAGGAGGAGCTGCTCATGTTTGGACGAACACTCATCACGATTTGTATGATGACAAACATCACATCTGCTTTATTCACACGTGAGAGTCAGAACAACGGACAATGGAGTTACCTCTGACATTGTTCATGGGAGGCTAAAGGAAGAGCTGCTCATGTTTGGACGAACACTCATCACGATTTGTATGATGACAAACATCACATCTGCTTTATTCACACGTGAGAGTCAGAACAACGGACAATGGAGTTACCTCTGACATTGTTGATAGGAGGCTACAGGAGAAGCTGCTCATGTTTGGAGACGAACACTCATCACGATTTGTATGATGATAAACATCACATCTGCTCTATTCACACGTGAGAGTCAGAACAACGGACAATGGAGTTACCTCTGACGTTGTTGATAGGAGGCTAAAGGAGAAGCTGCTCATGTTTGGAGACGAACACTCATCACGATTTGTATGATGATAAACATCACATCTGCTTTATTCACACGTGAGAGTCAGAACAACGGACAATGGAGTTACCTCTGACATTGTTGATGGGAGGCTACAGGAGCTGCTCACGCTTTGAGACGAACACTTCGATCCTAATTTGTATGATGATAAACATCACATCTGCTCGATTCACCCGTGAGAGTCAGAACAACGGACAATGGAGTTACCTCTGACATTGTTCATGGGAGGCTAAAGGAAGAGCTGCTCATGTTTGGACGAACACTCATCACGATTTGTATGATGATAAACATCACATCTGCTTTATTCACACGTGAGAGTCAGAACAACGGACAATGGAGTTACCTCTGACATTGTTGATGGGAGGTTACAGGAGCTGCTCACGTTTGGAGACGAAGACTTCGATCCTTATTTGTATGATGATAAACATCACATCTGCTCGATTCACCCGTGAGAGTCAGAACAACGGACAATGGAGTTACCTCTGACATTGTTCATGGGAGGCTAAAGGAAGAGCTGCTCATGTTTGGACGAACACTCATCACGATTTGTATGATGATAAACATCACATCTGCTTTATTCACACGTGAGAGTCAGAACAACGGACAATGGAGTTACCTCTGACATTGTTGATGGGAGGCTACAGGAGCTGCTCACGCTTTGAGACGAACACTTCGATCCTAATTTGTATGATGATAAACATCACATCTGCTCGATTCACCCGTGAGAGTCAGAACAACGGACAATGGAGTTACCTCTGACATTGTTCATGGGAGGCTAAAGGAAGAGCTGCTCATGTTTGGACGAACACTCATCACGATTTGTATGATGATAAACATCACATCTGCTTTATTCACACGTGAGAGTCAGAACAACGGACAATGGAGTTACCTCTGACATTGTTGATGGGAGGTTACAGGAGCTGCTCACGTTTGGAGACGAAGACTTCGATCCTTATTTGTATGATGATAAACATCACATCTGCTCGATTCACCCGTGAGAGTCAGAACAACGGACAATGGAGTTACCTCTGACATTGTTGATGGGAGGTTACAGGAGCTGCTCACGTTTGGAGACGAAGACTTCGATCCTTATTTGTATGATGATAAACATCACATCTGCTCGATTCACCCGTGAGAGTCAGAACAACGGACAATGGAGTTACCTCTGACATTGTTCATGGGAGGCTAAAGGAAGAGCTGCTCATGTTTGGAGACGAACACTCATCACGATTTGTATGATGATAAACATCACATCTGCTCTATTCACCCGTGAGAGTCAGAACAACGGACAATGGAGTTACCTCTGACATTGTTCATGGGAGGCTAAAGGAAGAGCTGCTCATGTTTGGAGACGAACACTCATCACGATTTGTATGATGATAAACATCACATCTGCTCGATTCACCCGTGAGAGTCAGAACAACGGACAATGGAGTTACCTCTGACATTGTTGATGGGAGGTTACAGGAGCTGCTCACGTTTGGAGACGAAGACTTCGATCCTTATTTGTATGATGATAAACATCACATCTGCTCGATTCACCCGTGAGAGTCAGAACAACGGACAATGGAGTTACCTCTGACATTGTTGATAGGAGGCTACAGGAGAAGCTGCTCACGTTCGTTTGGAGACGAACACTTCCAGTTTGTATGATGATAAACATCACATCTGCTCGATTCACCCGTGAGAGTCAGAACAACGGACAATGGAGTTACCTCTGACATTGTTGATATGAGGCTACAGGAGAAGCTGCTCATGTTTGGAGACGAACACTCATCACGATTTGTATGATGATAAACATCACATCTGCTCTATTCACGCGTGAGAGTCAGAACAACGGACAATGGAGTTACCTCTGACATTGTTGATGTGGAAGCTAAAGGGGGAGCTGCTCAGGTTTGGAGACGAACACTTCCCGATTTGTATGATGATACGCACCGTCCGTAACGACGACTTGTGAGTGTTGCTTCTCCGGTCATGCTTCCTCTTTCCAGCACGCATAGAAGAGCGTTGGGCCGTTCTGATCAAGATGGGACCCTTCCTGCACCCGCATAGCTCGCCCACCCCGCCGTCAGGGCCTGCTGCAGGGAAAGATGCCGTACAAAGGAACCTGCACAGACTTCGGGAAACCTCCGACATTCCGAAACCCTCCTATGCTGTTGCCCGGACCAGGTGGTCAGGTGGAGGAGGGTTGCGGGGTCTACCACTTCTGTCACATGTCGTCATGATAAACAACGCAGCCCGCTCAATTTACGTTACATGCTTGATGCACATATTGGACGGACAACGGAATTACCTCTGTCTCTTCACAAGAACGGCAGTCCACCGACCAGTGTACGCAGGTGCTATTCACAACACCAATCCATCACACCTCAGGACAAACCGAACGAAAAATAAAACACATTTACCGACCTCCCGCCCCGCACGCACAAACAGAAAACAGGCGAAAAAAAGCCAACACACAGAAGGTCCGACAGTCGCACACTTGGATTTTCTTTTCCTTCTATTTTCATCGCCGTCTCCGACGCACATCCTTCTGGCCTCCTAGTTTTTTTTTTTTGCCCGCCCCTTCACCTATTCCCGGGCTCCCCTCCAGTCTCCCGAGGGAGAAAGCTTTCTTCCTTCTACTTTCTTTTTCTAAGAAAAAGAAGAAAAAGAAAACAAGTCCAAAACACAAAAAGAAAAAAAAAAAAAAAAAAAAAAACTTTTGGCTTGCCCGTCTTTCTTCCTTTTCGTTTCTGAAAAGGGTCGAGAAAAGAGAGAGAGAGAGAGAGAGAGAGAGAGAGAGAGAGAGAGAGAGAGAGAGAGAGAGAGAGAGAGAGAGAGAGAGAGAGCGAAACAAAAAGAAGAAGAGAAAATGGCGCTTCTCCCGCCGGTGATGGTGCCCGTGTCCGCGGGTAACTGCGCGTTGTACGGCGGATCGCACAGCCCGGTCCGTTTCGGCGCCGCGCACGACGGCGGCGAGAGCGCCGGAGAGGACGAGCTGAACGTTTCGAGGAGGAAGTGGGAGGCGGCGGCGGCGCTGTCGGGCGCGTTCACTCCGCCGCGGGCGACCAAGAACGCGACGCCGAACACCCTCGCGTCAACGCCCGACGGCGGCCTGCCGCCGCTCGTCGACGACGAAGAGGACGAGAACGACTGCGTCGCTACCGAGCTGCTGCTCCACATCGACTCACCGACGGCCGACGACAGGTGGACCGACTCTGCTCCCATGCGGCTCCCGCTGCGGTCGTCTCAAGCCCCGACACCGAGAGGGCAGCAGGGCAGCGGCAGACCCGCCGTCGCAGCGGCAGACGTGGGCCACGCGCTGTCCCTCGCCGCGATGGCGTCCATGCAGCCCAGCTTCGCGAAGCCGCAGGGCCACCCGTTGGTGCACAACAACGCGCACTGGCAGGCCGCGGCGCAAACCCAGCCCCAAACCCTGCAGCGCACCCCCTTGCAGCAAGAAGACGTCTTCCGCCTCTTCCAACAACAACAGCAGCAACAGCAGCAACAACAGGCCCACAACCAGCAGCTCCAACACAAACACCTGCACCAGCAGCAGCAGCAGCAGCAGCAGCAGCATCAAGGTAGGGTGCACAGTGGGTACGCGGGGGTGCACGTGGCGGGTGGTTTCGCGCAGCCGCCGCCGCAGCACCAGATGGCGGCGCAGCCCCTGGTGAACCTGCAGCACATGGCGCCGTCTGCCCGGTCCGGGAGCAGCTGCGGCAGCTACTTCAGCAGCCGGACGCCGTCACCGCAGGACCAGCCGCTGGTCGGCGCCGCGACGCCCGTCGGCAGCCACTCGACCTCTCCCCAGCTGTCGGCTGCCGCCCACGCTGCCCCCTCCGGCGACGAGTTCTCCCGGGAAAGCGAGACCTGCCGCGACGGCAGGGTCACGCTGCTGTACGCGCCGCCGCGTGGCACGAGCACCCGGGTGTCGTGGCGCAACAAGCTGTGGTCGAACACCGCGCTGCTGCAGGCCCGGTTCGGCGCCGCGCTGCCGCGGTTCTTCCGGGAGAACTACGCCGACCGCTCGCCGACGTCGGAGCCGCTCCTGCACAACAACTACCCGGCGGCCTCGCGAGTCTACTTCCAGGGGCGCGTCTCGGCGCAGCACTGCGTGTGCCACCACCTCATCCAGGTCTTCGAGGCCTTCTCGGTGACCGCCGGTCAGCGGCCGGACCCCCTGGGGCTCCAGGCGCTGTGGATCGCGCCCAGCCAGGCGTCGTGCAAAGTGTACGGGTACGCGAAGTTCGCAGAGCCCGGCATGGCCGCAGCGGCCGTCGTCGGGCTGAAAGGCATCATCGCCGGCGCTGCCGGCGGCCCCGCAGCCGGCGAACCGCGGGCCCCTGCTGACGAGTCGGTTGACGTGATCCTGAGGGCAGCCATGCACATGGTCCCGCCTGCCGTTGTCTCGCGCCTGTGTGACACCGGATACGGCCCGTGGTCGGCGAAGGCGTTGACGGCCGCCCGAGTGTACCACTCGTTCGCGGTGCGGTACCGGAGGGGCGCCGTCACGGCGGCGGCGGGCGGCGGCCCCCCGGCGGAGGCCGTGCGCGCCGCGATGGCCGATTTCGAGCACTCGCTGGCGAGGACCTTCGGCCCGGGCGTCGTGACCGCCGCCTTCATCGACTCCGTCGCGTCCCGCAAGACGTGCCCGCACTTCCCGGCCGCCGCGCCGCCCGCTGAACCGATCCTCCTCGAGGACATCTCGCTGGCCAACGAGCAGCGTCCCGGCCACCGCGCGAAGGCCGGCCTCATGTAAAACCACACAAGGGGCTAGTCCCTCAAGGGTTCATACTTTGGGAGCCGTACACTCCCCTTGTTACCACTTTCTATTTTGCATCCCTTTCCTAGACGACATCCTCCTCGAAGAAGACTTGATGCTAGCATCAACCATGCATGAGAGAGTGCTCTGCCTAAACAGTAAACTAAGATTTCCCCCCCTCTGCCACGAAGACCTCGGAAGTACTGGGGGGGGGGCAGCGTTTCCCGTGGCATTTCAGCCGCCGAAAGCGACCAGAGCATGTGCAGCGGTCCACCACCAGGCCTCCGGCCGTATGCACGCAGAAGCAGGGGAAAATGCCGGACCCTCCCCCAGGGCTAAGTTGGATGGACTCGAAATAAGGAAACGGAAACGGAAACGTTTCCGTTTCTTTTAAAAGAAACGCCGGAAGGCTCTTCATGCTGAGGGGTCCTATAAGGTCCACCCCTTCAGCTGCCTGACGAGACTGTCTGTTTACGATTTTGACTGTTTTTGAAGCGCGTCCCCATAATTATTATCGCGCCCAAATCCAATAATATTATGGCACCGAACCCCACAGGGACCCCAGAAGCATTCGGAAACCCCCGAAAAGCTTGTTCCAGACTGGTTGAAAAACGCCCGCAAATTGTGTCGCCAAACTGACGGGGTGACTATAATTGATTCATAAAGGACCCAAGAAGACCCCTGTTTTGCCGAACGAAGTTGTGGAGATGTGTCGGCTCCGCCCCAAGATGCCGTACATCGGCGAAAACAGCACCGAAACACCGCCCAAAACCTGCCAACCCAGAATACAGACACCAGAACGCTGCCCAACCCAATCTGAGGTAGTGTAAATCAACCCAACCTCCCACCCGATTTCTATTTTTTTTAATTTATTTTTTTTTTTTTGGGTGAGATACCTCCGGGTATTAGTTTGAAGGCTTCCGGGGTTTGCAGATTTAGACTGTTGCTATGGGGTGGGGCAGGCTAGGGGTCTTCTGAAGGAGAAAGCTGGCTGCAGAAGGCCTGCCTTCAGCCAGGACATCAGATTCTGAGGCTCAATGTACCGTACCGTCTCCCAAGGGGCGGTGCCCCCTGGACCCCCCATAAACTATCTACAAGATTTCGAATTTTCGCCAGAGGCCTGTAACCAGGCATCAGTTTCCTGTTACAGGTTCCGAACAAGACAGAATCTGAAGTTCCATGTGCCGTACCCTCTCGCCCCCCATAGTTTATTAGAGACGCCCTTCTACCTTCACACCTTTGCGAAAGGGGGGAGGGGAGGACACATATGTCATATTTATGGGCAGAACGTTACCCTCGCGCGTCAAAATCAGTTCGCAGCTTGTTACATGATGTCTCAATACATTTTCCATTTTAGAGCCATGAACGGTTGCGGGACGAGCTGACTGCAATTGCCCCCTGCACTCGGTTGCACCAGATCAGAATCACGGTGTAAGATCGAAGGCTCCGACGTTTCGTGGCAGATGCACAAAACATTATGTGCTTGGCCTTCCTACGCTTGTTTTGCATCATCAACATCATTGGAGTCATACCTGCTGTAGGAAATATCTGAGGTCGTCGCCAGCTGCATATTCCAGAAAGGAGTCTTCACAACCCCTGGAGTCGACTTCCGCTCTAAAACCACTTGAGATTGACTCATGGTTTCAGCACCAGAAGTCTTTCTTCGCCGGGCAACGTCCCTTCCTCCTGCGTCCGCAAAGGGAGTTAACACAGGAATTGAGCAGCGGTAGATTCCACAGTTGCAGCACTGCGCAGCGCCACGCGGATTCGCCCTGAATACGCATCCCGATAGCTACGCAAGTAACGTATTCGGAATGATATTGAACTGGACTAAAGCTGGAACGGGTAAATGACATACCGGGTACAACCTGGGACACCCATAGTCTCCTGCGTGACTGCACCAGTGGTGGTGCAGCCTCCTATGACAGCGGCATCTAGGGGTCGAGCTGAGTATTGAGCACCCCAAGGCCCGGTTAAGCACCAGGGCCGCGATGTTCTGCAAAGTACGCAAAGTCGCAAACCCCGAAAAAAAATATGCCGAACCCAGCCCCATTTTGGGAGGTGTCCCGGTTCAACATTAATCCAATTACGGTATGCACATTCTCACGGCAACCAAAAGGCCAGGGAAACGAGGTCGGTCGAACGACTCCCTGGCGCAGTGACCGTTCGCGAACACACTATGCTTACTTCCAAGTTAGCACTAACCCGTGCCAATTCACCCCTGCCTGATCGAACGTTTTCGAGCCTTGTGCGTGCCGGTTGATCGTTTTTCCCACTTGTATTTACCCTGTGTATATTCAGGTAAGGAATTCGGATCAACCAAAAACACGCTCCCTGCGTCTTTTTAGCCTGCACAATACATTGGAGGGCAACCCGCAGGATTGTTAGTACGGTTAGAATTCAAATAATCTGTGGCGAGAATCTGCATCTGCTCGCTTCGTGACTACTTCTTAGAACGCATCGTATCCAGTTTCCGGCTTGCCGGTCTCGGGCGGTCGTTTCGTGCCACCTCGCTTCGTCGCCGGGACCTGATCTTGCACCTCTGCCCGCTGCGGAGTGCGCGTCTCTGTCTTCGACAATGGCGAGTCTTTCCGCCGCCGCTGTGTTGCCAGCGGCCGTCCTGACTAATCGAGGTCTGGTTGCTTTCAGGGGGGGCGGTGAATTGGCTCAATATAACCAAAAAAAGAGAGAAAAGCTCGTACTGCCCCGGCACCGAGTACATTCCCGCGACAAAGTATTGTGAGGGATTCAACTCATGCAACAAACTTCAGGCCACTTTGCCTTGAAGCCCGCCCACCTCTGGCCAGGACACATCGGGGATCGAACGTTTTGCAAGCATTCTCCTTGACTGAGGAATGCCCTCGCAGGCGCAAGTCATCAGCTTGCACGTCCCTGCCATATCGTACACACCGCCCGTCGTTGCTACCGATTGGCTGTGGGATAGCGCTTGGGAGAGGGAAGCTCGTTCTTCGCCACCAGTTCAGCCCGAATCCAAGCAAGGTTTCTCAGCTAGAGAAATCAGAAGTCGTACCTTAAAAAGGAGCAGACAGTACACAAACCGACAAGAAACCGAAAGAAAAAAATGAGAAAACTGTTACGACCAAAGGAACGAACGGAAAGAAAAAAACCACAAGAAAGCAAAACAGTCTAGTCTTGACAGCGGAACCTGCAAAGACGCACGTGTGTGCATGGGTGCGTCGTTGTGTTGTTTGGGCGGGAATCTGTAAACGAACACCCAACATAGGCTATCTTACGCAACGAGAATCCGTGTACTCCTTGGGTAGCGGGAGGCGTGTTAGTGTGCACGTGTGTGGGGGGTGGGGGCGTTAAAAAAAGTTGACAACTGCCAAAGAATTTGCAAACGCGAAAAAAAAAAAGGAGAAGGAATCTTAACGGGTGGGCGGGAGGGAGGGGCATCCCGCGAGGCCTAGTTCATTCCTGATATACCGGTAAGGGACCTGAGGTCAAGTATCCTGGCCAGTAGGCTCCTCCTTCCCTTCATTTGGCATGCATCTCGGGGTTGGCACCGCACGTCTGCCCCCTCACTCACTCCCCACGCAAGGAACCCCCCCCCCCCCCCCTCGCCCAGAGAGGCTCATGGGCGAGCTAGTCAGCTTGCCCCTGCTCTGCGCGAAATGCCGACCTGAATACGGAGCCCCTTTTCTAGCTTCAGATTTCACCAGAGATAAATAAAGTGACCCGAAATTTACAACGGAGCCGAAGACGAAAAAAAAAAAAAAATGCATCGCCAGAGCATCATGAAAGGACACCTTACCGTTCCGGCGGGGCCGACCCGGAAACGAAACCATATACACGCGAACGACATCAATCGCCTCAAAGCCGGTTCTCGTACAAACAACGTGCCGTGTATAGTGCAGGCTAAAAATATGTAGGCAGCGAGTTTTGGTGGTTGATCAGAATTCCTAACCTGAACACGACACGCACAAACAAAACGAAGCGCCCGTCTTTTTTTGGAAACGGCATGAGGTGATTCCTTGCGCCTCTTCTTCGCCGTCTGTCGCTCGGGTTGTTTTGCTTTCGTTTCGGTCTGTTCTTTCTGTGCGTTGCTAAAAACATTAGCCACGCACCAATGCAACAAATTTACCTACTGATGGAGCAAGCATCGTGCATAGTGCGTTGCTCAGGGTAGTCGAAGGCCTGACAATCACACTAATGCAACAAATTTATACCTACTGATGGAGCAAGACACAACGAGAGTGCAAGTCAGCTTTGGGGGTGCCCCGACCTCCACCGACTGCGCCTGACAGCCCCGCAAAACACTTCGTAATGGTTCAGAGTGCCGAGACCGCAAACCGGGCTTCTCTCGCGCAAAACACTTCTGCCCTCGCCCGCCCTTCCTTCCCCTGCCATTGCACCTCAAGGCCGGACATTCTGGACGCGGACAAACTAGGAGCGTTGCTGAACCGCCGTCCCACACGTTCGAATCTGCTGGATACCCCGATTCCTGCTTCCCCTTGCCCCCCCCCCCTTCATACCTTTCACCACTTGTTTGTTAGATGAGTTCTCCGCGTCTTTCTTGCTTCTGTTTTTGTATGAGGAAAATAAAAAAAGTGGGCGGTTATCGCCCGAAACACCAAAAAAAAAAAAGAAAAAAAAAAAAAAAACAAAAGAGGAACTCTCTGAACCCAGAAGTCCAAAACCAAAGCGACAATTCTTGTTGTATTCGACGTGTCTTCGGAAAGTTTAAGAAGAACGTAGTCGTCCCTCCATCCTTGGTTGGGCGAAAAACTTAAAAGGAAAAGAGTCGTACGAGAATCTCTGGTCAGGATCTTAGAAGTTGCTTACTTTCCAACCAGCACGGAGCTGCATAGCAGGGCTTCTCTCCCTCGAGCAAAACATAATGTATGCTGCGAACAAAAAGGGACAGACGCGCTCAATGCGAAACCGTGCAGCTATCATTTTTACGCAGTAACGGCCAACGAGCCCCGATGGTGTCAGCTCTGTGAGACAGATTAGGTCTGTCGTGGCTAATCAGCTCTGTGTTGCCGACCGGCCAGGTCTTGGGTGAGTTGATACTGGCCTGATTCGGTACGGGTCAGCTCTCGTCAATCTCGTCTGCCAAGGTGGCCACACCAAATCATTCGTGCAGACAACGTTCTGACCCGCATCGGTCAAAGTGCATATTGCCAGTACCAGCCAACTATGGCACCATCGCTGATACTGGCCGATCGTAAGTGGAGTCCGTGCATATTGGCCGAACTCACTCGAACGAGATTGCCGGCTGATACGGCTCGACTAGAGTGCTGCACACAAGAATATTGCAACCTTTTGTTTTTGTTTTAACTCTCTTAAAAGAGAACGCATTTAACAAAGGTCACCCGGTGACCCTAAAATCCCGGAGTTTCAAGCGAACTTTAACTCCGAAAAGTCGCCGACCTAGAAAAAGAAAGACGGACGTAGACTGTCGGAAAAGAAGCACAAAGTACTGCTGAGTGGACCAGCTGGACTCTACCCCTGCTCCCCTTGTCTCCTCCCCGCGGGCCTCTGCGCTACAGCCCCGCTCTATAAAGAAAAGCACCCGCGTATTTTTATTGCACGGCAGGGTCATCTTCCCTGCCATTCCTTTTCACGACGAGACTCGGCTAGCATCGAAACGCGTTACCCCGCCTTGCAAACCACGTGCGGCTTTCTACTCGGAAAGCGCACACATTTCTTTTAAGATCTCCCTCTCTCTAGCAAACCTCACCATCCTCAAGCCCCTCCAGGGGTACCTGTAACTCGGGGCCCGAGTCCTGGAAAAAATTCCAGGGCTTTTGGCCCTGAACGATTGCCAAGGGAAAAACTCTCTGGTACGGGATGCAATTCGTTTACAATTCCATTCCAGGGCCCCAGACTGTCCTTGAGCTCGACGGATTCAAAAGCGTTCAAAAACGTCCTCGGAATGGGGTGGTCATGGTCATCGGGTCGACGGGGAGGATCACAAATTATTATGGGCTGTCATGTGATCTGTTGTGATTCCGTGTGATTCTTGTATATAGTGTGGTACTCATTTGCTTGCAAATGACTCCCCACTAACGCAACAAGACGACGATTTTTACTGATTTCTCGTGATCTAGAACGATTTTCTGTGAGGTCGTCAGCAGGCAGATGCCGTAGTGCACCTGTTTTAGCGGTTTACCTGTGGGCAGTTTTTTTTAGAGAGTGTTACTGGGGGGGGGTCGAATACAAGAGGTACCTCTTGTGCCGATCCTGCAATTTTCTCGAAAAAGAAATGGAAAAAAGTACACCCGCGGGAACTCCCTTCTTCTTGAAAGACGCACGTAATTTGTGGCCCCCGGGTCTATTTTTTGTGTTAACAATGCATTGTTGGTACTAAGAATTAGTAGTTGGCAGCGTACTAAAAGCAACTCACCAAATCAGGTGAAAAGCCGCTAGTGCGCACAAACAAATTCTCTTCATCGGAGCTGAACGCGAGCACAAATTCGCCGAAAAAGGTCTGCTACACGGGCCAGCAAAGAAATGTCACCGACCAGTGGGTCGATTCCCGTCCTTTCCATTGAAAACCTGTGGGTTCCACGCCCGGTGCCCCGCATCTGGTAAAGACCCACGAACCATGCACATAACTTTTGGTCCCCGGGTCTATTTTTCACGGTTCTCTTCATCGGAGCTCATCGCGATCAGAAAACCGTCGAAAAAGGTCTGTTATGCGGACCAAGAAAAAATCCAACTTTTTGCCAGATTTCCAAAATGCCTCTTGTATTCAAGGTACCTCTTCTATTCAAGGTACCTCCTGTATTCGACCCCCCCCAGTAACACAACCACTTTTGGAAAAAAGAGGATGATTTCAGCACGATGGACCCAGCCAAAGTCGCAGCTGTCGCGCCCCCTGCCGAACCGGTTACGCACGTCGCGGTCACGTGCAACGGTATCCAGATGAGTGTGGGGTGCATGGATTTGGCAGATCTGTTCTCCAAGCTCGAATTGTTGGGGATGGAGCTTTCTTCTGGGACTGTATTCGGTTACAACGGTGACGAGTGGGTATTGTTGGGATCCGGTATTCCCTTCTCCTGCTTCAGCCGCGTCGTATTGCAGGACCCTGTGCACCCTCGTGCAGCTTCAGCATCTACGATTCCCGTTGTCCCCTTTCCTGCAGACGTTCTCGGTCGGAGTCTCCTCAGTGCATGTCCCCTCAGCACACGACAAGCTGTACGCGCAGCAGATTATTTGGCGCAGGAATGCGCAGACGAAGGTATCCCGATAAGAATACAAAGCCTGACGCGGCACACCGCACGAGCTCTCTGCCTGCGAGAGCTGTACCTGCGAGACGCGCTCTTCTCCCGCCTTGTCGGAACGGCAGTTCTTGGACTGGAAACAGCTGCCACTCCTCTGAGCTGGAGCAAAAGCGGGTACCGCAGTACTGCCACTTGGACCGATGCCAAGACCGGCAAAAGCATGTCGTACCCGCTCTACAGGGCTGGGGTGCGGCACGGAGGTAGACAGGGGCAGCGACAGCGACTTCGCTTCAAAGCTAAAGCAGCTGTCCGGCTACATCCACGACAACGCGGCTTTCACGCAGTGGCTGCGTAAAAAGTCCGTTGTTCTGCAAGGTTCCTTGTTCTGGGAGAAAGTGAGCGGCATTCGGTTCGGTGGACTGACGGCTGCAGCCTACGCGCTCACACGTGTTGTCGGGGACAAGCGCATGTTTGAATGGGCTTTGTCGTGGATTGCTGTCAGTGGCGCACGAGGTAAGTCTGTGCCTGCGCTGCAAAAGTTTTTTGCAGACCGCGTGAACCACGTTTTGAGCCTCATCTACTGTATCTATCACCTGTCAGTTGTGGCTTACCACGTTGTGACGTTGCAAGAAGTGTAGACTGCTCACGCAGCAGGCATAGTGGGCGTGCAGAAACGCAACTTTCTGGGCACGAGACGACATGACTGGGGCGTCTATGTAAGGCTGAACTCTTCGCATTCCTTCGGGCACATCGGCCTTGGCGAAGTAGTAGTGCAAGTCAGACAAAGAGGAAGGGGAAAGATAAGCGGCACGAAACTCTCGAATTCTTGACTAGCAGGACAGATCGCGGATTTTCTTCTTTCGGTGGATGAGGGAAGATGCAGTTTAATGTGAAGACACAGGAGGGGACGACAGAGTAAACACGAAGAAAGCGCGACTACGGCGGGCGGAAGTCGCTACGTCGGAGGCGCGGCGCGAACCGCGGCCCTGTCACAGAGGATGACTGCGCCGATAGTGACGCAATCGGAGGCGTTCTGGCTGGCAGGCTGACGGCTGGTTCAATCCAACCCGAAATTAGTACTCGGAGGAAAAGTCGTAGTTTAGTGTTCGGGACAGATTTTGCCAGGTTTACTCTCCCTTTAGCCCCTTTCACCCAAAAAGACTTGATGCTAGCATCGGACCGGACAAAAGTTGGACCGCACGACGACAAACCAATTGGACCATTTTGTCCGGCCCACCTTATTTCCGCCCGGGCACGTTTCCACTTAGTCGGGGTTGGGCCGAGGGGCATCAGGTGAAATAAGAAATGTCCCTTGCCAAATGGGTAGTCGAACGCGAGAGATGCGAAGCACTCGAACAAGCCGTGGCAGGAAACGGCGCGGTGACAAAGAAGCAGGGCTCATACTTTTTCCTTCACTGTCAGCCAACCTTGATCCACCTCGTTTACACTCTGCATTTTTGCGTTTGCTCTACCAAAGCAATGGGCCCTCGGCACGACAACCACAACCGATCGCGATCAAGCATCCTTTCGCTTGTGATTACCTACCACAGGGCCATGGCTACCAATGGTTGGTGCTTGATGGGACACGGCGGGGTACGCAGTGCCGTGCAGTGTTCTAGAACACCGGTGGCGGGCTCATGCGCGACGATATCAAACTACGGAGGTGAAGCGAGTGCTGTTCAGTGGCCAGCCGCGAGATTTCACTAAGTACACAGGCCCCCCGAAAAAAGTTGGACCGCGAGAGCCCAAAATAGGTGAGTTGGCGTTTTGTCCGGTCCAACTTATTTCTGTTTACGGTATCTGCCACTTGCGGATGCTGGTTCCTTTGCTCGTCTGCTGAGTGGCCGGCGACTTCTGTCTTTTGGCGCCTGCTTCTTTGCCCTCGTCTCGAAGTCTTTTCTTCGCCTTTGGGGATAACTGCCAGGGACACTTTTTCGTCAACCCAGGTGAGGCTACGCTCTGTCGCACAATTGTCGTTGTTGTACGCCATAGCATGCAACAAGTTATTCGCCCCTTTCATCACATCGAGATCTCGCGCCGGTTCATCACCGAACATGTCCCGCACGAGTTGCCGCTCACTGCAGAAGTCCCCTGGCGCGGAAGCAGCTGCAGCAAACTGCGCAGCAACGAAAAGCCAAAAGTTCCTCGATGTCTGAGGACAACTCGGCTCAAAAACTGTGACGCGACGGGCCCGTCGCATGAGCCCGTCGGTGAACATGTACAGCAGGGTAGCCAGGTTTGAAGGAATCCTGCATTTTGCGTTGTTTTGTGATCCTCTGCGTTATTTTCTGATTTGGATTGACCTTATGTGATTTTTCTTGATTTTTTGTGCTCCGTCCCCACCTGGAACACCTACCAGCCGTGGCCGGAGGAGGCGGACGACGAAGTCGCCCCCGAAGGGCGCCCCCCCGCCAGCAGGCAGGAAGCGACCCGCGCCATGCACCCCCACGGCCTCTCCCGCAGCCGCGCTGCGCGCACGACGACGACGACGCGCCGATCTCGGCGACGACGGCACTGGCCTCGCCGGCCCGAACACACCGCGCCCACCCGGCCCCGCCCGGCCCTCTTCGATGGCAGGCCCTGACTCGGGCCCTTTTACTGATTCTGGTTCCGACCCTCCACGGGTCACACAACGATCGCGCCCTCCCGCCGGCTCTTCCCGGCTACTCGCGTCCTCCGCATCGCGGCGTGCCTACCGGCGCAAACGAGAAAGCGAAGATTCCGATTCCTTTTCGGATTATGAAATCGTTAGTAGTTTCCAAGAACAGTTGCAGCCGACTAGAGTTGCGCCGCACCGAAAGCGCGGAAAAAGTGACCCTTCTGGAGTCACGTAGCGAAAAGCTGGCATAGTGTGGTACTCATTTGCTTGCAAATGACTCCCCACTAACGCAACAAGACGACGATTTTTCTTGATTTCTTGTGATTTGGATTGATTTTTCGGGATTCCAAAAGTTGACCCATGCCAATTTGTGATTCCCCCCGTCGACCCGATGACCATGGCCACCCCATCGGAATGTATTTTTCGACACAGCCACGAAACCTGAAAGAGGTTTTCAGGTTCTGGCAGGTCTAGCTGGCTACCACGGCTCAGTCACCCAAGGTGGGCGTTGAAAAAACTTTTTTTTTGGGCCGGAATCCCTAAAAACCCGCATTTCGGAAAGTTTTTGTCCCACATTTTCTCCAGGGCATTTTGACCATTTCACCTTAGAGCCTCCGCCCGCTCAGCCCCTATGGTAAATGCACGACTGTGAGCTTTTTTTTATCAAATTTTATCAAGTTTATTTCTTGATTTCTTCTCGTCTTGCTCTCCGCTTGTTGCGGAAGCTGCAATATTGAAGATTCGATTACCGTGGACCCCATCTGGACCCTAGCGCTAACCCGGAGCCCGGGGCCCGGCCCCCGGAGACCCTGGATTTACAGGTACCCTTGCCCCCTCTCCTGTTTTCGCCCTCCCATGCGGCCGGTGTCTTTCCGTTCCAGCCAAGGCAAAATGCTTTCGGCTCGCTGGAAGGTGGCAGGCCTCGTGGTGCCAGGGACAGAAGGAATCTCGTCCACTTGTGCACGTCTTTACTTAGAAGACGTGGCATGTCGTTTACCTGAGCCGGTCCACCCCTGCTGATAAACTGCTGATAGACTGTGATAGTTTGGATAGTTGAGGTTAGAATGCAGAACATCTGTAGCGATGGCCTGCATTCGCCACTGGATGACTAGGGTTAGAATGCAAAGAATCTGTGGCGATAATCTGCATCGTCGGCGTCGCGGTTATCTCTTCGCCGTGACGTATCATGCTTTCTCCTCTTCCGCTCGTCTTGATCGTCGATAGACAATTCGATGCAGTTCCATGCAATAGGAGTGGACTGGCTCAGACTTTGTTTCTCCCGCCGTCTGCTCGCGCTCGGCCAGATCTCTCAGCTTTGTAACATGAAGCGACCCGTGCTATGGTTTAGGAAATTAGTAAAGAACCCGCAGCTCCGGTGCTCGCACTGGAACAGAAAATCCCCATCCAAAGGACACGCCGATGAGTAGGTGGAAAAAAGAAAATACTCGACGTAGCTGCTTCGACTCCGAATGGAAGGGAGGAAATATAGAGGTAAGGGGCAAATACAATACAAACACAATCTGATTTGTTCTTCGCTTACACCACTGTGTATTGTTTTCTCACTCAGGACTTTGACCTGTTGTGTTTGTGTGATTTGTCGTGTAGGGGGTAGACCCGCATGGCCTCACGTCCGTTCAACACGTGGTTCGGTAGTTACAGCACTGACACGGATCCCTTCTGTTCTTTGTCGGGCAGCATCGTCAAGCATTTCCTTCCAAGCTGGCGCTTATGTAAAAAAAAAAAAAAAAAAAAAAAAAACGCCGTCACAGGCAACTGACTGCGCGATTATCGCCGGAAACACAAAAAAGAAACAGAAACAGAGGGCTCAACCCCCTCATGGATTCATTTTCCTTGTTTGCGGAGTCTTACGCTCGCTTGTCTCCCTCACTCTCCTTTTCGTCAGAGGCAGTGTCCTGCCTCTCTTTCTTCCGTCGACCGCATCCGTAGCTTTTGGCTAACCAAAGGGGTAGGAGAGTATGGAACAAAGAACGAGTGAAAGAAGAAGAAGAAGAAGAAAAGGCTGCTCCTGGTCCAGGAACGTGACGGTCAACCACAGCTTGCAAGGCTTGAGTCGGAGGCAGCACAGTGCCACAACCCCGTCCGCTCTGCCCTGTGGCTGACCGTCTCGACGAGCTTGTGTTCAGCGCAAGCGCCAAGCCCCAAGGTGCACCACGCCTTGATGATTTAGTTTGGGAATCGGTAGCCACTTGACCCGTAGGCCCGTGGCTCTGCAGTACCGCCGAACACGTGAAGCTCGGCTCCCGTGTAGCAGGCTTTTCCTGGCACCTGTCACGAGCGAAAGACAAATAAGGCGGCGTGCGCTGCCCAACCGATGAAGATCACCGCGAAATTTCTTTCTTACCCCCCCCAATTCTTCCCAGAACCCGATCCAATGTCATCCCTTTCTTACGCCGGGCCTCCGCGTCCGAATCGGTGCAGACGTGCCACTCCACCCCCCTGCCCACGCCCTAACTAGAGCAGTTCCTTTTCATTTCTTGTCGTTTGTCTTTTTCGGTCGTACCGCCCCCCCCGCTCGACCCCCCTTCCTTTCTTTTGTTTGTCAAAAATAATCAAGCCTTTCATTCAGAAATTCAACGGGGGAAAGCGAGAAAAAAGCAGAGAAAGGTCTGGCACTCTAAAGGAACCGCCACCGTGCGTTTTTTTTTTTTTTTTTTTTTTTTTTTTAAGCACCAGTGCATAATACAGAGACGTGATTTTGGCCAAAAACGGGTGTTTTGCGCATCTGGACGTTTTTTGGCCTGAAGGCTTTGTACATCCTGACAATTTATGGCCCTTTAATTTGCGGAATTCTATTTTATGGCCATGCATTTTATGGCCGAATTATTTTACTTTTTGGAGGGGCCCAGAATTAAATTCTTGTCCAGACTCTTGGACAGGCACTCGACCTTTTTGGGGACAGGGAACTAGCTATGCCCCGACCACCCACCGCAGAGACAGATGCAAATTATGCCTGCGCCGCAGGCGCGGAATTTTTTGAACTGTCACACGAAAGCAAATGCTTGTTTCCGATAGAGGAGGATGTTCTACCTCTGACTGGTCCCAGTTTGCGATCGATGGACTGTGGGCAGGGCTTACTTACGACTTCAAACCTAATAGTTATTAGAAAGCGGGGTGTATTCGGGCACAGCGGGAGGCGCAGCTCTTGGGGTCATGGGTCGTTTCGGTTTCGGGTGGTGCGAGCGTGAGGCGTGTCTATCCAAGATGGTGGAAGAGGGCAGTACTCATGGCATTCACGGCAGGCAAGGGTTCACAAAGGCAGAACACACGGCCTCTGGATACAGTGACAGCAACTTTCCTAGCCTGTGGAGCTCCACGAACTTCACAGCATAGTCTATAAAGGTCGGAGAGGCTGAATCAGGCTTGATCCGGGCCACCTGGGCCTATTCGTGGGCCTTCAGAGACCCCTTTACCTCGACTCAGCCCGCCAAAAACCGTTTGGGAACCGTTTTGGGCCACACAAGTGGGGTTTCGGGGCCAGTATGGGGTGACATCAAAATTTTTTTTATTAGTGCAAAGGGGGGGGGGGGGTTTTGGCATCGTCTCATATATATATATATATATATATATTTTTTTTTTGCGCATTTGAGGTGCGCAAAAGACCCCCTGTATTATCCTATGATAAGCACCTGCTTTGAAGGAAATACTTGAGGATGCTGCCAGCTGCAAACGATCAAAGGAGGTAAATGTGCTGTAGCCCACACGAAACACAGGTGAATCTGGGTTCAGTGGCGGGCGTAAGCGTTCAACAAAAACTTGCGCTCTAAAAAAGACCCACTTTGTAGTAGTATTGTTTCTCCCCCTCTAGCCTCCTTCGAAGTAGGCACAAGGCAGCCCCTCGAGTATTTCTTTCACCTTTTTTAGTCGGCCGGACACCAACCGACCGACTTGTGACAGCAGCGTAAGCAACTTTTAACGGGACACAAATGGAAAAGAAGAGGAGAAAATTGTGTAATGCAGGAACCGTTGGCTGAGAATGCGCACCAGCTCCTTGCCACGATGCATTTGAGGGGGTTCAGGGCGTCCGGACAAGGCGGGGAGGATAATAGGTGACGGTAACCTGATCTACGGGCTCACCCATATTGCTGTCGGAATGCGCTGGCCTGATGGGCTCTCTCTCCATCCGTAGATTAAAACCAACCTGTCTCACGACAGTCTAAACCCAGCCCACGTTCCCTGTCAGTGGGTGAAGAATCGAACCCTTTGACAATTCTGCTTGTCTAGGTCAAGAAGAGCCGACCTCGAAGGATCAAAAAGCAACGTCGCTATGAACCGCAGGTGCACACTGCGTGCAGCATGTATCGCAGATTGATGGCACCCGTTTCATCAGTCAGCAAAAAGTGTACGTGTAGAACGTGGGGGGCCCAAGACTACACTCCACGAAGGAATGTACTTGGTGTCGGTCACAAACAGTCCCGGACATGGCTAGCCATAACCCATAGCGAAAGCGTGCACCAAATATACAACCCGTAACCGCCGTAACCGTATAGCCCTTTCTTGCTCTAAGAGAACCCATTCATGAACGGTCACACGAAGACCCTAAACCCCCGGAATTTCAAGCGAACTTTAACTCTAAAAGCACCGGCTACGGCATCACCCAACCGGCGACACCGTCTGCACCCGGTCGCGGTTACTACACCGCCAACCGACGCAGCGATGGTGCGATGCGCAGGACGTGCCCCTAGCGCCATCACCGCTCGCAGAGGCACCTTTCCCGAGGCACCTGTTCCTAACACGTCTCGTGCTAAAGCGAAGACCATGCCTGGACAAAACCTCTTGCGGGGTACCACACATGCCAGGGCTTTTTAGAGGATAGCCAAGCTACCGTCCAGCCTCTAATATATAGGCCAATAATATGCGTGGTTTATAATTTGTCGGCCGCTAATTCATGAATCCTTAATTATATTCTTTCAAATTTCCCAATATTTATAAGGGTAGGCGGTTTTTTTTTTTTGGCCCATGTCCGCGCGCGCGTAAATTTTTGGAACCCCCCGGAAAAAAAAAACTTTTGCAAAAAAAAAACTTTTGGGATCTGTGCATTGGAACCGGTCGTGAGAGCGACTGCAGGCGTAGTCACGAGCGTGTCCGGCTCGGGAAAAGTCGAAAACCTGTTCATCACACCGATACTTCACGGCGATGCAAATCGCGTAGACGTTGTTTACCTCAGTGTGTATTGACTTTGAAGCCGACTATGCCCGGTGCTGGGTTGGTGCGCTGGGCAAGCAATATCGTGATACTTTGACGTTGGTGCCAATCTAAACAGCAAGATTTGCGTAGCTTTAGCCAGCTCCTGCTGGACGCAGTCGAAGCACGCGGGATACAAGCACAGCCTCAGCCTCGAAACCGTGCGCGGTTTTACCGGCAAGGCATGTCGGGGGGTTTTTTTGCCGCTGTGGTGCGATTATCACACAGAACCAGTCCGCGGGCAGTGCACGCGTCTATGCCTTCCGACGCCTGGAGCAGCTACTAGTAGGGACGTATCTGAGACTCGACTGAGGAGGCATTAAAAGGACGCAGGGCAAGCGATGCGTTCGCGGTGCTTGCGACATAGTGCTTTGCACTTGACCGGCGGCAATGCTTGTGCCGAGGTATATTTGCGAAGAAAACGGCACTCGGACCGTGACATCGCAATGGGGCATGTCAGAAGAGAGATACAAGATTGACGGACACCCGCACAATCGACAGTCCTCTGGTTCACTGCTTTATCGTTCGCGGCGTACCCGGCGAACCGCGATCTCGAGTTTAAACCCGAGTGTTTTTTCTCCTGTGGCATCGTCTATCCTCTGCAGCCTTCGACTATGGAACTGTTGAACTCTAGACTGCCACCGCAACCCCTCGGACACATCAAGCTCACCACATTCATCTTTGAGCTCATCGTCCAGGAATTCCACCAACAACGGGCACAAAAGTGCCAACAGCGGACCGGCCAGTAGTATAGCCGGTACATACGGTGTGAAGCTAGGTAGAGCCGGTACATACGTAGGTAGAGCCGGTACATACGGTGTGAAGCGGTTGGTAGAGCCGGTACATACGGTGTGAAGCGGTAGGTAGAGCCGGTACATACGGTGTGAAGCGGTAGGTAGAGCCGGTTCATACGGTGTGAAGCGGTAGGTAGAGCCGGTACATACGGTGTGAAGCGGTAGGTAGAGCCGGTACATACGGTGTGAAGCGGTGTGTAGCCGGCATACGGTGTGAAGCGGTGTGTAGCCGGTACATACGGTGTGAAGCGGTGTGTAGCCGGTACATACGGTGTGACATCCAGTAGCAGAAAGTCTTGTGGCAAAAGTTTTTTTTTTCTGAAAAGTTTTTTTTTTTTGCGCGCGCGCGCGTAAATTTCTGTGGGCCGACGGACATGGGCCAAAAAAAAAAAAAACCGCCTACCCTAAGCTAAATAAAAGGTTTTTTGTGGCTATAAGCTAAATAAAAAGTTTCTTGGTGGCTATAAGCTAATTATCCCTAAAGTCTTCTTTATAGTTTTTCAAGCTATTTCTTTCACCCATTCTTTCTTTCTCTAAAAAAAAAAAAAACAACCAATGCCGACCTTCTTCCCTTACGAAGCACGTCGAATGGTTCGTTCGAGCCTTCTCAAAGGTTCAAACAACTGAAACAATGCAAAATAAAAAAGGCCCTTTTCACAACCTCAAAAGAAGAAAAAAAGCACCGAAAACGTGGGCCAAGTAGAGAATCAGTCTTAACAAATAAAACACAACCCACCTGTCAAGTCCTTTGCTCCCCTTAAGAAACCCTCCGCGTGTTTGCGGGGCAGAGCCACCCGAGAGGCAGTGCTGGCGACTCTACGGCTACTACGATCCCCTTGAGTAAACAACGAAAAAAAATAATAAAAAATAAACGCTAAAAAAAAAAAACAACGCTAAAAAAAGATACCCCTCTTTCTATCCGTCGAGAGCCACGGCTCCACTATTTCTTTCGTTAGTCTTTTTTCTCCCCTTCCCTTGTGCTGTGTTGTCAAGCCCCCTCAAAATCCGCCGCTGCTGCTGTTAGCGCCGTTCATCTACGTCATCCTGTTGGTGTTTTGACCCACACCGCAACTACTGCGGGGTGCCGTCAGTCGTTAGAAAGAAAGGTGCGCAGTGCAGTCTTACCTAGCGACCTTGCGTTGCTTATTCGTGTATCGCCGGACAATCTGGTCCCTTGAGGGGAAGGAAAAAAGGCTCCCAGTTTGCGTGTCCTTGGTGTGGTTCCATGACGTCGCATTCAGAGTTTCCTCCCGCGCTCCTCGACAGGACTCGTCTGTTGGCAGGTGCAGGTCTCAAGCCTGTCGCTGCCCCCTTCACTTCTTACAAAGAATACTTCGAGCTTCGGGGTTCGATGCGACCGCCGTGCCCCCCATCTCCTTCTCGTCTGAGTGCACTCTCGGTGTTCACCTCCGAATCACTTTATCCCAGCGCCGCTCAGCCATGGGCGCCCTTTTGATTCTGCGCTGCCACCCGTACACCCGCCAGAACTCAGTCTAGAAGAATGCGTATGTCACTCAGCGCACGTCGGACAGCAGGCCGCGGCTGGCTTCGGAGAGAAAAACAACTTCCAAGTTCACGACCCGGTCTACACACGCAATGGGTTTCAATGCACTGTACGGCTGCTGATCTCGCTTGTGCCAAGTCGCGACCGAGACATAGGGTTAATGTTTGTTCGTGTCAACAATGCATTGTTGGTATTACAATTAGTAGTTGGCAGCGTACTACATGAAACTTACCAAGGCTGGTGAGTTCGTAATACCTAAGCACACACCTTCTCCGGTAGCTCCCGGTTTAGCCAACTTCCGCGGCCTTCTTCAAAGGCTTCCGTTGCTCCTCCTAAGCACGACGCATTCAGTCTGAAGTTTCACATGTGTTCACACGTTATGCCGCACTACAAAGTGGAACTCCTTATAGTTTCTGTAACAAATCATTAGTCACAGACTGGCTAACCGTAGTTAACCCCTTACCGACCGGGCACCCTCGACTTTTTCCGGGGTTTTGGGTCTAAATCCTGGTCATGTCAGATCGGCGCCTTGTCGACTCCTCGAGGGGGGAGCGGGGTTTCCGAGGTTCAAGGGCGGGAATAAAGAGATACGCCACATATATTTTCATTTCCGCCCTTGAAAGCTGTTTTCGACACACCTGTCCCAACTTTTCGGCATATCTAAGAAATGGGCTATTTAACGACCCCTGTGGAGGTCGCTGGTCGGTAAGGGGCTGGTCGGTAAGGGGTTAACGTGTGCAAATATGTCTATATCCCTCCCACTACATTACCCGACTCCCAGCCTCAGTCAAGCGGAGACCCTAGAACACCGAACCTCTCTACCATCTAAACCACAATAAACGCTAAATTGTCGTGTGGTCTAAAAGAGGGAATGAGAGGAGGACAGTGAGCACCCACCTCACTATACTTTCTCCCACGTTGTCATCCTCTGCGCTTCACCAAAGACAACCAAAAGGCCCATTCCGCCTCCCTGACCCTTCCGCGCTGAACCTTTCCACAGACGCACCGCCTTCCCCTTTTCTTTTTGTTTCTAGTTTTCTTGCCTTCACATTTCTGTGCCACCGACGGCCCCTTTCTCGTCTTAGAGCTGTTAGAGCCTCCATTCCGTTTTTTTTTTTTTTTTTTTTGGTGCAAACTCTAACACCAGTTTTGTAGGAAACCTCGAGGAGCCATATCTTCAACGAAAGACGTAAGCGTTCAACTACAAATACTCATTTGTAGGTCAACATCTGTTGTATTCAATGTTTGCTTCTCTCCCTCTAGCCCTCGTGGGAACAAGCTCCGGTCGGCTCCTTCGAGTTTTTCTTTTGTCAGAAACGAAACTTGATTTTCCGAAGACTAGTCGTAATCCGTACGACAAATTTGCCGCACCAGAGAAACAAAAGTAGCTTGCCTTTTTTTTCTTCTTCTCTTTTTGATTTTCTTCACCTACTGTTCCCCCCTCCGCCATACACACTTCCTCTTCCCTCTCCGGGTCTCGCCACCGATCTCTCTTGTGTTCCTGTTCTTCGCCAAATTTTGGGTTTCTTTCTTCTTTTCTGTTTGTCACATCTTTTAGCTGACCGTAGAGTGAGTGAGACAGCGTTGGTATCGCCGCGCGATTGTGTGCATGCGGATGCGGGAAAAAGAACACCGCTCCTGGTTGCGACAAGAGATTCTCTTGGGCAGAATCTTCCGCACCGCAAACCGCCCGTCCATACAAGGGTCTTTCGGAAAGTACGTCGTCCGTCGACGACATTTTGGAAGGATCTGTCGTCCATATACGGAGTTTCTTGAAGGGCACATTCCTCGTCGCGAAACGCAACTTGGCATTACCCCCTCGAATCGCTGTCGTCTCTCACTCTTCCCACCCGCCCCCCCTTCCCACCCCCTGGCCCCCCTCCGCGCCTATAATAGATTGTTTCTTTGCCCCTCCCTCCCTCTCTCTCTCTCTCTCTCTCTCTCTCTCCTTCTCTCTGAAGTTCTTACGGGCTGGTTTGATGCTGCCCTGAAAACCTTGCCGCACTCGCTGTGCTTTTGCTAACAACAAAGGAAACCCGGCGAACCACGCTCGACCACTGGACTGCAGCATCTGTGCCGAAGAAGATATCGAGCGATTTGCACGTCAACACCGCAACGGACCTCCACCAGGGTTTCCCCCGGCTTCGTCCTATCCAGGCATAGTTCACCATCTTTCGGGTCCCAACAAGTGTACTTAACCTCAAATCCCTTTCCAGTAAATCAGGATCGGGCTGTGCTGCGTCCTCAGGGATTGGCACACCTCCCTTTCAGTGCGGCTTGTGGGGTTGACACCCTAAGCCTTGCACACGTGTTAGACTCCTTGGTCCGTGTTTCAAGACGGGTAGTAGAAGATCGCTGTGTCTGACATGAGCCTGCGAGCGTTTAACCACGTCAGGCCAGCAGCAGGGAGCAAGGACGTTGTCCGAAGGCGCCGACACTTACCCTTCGCTGACGATGCCGCGGGTCACCTCCTCAACTCATTCCTATCCTGGTCGATCCGAGCAAAACTGAGGCAGCCGGCAAGCCGTCTCGCAACAGAAGCTTGGACGATCCGAATAGGTCCAGACGTCTCAACCATAGATCCGTCCGTGTTTCAAGACATGGGGTTCCTGTGTGCAGCTTATGTGCTGCTCACCATCCCAGTGCAAAACTGGCTTCCCT
Source organism: Diplonema papillatum (assembly GCA_030068145.1). Taxonomy (NCBI): domain Eukaryota; phylum Euglenozoa; class Diplonemea; order Diplonemida; family Diplonemidae; genus Diplonema; species Diplonema papillatum. The sequence continues at coordinate 474,498 of JAPJBO010000052.1, forward strand.
CTTTCGCGAGAATGCCGAGAAACCTACCCCTTCTTCTCCAGCTGCGTACACGAGCTGTGACTCAGCTATTCCCACAGCGCCAGTGACTCCCCGTTGTCTTTCTTTATCATCAGCTCTTGGTGTGCGAAATAGACGGGTCGGGGGAAGAGAGAGAGAGGGGGGCGTTCAGTTCGCAAAGACAATTCGGTTGCCTACACCGTGTCAGCATGTGAGGTCCGTTCAATGCATGAAATGAACAACATGGGCCAGCACGCATTGCTTTGCACAAAAGATATGCCAGCCCAGGATCCCTGCTCCAGGCTCTACTTGTGGACTACGGTTGAGACAGGACACGCTCACCTTGCCCACAGCATTTCGACAAGTCCACTCCAGGTACTCGAAGATCACTGCCCATGCCCCGCAGCCAAAAAAAAGCTTGTTTAACCATCGACCACCCCCCTCCTTTGCCGGCATTTCTTTAATCATCCCTGCTGCGCTGCGCACACTTCCTCACCTGCCGCCTCCCCCCCATCCCCTCTCTACTCTAGTAGCACGGGTGGTCCTGGCTGTGACGCCCCCCATCCCCTCTCTACGCACTGTCTGTAAAGATTAATCCGTCCGCGTTTTCTTTTTTTTAACCACTTCCGGACGAACTACCACTGTGGTAGTTAACTCACGAAAGTTCGCGGGTGTCACGTTCGCGGGCGAGAGGCCAAATAATGGTCGAAAGTGGTCGCTGGTTGCTGTATCGGAAAGATCCGACACAAATCTTTGAAATGCGTCCTTCACCCAGGCAGAAATCCTGCTCCGAGCTCCAACGGATACCTGAGATTCGCCATGGAGCCACCCCTTTTCCCAAATTAACCCTGCCCCCCTCCGTCCTTAAGTGGTTAATATTGCACTGACCTCCAACACAATTTGCCCGCTGGCCTCAGAAACGATTTGCCACAGGATGAGTAGGATTGGCCGCGCACGCTCCTGTGAAAATACGCAGGGCGCCGGCATACAAACGAAGAAGGGAAGGCATCCGACACGCTCATAGGGTTAGCGTCAGTTTCAATTGTGAGGCAAATCCTCACATTTTTGAAAAAAAAAAAAAAAAAAAAAAAACGCTAACAACGAACGCGGGCGGTACTGGCTCATCGACCTGACGAGGCGAAAAGCGCACTGCCGGTCGAAGGATTCCGGCGAAGGCCGCCACACCCGACGGTCGAGGGAGAGGACGTTTTGGAACGGTTAGACGCGCTACTGGGGACGGATGAATTCTCGGAGCCGCGGGAAATGGTGGTGGCGACCGACGGGGGGTTCCTGGAAGACGAATCACGCGGGTCCGCCGGGGTGTCAATTGGCACGACGTCGTTCGGCTGCATGGTGAGGGGCACGGTGACATCGAGTACGGAGACCGAGTTGGCCGCCATCTACCTGCTAGCGACGACATTACGGCGGCGTGAAGTCGCACCCGACCGTGTCACGTGGTACAGCGACAGCGAGGCCGCAATCTTGCGTGTCCGCCGCGGAGAGCCCGGCGACCCCGTCGCCAACGCAGTAGGCGAGTACGCGCAGTGCCTCCGATGGAGTAAGGGGCACGCCGACAACGCCTTCATCAACCGGGCGGACGAGGCGGCGACCCAGGCACTCCGGGACAGAGGACCGGGTCTAAGCATGGAGTTGCTCCACCTTTTAAACGGGGTGAAGTCTGTGTGCTGTCTCGTGGCTGAGGAGTTCCCGATGCTGGAGAGCCCCATCCGTTTCGTGCGGCGCGTCTGGCGTCACCGCCGCACGAAGACGGCCATGAGGAGTATCCGAGAGCTGGCATCGGCAAAGACGACAAAGGGAAGCACCCTCGGCTCCCTCGAGACCATACCCGGGGCGGCAGACCTCCTGCAGTCCATCGTGCGGCGTGCGGTAATGCCTCGAGGCACAAAGGTCAACTGTATACGGTGCGCGGAGATGGCAACCGCCCAGCATGTACTGCTGGCAGACGACGCGACGCACAATGATGTGTCTGATATCATGGAAGCATACCCACAAGACCGACCACATCTGAGGCGACTCCTCGAAGACTTTGCGACAAGACGAAGGCCCACAATCCGCCACGTGGCCAGGCGCGTGAAAGCGCTATGTGACGACCCGCTCGCGGCTCGTTGGTCATCCCTCGTTTTGAGATATCTCGATTAGTGCATGCTTGATTTGACAGTGAAAAAGGCGACTAGCGGAAAGGAGAAAGACAGTAAGGAGAGTGGACATTGGGCGGCCGACAAAAAAAAAAAAAAAAAAAAAAAGGTAGTTTTAGTGGGTAAGTCCCGACGGAAAAACGGACAGTCCCACACTCACAAGTTTGGTCCGGCTTGTGGTCGTGCGTCACGCATTTCTCCCCTCAGTTACCAAAAAAAAAAAAAAAAAAAAAAAAAAAAAACGCTAACCCAAACAACTTCCGCCGGCAGAGAAACCTTGCCTAAAGAAATCAACTGCCTTCGGGTAGGCTAGTCTGACACGAGTTGTCGTCGGGAAAAAAAAAAAAAAAAAAAAAAAACGGAAAAAAAAAAAAGAGCCCAGCACGAGCTGCTGGTGTTGACAAAAAAAAATCTGGGGAGGAAACTGGTGTCACATCCTCTAGTCCACCTTGGAAAACGGAAAAATCCAAAAGAAATATGCGTTTTTCTCGGAACCCTGGGGGCCAGTCCCGTGGTGTATGGGTCAAACTGGGTCCAACTGCTGGTGGGGCCTAGCTAAAGTCTCATCATCAGGGGGCAGTCATAAATACGTCACCAAGAAACATACCCAAAAAAAAATTGCCGCTGCGCGGGGCCAAGAACCTACCCCCCTCTCAAAAGTGTATCCAAAGCCACAACCGTTCTTATACAAGACGGGGAGGACGTGATCTGAAACACGGGGGCCCTCAGTGAAGCGCCCCTGGTGCAGTCGGTCGGGGGTCCAACCCACTGCACCACGGTGCAACAGCAAACAGAGGCTTTTCTTCCGCGCAAACTGCGCTTTTCTGAAAAGCTTCTAGCCGAACCCCTGTTTTTTTACATCTCTTCGAGACAAAAAGTGCCCAATATAGCTTCCCCACCAAAATGGCTATCCCTCACATTATTTTCAGGTTGTACACGATTTTGAGGGTCACGCTAATACCCTGGACACGCTGCAAGGAAAAAAAAAAAAAAAAAGACAGACAGGTCGCCAGCCTTTGCAATCACCACACTGGCGTTTTCTCAGAGACCCTCAAGCGAAGAGCCTCAAAAAGCACCGCAGGCCGCGCGATTCCGCGGGGCCATCAGGGTTTGCCTGCCGCCTTCGCTTGGTTTCGGGGGGGAAGAGAAAGACTTTCGTCTTTTTCTAGCTCTTCCAGCCCTCCTTTCTTTTTTGCTCGGAAAAGGTCGCGTGGGCAGAAACGGTGAAAAGATGATAATTGTCACTAAATGAAAGCGAGAATGTGGGGTAAGCCCTGATTATTAGATTAACGGTTAAACGAAGCTAGCGCACAAGGTTTGCCTGATCTCGCACCTACTTTCTGATCCCAAATAGATGCTCTGTTCTCGTATAGGATCTCAAGTCTCGGAAGACTAGTGTACGACCAATACCTTACACTCGTACAGGGTTAAGACCCCCGTCGCTAACTCGAAAACATTGTAACTTCATCCTCGCTTTGTGTGACAAGCACACCGGAATCACTGTCTGACCTTTCTACTGAAGATTCTTCTCATCACGCGACGACAGTGAAAGGACGAAGCAGCAGGTGAAGCCATTACGAGGACGCAGCAAGAGAAGGATGCAAACTTTTGAAAATATAAAGAGTAGCTGGGCCTAAATCCACGAGGGAAAAAGGCTCAGGATCCTGGCCTCACATCATGCCCCTTAGATCGACTCTTGTGTGGAGACGACCCCCCGGAACTAACCCCCGGGGAATCTACCCCCTGGATCGTGGTATCCCAGGGTCGTTTCGGGTTTGACGCTCCATGCTCAAGAGGCATTACTTTGTCCAGTCGGAGCGGTCTTCATTGGGCGTACACTGGAGGAATCAGGTAGGCCGCCGGTTTCGGTGCAGATTTGGCCCGCCTCGCATCTGACACGAAACCGAACATTGTTAACCGTATCCGAAAGCAGGACCGTTCCCCCCGCTTTCGCGAGAAAAAAGTGAAGAGTAAAACCACCCTCTTTTTTTTCTTTCTATCTGTTCTGTCGAGAGCTGCGACTCATTTGGGTTCAATCCTCCCCCAATTGTTACTTGCCACCCTTCTTCCACGAGTCTCGCCCCCCTCCCACCCAATCTCTATGTCGTGGGGGTTCTTCGAACCTGCGTGAGGCTTTGTATGACCTGCCACCCCTGACCCTTCTGGCCCAGCCCTTGATAGCATGTTGTGTTTATCATGTGACTCTGTATGTTGTAGGGCGCGGGAGGTTTGGGCGACCCTGGGCGGCACTGCGCCACTACCCACACCCACCCACTGCACTGCCACCCCTCTGCTTGCCCAGTTCCCGGTTCTCGTTTTTTTGTTATCGGGGTCGACTCTCTAAAACGGAAGGATGAGCTTACGTGGACCTATAAAACCTTTGTACTTACGTACGCTTCTTCTTTGGAAGAAGGCTCCGAGGCGGTCGTAGAGGTTGACTAGACGCTAACAAAACATGCCAATCACGCAGTGTCATTGGGATTGACTCTTCCTTCTTTTTCGTGACAAGCGTGTGGTGGTCGCAAAATGTCAGAACTTGGAGAGCAGTCTACGCAGTGGACGGCTTCACTTACCTGCCTCTACGGCTTCATTTACCTGTAACCGCCTCAAGTACTGCTGCCCTGCACCGAGCAGAGCGAGGCTCGGTCCTTCGTCGCTGTGACAACAGTGTTGTATCCCAACGCTGAGCGGTAGCTGCCGTTCCAGGACGTAGACCTGGAAGAGCAATCTCCGCAGTCCGCAACGGGGGCGGCGCCACACCGTATCTTCCACCTTAGCAGAGTGCGGTTTTTTGCTGTGTGGCCGCAGTGTTGTATCCCAACGCTAAGCGGCAGCTGCCGGTCCAGGACGTAGACCTGGAAGAACAATCTCCGCAGTCCGCAACGGGGGCGGTGGCTTAAGGAAAACATCAGAAAACCCCGGGGGGGGCGTCACCAGAAATCCAAAACTCGAAACCTACCACTCAGGTGCTCATAAAATGCTCCAGAACGGCGGAAAAAGTGATCAGACGCTCGTTTAGGCTGAAATAATGGCTGCAGAATGCGAAAGCAAGGCCAAATCACCCCCACTAAGCGCCGGTCCAGGACGTAGACCTGGAAGAGCAATCTCCGCAGTCCGCAACGGGGGAGGCATCACACCGTATCTTCCACCTTAGCAGAGTGCGGTTTTTTGCTGTGTGGCCGCAGTGTTGTATCCCAACGCTAAGCGGCAGCTGCCGGTCCAGGACGTAGACCTGGAAGAGCAATCTCCGCAGTCCGCAACGGGGGCGGCGTCACACCGTATCTTCAACCTTAGCAGAGTGCGGTTTTTTGCTGTGTGGCCGCAGTGTTGTATCCCAACACAGTCGCGATATTAAACCCCACCGAGCGAATTTGGCCCTGAGATTACCCCCTCAGGTGACACCACTTTATCATTAGCCATACTTCAACTCTCTTTGCACGAAGCAGTCTGGGCACGCAGGCAGGGTCCGGCTGACCGCTAGCTAAACACCACCCCCCCCTCCCTCTTGTCAGCTCCCGCCGACAGGCTGTCCCCTTGAGTGCTTGCCAGTGGTAGCATGTAGTTGTTCTCTTTCGTTCCTCAGTGGTAGCTGAAAGGCGCCTCGTCCGACTCAATAGGGGGTAAGGGTAAGTTCCTCCCTCAATCCTCACCTCCGGCTGGCCAAAAGTGCCCCCTCAACCAAAGCAGCCAGCGCCGTTTGGCAACCGTCAGTTTCTTTTTCTTATGAGTACTTTTGTAACGAGGCAACATTTCCGGAACAACGGTGCACATGAAAAGGTGTTGCGAGGCCAACGAAAAAAAGTGCTAACGCAGGTAGTTCTTCCCCCCCTGCAATTTTCATAACAAGTAGGCCGTGTATCCGACTATTTTGTTCTTCGCCACCATTTTCATCATGTATTTCTTGTGTTAACAATGTACTAAAAATTAGTAGTTGGCAGCGTACTACATGGTCCTTACCAAAGCAGGTGAGTTCCGCTACTGCGCACAAACAAAAGCTTCCCTTTACGACGAAGGTCACTCGGAGACTTTAAAACCCCGGATTCAAGCGAACTTTCACTCTAAAAGAAAGCGCCATACTTTTTTCAGTGGATGCTCATCCTCCGTTACTTCGTTTATCAGTGCAAGCCTTAACCCGGTAACGTTCTTCGAATACGCGTCTGTTTTTGGCAGGAAACACTCGAGGAAGCCCGCCAGTTGCAGGATAGGGAGGAAGTGTTGTCGCAATCCACACGCAGCGCAGGAACAATTTGGGGGCCAGACATTCAACAATTCTTTTTTTTTTTCATCTTCCCGTTTGGAAAACGCTCGACCCGTTTGCAGAGCTATTGTTTGCCCCTCCGGCCTCCGTTGACATACACACCGAGCGGCGCCATGAGTGTTTTTAAAGTATTCAATTCATAGATGTACGCCTGCATGGGCCGAGCCCATATTTGAATATTTTTGACGATTTCTCAAAAAAAGGAAAAAAAAAAAAAAATTCGGGCAAAATATGGGCTCATACAGGCAAAATACGGGCAAAAAACAAGGGCAAAATACGGGCGAAATACGGGCGAAATACGGGCTGGTGGGCAAAATACGTTGTGGGGAAAACGTCCACAGATGACACTTCTGAGACGGGCTGGCCGTACTGGCGGCACGAAGCAATCAGAACGAGAAGCCAGCTGCACCAATAGTTTCTCCTCATCTTGCCTGTTTTATGGCAAACGACTCGACAAAAACGCGTAGCTGCTACTAGTTGCTGCTTTTTGCTCAAGCTGCGCATGCCTCTGCATCCCCATTGACGATCTGGCCGCGGCCTCATCGTTTCCAGCCAGTACGTCCACGGCAAACCTGAGTGCAGTTGATGCTCCCCTGGATTCAACCGCAGTCGAGGTGGTTGAACCTGTTCGCAACGCACGCTCTTTGTTTCGCAAGAACTTGTCTAGAGACGACTGCATCATCCGGGGTCTGTGGACATGGTCAACAGGATCGTCAATGTGTCACCACTTCAGATCTTTGCATCCGATTTGCGGATTCGCTCACTTTCTGCGGCTAGCTCGGGGGGTAACCCCATCGTATGTGACCTCTCGTGTTTTCTCCGTTCATTGCTTGCGTCTCAGGAGTGCGTGACCGACGGAGAATTCCCTTCCGGCAATCCTGCAGCTTTGAGACGAGCAATTACACCTTGCCTGTCGACCGACTGCCCATGTCCAATTGCTGTTGACACGGAATCCTCCACTTTGGCCTTCAACGTTCTCCGTTGAATATGCCCGTATTTAGCCCGTATTTAGCCCGTATGTTTTATTTCCAGTGCCTGTATATTCAGAAATTGCCTGTATAGTCGTACATCTACGTCAATTACCACCGCAGGGAGCAGGTGGCTAGACCTCTTGAGTCTGTGCTGCTCACGATTTGCGGGAGTGCAACTATCACACAGGGGCCTCGTGGCCTGTTGCGTGGGAAAAGAGCGAAGCTGCTGTTTGCGCTCAGATCGTCGTCGCCCAGGTGGCCGCCCTCCGTCACTCGTTTGTCCGCAAGGATGGCACCGCTACTCTTCTGGACTTGCTCTCGTAACGACATGTCTGCTACTTGCCACTCGCTCCATACACGCGCTTTGGCCGCTCCGGCCAAGGAGCTTCCTGCGCGACCCCCTTATATTTTCACACGGACTCTATAACATGCAGGGTCAGAACCTTGTGTCTTTTTAAAACGCTCCAGCGGGGCCGATGGCCCCCAAATTTTTTTTTTGGGAAAAAAAAATTTTGCTCAACTTCCTCAAAAATTACTGCAGAGTTTGTTCCAAACTTTTAAAATTCAAAAACCCAATTTTTTTTCCAGATTTTTTTTTTTTTTTGCCATTTCCAAAAAGACACAAGGTTTTTACCCTGCATGATAAACGCGAGCTTCTCCGAAAAAATGAACGTGGGAGGCCCAAGACTACACTCCACGAAGGAATGTACTTGGTGTCGGTCACAAACAGTCCCGGACATGGCTAGCCATAATCCATAACGAAAGTGTGCACCATATATACAACCCGTAACCTTATAGCCCTTTCTTGCTCTAAGAGAACCCATTTATGGAACGGTCACACGGAGACCCCAAAACCCCGGAATTTCAAGCGAACTTTAACTCTAAAAATATGAGTATTAGTATTAGCCAACCTCAAAAAGAGTCCACGTGAGTAAAAAAAAAACCCCCCCAGAACAATTCTGATCCCACCTGACGAACCAGCCTCATGTCGCTGTCCTGTCTGCGAAGACACTCCGGTTCCAGGGTCCGCCTAGTGCGTCTGAACATTAGGAAATTGAAACCGACGACAAGGATCGGAGCAGATGGGAGACCATGCTCTTGCATGCCATTCAAAGCCCGTTCATACATTTCCCCCCCTCGAACGAAAACATCCTTCGAACGTAGTCGAGAAGGAACGACTGCCGCCCTACCACCACCACAAGCGCACTGAAAGTTTCCTGCGTCCTTCTGGATGGTGGATCAACCCGTCTCCAAAAGTCAGGAGAATTCAAATCCGACAAACACAAAAGCAGTCTCACTCACTGGAGAACCAAGACCGTCACCCCAACACTCTATGCCTCTCTACACAGACGTAAGCACGCACAAGGAAAACGAAAAAGTAGAAAACCCCTCGGGACTGACGCCTGTGCGATTGCCTTCATTTGCTTCGCAAGAATGCGAAAGGCAGGCGAATCGTAAAGCAGGTAAAACCAAGTGAAAGCAAATGGAAGTGGGGGTTTTGCACTTACTGTGGGGAGAGACTCGACCTGCTACGTTTGGTGTTGCTCATAACCTGCAGCCCACGAGTATTGCCAGACACACAGAACCATCCTGACCAAATTTTACCCAAATATTCCACCGCGAAATTGCACCTGCTGGTCCCAAGCTAAGAAATAAATATACCGATACTAGCGTTTAGTATCAAATTTTCAGTCCCTGCTGGCTATAAGCTACTGTGAAAGTTGTACATTATAACTGCCTTTCCTTTTAATACTATCACCTACAATGTAGTAGGCAGCGTGTTTTGGCGGTCGATCAGAATTCCTAGCCTGAAAACGAAGTAGAGTAGAAAGTGTGAAAACTGACACGCACAAAAGCGGAATCGAAAAGTCCCGACTCCACCACACCCCCTTCCGAGCTGGGACGAGCTTTTGTTTGTTGGCAACGCGCCCCTCTCTCTTTTTTGTACTGCACTCAAGCCCAACCTCTTCCGTGTCAGGTGTGGCGATGCCCCTCCCACCTCAACCCCCACCCCCCCTTCTTTTCCGGTTTGCTCTCCCTTTTGACCTCGGGACTCAGCGGACTTTTAGTTGTGCGGTGCCAGTTGTGATTGACCCACCCACTCAAGCAGCCCCGTGCCATTTATTGTTTACCTACCTATCCACTCTTCCGGCTTTCGGAGGGAATCGCCTCAACAGTAGCGGGCGCTGTATGTGTGTGCCAGTGCGCCAGTCTCTGTGTGCGCCACCGCGAGTAACTATGACTCTCTTAAGGTAGCCAAATGCCTCGTCTTCTAATTAAAGACGCGCATGAATGGACCAATGAGATTCCTTCTGTCCCTACCTACTATCTGCAGCAAATACCGGTTCGTCGGGAGTTAGGCAAACAGCGCTGCCAACTCTTTGCGTGTTATTTCTATTCTAATGCTGTACTACCCCTGGCACACCGCTCTCTTCTTCGCCCCAGCTTCTCCTCTTCATCGCCGTGACCGAGAAGAAGGGGAACCGCAGCCGTCGAACACTGGGCGGCGGTGGGTCAGAATTCCTTCGCGAAGCCAACGCCACACGCGACTATCGCTGCTGCTTTCTGAGGTCCCCCTGGCTGGTGTACCAAGCAGCCACCCTCAGCTCACCGCCTCCTTTCTTTCTTGCATCCCGCCCTCGCTCATCAAGTGCATAAGCTAGGGGTCTAGAAAAAGGACACCGTCCGCTTTTTGGAAATCGCCAGCGAAAAACTAAATCAAAAATGCTTCAGATGATGCGCAATGCTTTCGTGTCCAGCACAGCAGGAAAGCAGTGCAGCAAAGGCTGTCCGCAATTTTGGAGTCGAGAGGCGCGAACCAGCTGATACTCTCATGGCAAGAGACGACATTTGAAAATTAAATTAACCCTTTGTGGACGGGACATGTCGAAACATCTCGAAAATCTTGAAGTTCTCAAGCGAACTTTAACTCTGAAAAAGGCAGAGCCCGAGCTGAACTTCGGACGCTGCACCACTACAGAGTGAAAACACGTCAACATCCATCCATGCTTTTCTGTTGCTGGGAATAGATCTGCTGCGAAGCCTTTTCCAACGAGCCCTGGGTTTCCCGTAGCGAGTCATAAACGCTTAAGTGCGATAAAAGGCTTTCCGCACCCTGGACAACCTCCAACCCCGTCCGTTCTGCCCTGTGGCTGACCGTCTCGACGAGCTTGCGTTCAACGCGAGCGCCAAGCCCCAAGGTGTGCCACGCCTTGATGCTTTAGTTTGGGAAATCGGTAGCCACCTGTCCCGTAGTCTGCAGTACCGCCGAACACGTGAAGCTTGGCTCCCGCGTAGCAGGCTTTCCCTGGTGGTGAAAGAATACAATGATAAAGCACGGATACCCGCCGTCGTCGGGAAATAAATAAATGGATACGCATCTTCTATGCAGCAAGGCGCATTAGGGGGCCCCACCTTGCGCGCCCACTCGAGAGCACCTTGCTGCGTTCTTGCTCCTCCCTCCCCGCTTCCTCCCCTTCCCCCGCGACCTACTTTTTCCTTTTGATTCGTGACACAGTCCTTTATTCCTTCCGCCATTGCTTTCTGCAACGTGACGAGCCAACCCGTCGCAGCCATTTTCTTTTTCGGATCCCCCATCCCGTACCACCTTCACCGCACCTTCCACGCGCCTCGCTCCCTTCTACCTCACCCTTGCTTCTTTTCTCAATGTGCATGACCGTGAACTAGGGTGTTCCCTCGCACACGTTTACTTTCGCTCCGAAATGCGCCAGACTAAAGTTGCGCCGAAGGAGGTGGCGACTCCTGGATGGGCCACAAAGCGTGCACTGCGTAGTACACGCTTCACGAGAGAGTGGACCACCGTGGCTGTAACGGGCAACGGAGAAGTAGGGTTTGATTCCGGAGGGGGAGCCTGAGAAACGGCTACCACATCTAAGGATGGCAGCAGGTACGCAACTTGCCCAATAGCAACACTGCTGAGGCAGAGCGACCACATCAAGACGGAGTCACTACAGTGTCCAGACGGAGCGCGAACTGGCACATTTAGCTCAAGCCTACCGGTGTTTCTATACATTCTGCACGTAATCACCAAAACGTTGTTTCTTGTGGCTCGTGGGGAGGACTCTCCGTTTTGCGGGTCTGCGTGGGTCCAGTGGTCGTGGCGGGGTGTCGTTGACTCACGTTCGTTTCGTGAGACGTTATTGGCTCAGCAAACTCAGCCTACACAGTCCCTTGCCACACAGTCTAACAACAGAAGAAAAGGAAAAAAAAAGCAGAAATGATACTACCGACGGTGTTGGCGCATCGCGGGTGGACATGGTATCAAAAAGCCATCACCCAGATCGTCCAAGACATCACAACGATTTTCAAGAATGCTCCGTATCCTCAGACGCCGGCGGAGGTCGACGCCCTCGGGTACAAAGCGCTGTTCCGGCTGTGCCCGGTCATCGGCGCCTGCATTTTCGCCGCCGCCGCGGCGAGCCACTTCTTGATACCCGCCTCGGTGGCCGCCAAGGGGTCGAAGGACTTCTGGCACACCCGCGTAGTGATGCTGCGGGCGCTCGGTGTGTGCTACCTCATGGTCTTCCTGACCTACGCGCTAGAATTCCTGCCAGTGGCAGGGGAAGGCGGCGTGTTGGGAACAGTGGGCGATGTAACCGGGAAGTACACCCCGGTCTTCGATGCTCTGGACACCGTGAGCAAGAGGGGGGATTGGACCGTCGAAGCCACGGCTTGGATCGGGGTGTTCTTGGCCTGGTCGTTGATTTTCGCGAAGTCGACGACGCATCTGGCGACGCTCGCGTGCTGGGCGTGCATGTTGTCCTTGGGCAACACAGGATCCAACATCATCGCCCCCGGGAAACAAAGAGTCCTCGAACAAGTTGGGCTGATCGCCGTGTTCCTGTGCCCGATGAACTCCGCCACGATGTACCCTCGATGGACTCCTCCCAGCATGGCGGTGATCGCGTTGCTGCGGTGGATCGCCTTCCGTTTCTTCGTGGCCGTCGCCATCAAAGACCTGCCCGGCGAGCTCGGCTACGTGTCCACTCTCGGGCCGGTCGGAGTTCTGCACATCATGTCGCTGTACCTGCCGTTCCTCTTGCTCTTCCCGTTCCGATCGTCTCGCGTCCTCGCGGCCATCGTCCTCATCATCAAAGCAGCGTACACGGGCGTCTTGCCGTACACACTGGTCCCTTTGCTCGCGTGCTTCGACGACGGCTTCTTCTCATCCTGGTACCCGAAGGCGTTCCCGGTTGACTGGGAGCGTTGTTCCGATCAGGAGCTGCCGGCCGTCCGCGAGAACCACGGCCTGCTCATCTTGAAAAGCGCGTACCAGGTGCTCCGGTTCCTCGGGTACTACTTCCTGGTGCTCCACGTGGCCACCACGCTCCCGCCGATGTCCGGCGTGCCGGCGGGGCCGCCCTCGGTGTTCGCCTCGAACAACCTGGTGGCCCGCCACGTCCTGCCTGCCCTGGGCATCCCCCCTTTCAGCGCAAGCATCCGGCCGCCGACGGTGCTGGTGCTCCAGTACACGTCGCCGAACGGCGGGTGGTCCCCCCTCAAGTTTAAGTCGATCCCGCACGATCCGACGGAGCTCGTCGCGGGTTCGTTCGCCCCGCCACTCTTCTGGGGCGAGGAGATGAACCGGTTCGACGCTGAGGTCTTCAACGAGGTGGCAAAGGCAGTCCGGGGCCGGCCGACGCCGCCGGACGGCCTGCCGGTTGTGCTGGAGAAGGCGCTCGGGCGGGTGATCGACGGCCTCGACCCGGAGGCGGCGGCTCTGTTTGCCAACCCGGTAGCGGACCTGCTCGCGGACCTGCGGAAGGTCAAGAAGCCGAAGGTGCGCGCCCGGTACCACGTGTTCAGCCCGTCGGCGCCCGGCAGCGACACGTGGTGGGTCAGCGCGCGCGTGCCCGACTCGCCGAACGTCACGTTCCCGCCCAAAAAGTACGCCCGGCAGCCCCGCAAGTCGGCCGCCGCGCCGTCCCGGTTCCCGCTGCTGTCGACGGCCCTGTTCGGCTCCGCGCTCTCCTTTTTCATCGAGCCCGCCGACGCCCCGATCGACGTCGGCCTGTTCTGGATCCTGCTCTTCGCGGTGACCTTCGCGGCCCGCCACGCGGCGCTGTACAACCCGCTCCTCAAGTACGACAGCTTTTCGGCGCAGGCGGGGCCGGCGCTGCAGCAGCTGGGCCTCCCGGCACAGCTCGCGTATTCTCCTCGGTTCTGCCTGCAAGCAGTCCTCATCTTCAGCATCGCGCTTTCGTCGTCCCTGCACACGCTGCTCCGCGCGAAGCAGAGGGCGTACAAGCTGATGCACATCATGCTCGCGGCTTTAGTGGTCTACATCTTGTACACGCACGACGTCATTTTGTCGTAGAGTCGTCGGGCCGAGGTAACGAGGGTGGGTGCTGTGCTAGAACAGGGGTCATGCAAGGACTGAACACTGGTACGCCGACCCTCGTGCTCCAATATTTGGTTAGCGCCCGGGGTCAGATTGGACGGAATTGGCACGCTTTCTCTTTCGATGTTCCTGCCCGCCCCGGGAACTCGAAACGAGAGTTCCAGTTTAGCTGTCGGAATGCGCTGACCCGAAAAGGGCGTTCTCCACGCGCCACACAGCTGCCGGCCAATGGTGGCAAGCAGCAGCTATCTCGACAGCCCCACCTGTCTGAAAGTTGGACGGAGATTCGGTGAAGAACACCAGCCCAAAAATGGGCACGCTCCGGCCAAGCCGCAGTCGTCTACACAGCAGCGCTGGCAAAGGCACCGCACCGCAGGTTCCCTCCCCGATAGCTAGAACCAAAACAGGAGTAACGCCAGGTAAAAAAAAGGCGAAATCATTGGAGGCAGTTGGGGAAACCGCTTCCTCAACCGTATTCTCAAACTTTCGTCTTCTTGTTGTTAGTGGGGAGTCATTTGCAAGCAAATGAGTACCACACGATGCCAGCTTTTCGCTACGTGACTCCAGAAGGGTCACTTTTTCCACGCTTTCGGCGCGGTGCAACTCTAGTCGGTTGCAACTGTTGTTGGAAGTTGCTCACGAGTTCAAAAAGGAATCGGAGTCTTCGCTTTCCGTTTGCGCCGACAGGCACGCCGAGATGGAGGACGCGAGTTGCCGGGAAGAGCCGGCGGGAGGGCGCGATCGTTGTGCGACCGGGAGGGTCGGAATCAGAACGAGTATTCTCAAGCTTTCAAAGGGCGTGAGCTCGCAGGCGAGGAAAAGCGAACGCTTGTGCGCGCAGCACTGTAATTGTCCCACCGTGTCCCCTTAGTTCTACACCTTCTTCTCGTTGCCATTGCTCGCTCTTCGAATACACGAGCCACGCTAGGGTGCCACGGCCGTCTGGGCATGGTACTTTCTTGAAAGCATGCAAATCCAGCAGTCTGAATAAGTGCTGCTCGCGATTGCGGGAGTCGAAACATACCTACAACAGGACCGACCCCACCTCGCTTCGTGAAAAGCGAAGAAAAAACAACTCTCAAGACCACCTGAACCACCTTTTCTTTTTTTTTTTCGATCTGGTTAAGAGCTGCGACGCAGCTTCTCTGGTTTACCAAATACGCAGTGCGAAAATGAGGTTTTCTCGCCACAGCCCACGGCAGCGTTTTCACTTGCGCCCTGAATCTAACTTACACTGCAATCGCATCACCCTTGTACCTGCTCATGAGAACGCTAGTTCCCCGTCATATCTGTTGCGTCCAAAGTGACGTTGGACACCTATGAGACGCAGCCTTTCCATCCAGAACACTGCCTGCGGAAAATCCCGTAGCCACACCTGAATACTCGTGACTGACCCAGGCAAAACGAACGAGACCGCCGGACATCCACCAAGTCTCGAATCTTCCCTTGTCGCGAAGGGCTGCATTGGGCGGCCCTTCATCGACGGAGGCTTCGGAAACGATGTGGTACTTTCCCAAGCGCGATACTGCACAGTACAGTGAGGAAAAGTGGCAGAGCAAGAGATGTGTCAAGCTGGACCAAACCACGAGAATTGCGCGCCTGTTTTTAGAAGACGTAGAGCCTCCCTCCAAGTACGAAATCCCGCTACGGGAAGAATTGAATGCCGGCGGAAGGTCTATTAGTCGGAACATCCTCAGAAAGGAAACTTGGGGGCGGCAAAACTTTAGAACGATCATCGTGTTTGAGAAAGACTACACCGCGAAGGAAAGTGGGAAAACCAAAAAAAACCTTAACTCTAAAAAGTAGTCCGCAATGCCGCAGACAGCAAAGAACGCATGCGTCCTCGGAGGAGGCGCTTTCGGAACAGCGATGGCGCTGCACTTGGCGCGGAAGGAAACCGACGTTGTGATGTGGGTGATGGAAGATGAGGTGCGCAGCGCGATCAACGACACGCACGAGAACAAGGCGTTTCTGCCCGGGTTCAAGATCCCGAAGAGGGTGCGGGCCACGAACTCGGTCGCGGAAGCCGTCGAAAACGCGGAAATCCTCCTTCTGGTCATCCCCACTCCGTTCATCCGCAAGTGGCTGCACCAGCACCACCACGCGCTGCCTGTCGGCGTGCCGATCGTGTGCTGCTCGAAGGGAGTCGAAACCGGGACCCTCGCCACCCCATACGAGATCCTTCACGAGGAAATGCCCGGAAAGTTCCACCAGTATGCTTCTTTCTCTCTCTCGCTGCGCCTCACAGCGATGCAAAGCACCACCTCACGGCTTCATGACATACATAATAGCATGAGACACGACTGGTGGTGGTGGGCAGCGCTTTTTCTCAGATCGGCAGGTGCACGCGTAGCTCAAAGGGTGTGGGCCTCCACCGTCAGGTAGATCCTGTGGGCCTCCTCCACCGTCAGGTAAATCCTCCTCCACCGTCAGGTAGATCCTGTGGGCCTCCTCCACCGTCAGGTAGATCCTGTGGGCCTCCTCCACCGTCAGGTAGATCCTGTGGGCCTCCTCCACCGTCAGGTAGATCCTGTGGGCCTCCTCCACCGTCAGGTAGATCCTGTGGGCCTCCTCCACCGTCAGGTAGATCCTGTGGGCCTCCTCCACCGTCAGGTAGATCCTGTGGGCCTCCTCCACCGTCAGGTAGATCCTGTGGGCCTCCTCCACCGTCAGGTAGATCCTGTGGGCCTCCTCCACCGTCAGGTAGATCCTGTGGGCCTCCTCCACCGTCAGGTAGATCCTGTGGGCCTCCTCCACCGTCAGGTAGATCAGGGCGGCTCCCTGGGGTAGGGACTGGGTAGTCTCGCCCTAGCAACACCAGGACCTCTCCCCACCCACCTGTATGTGTTCTCGTGGTCATCGCTACCGCGCCGACCTTTCCCGAGAACACATCAAAACAAGCCAAATAGTCTGACACGTGACCGCGGAAGCGGATGCGCCGGGAGCCGAACAAATGCCTTGTCTATCCCAAATCCTGACGCTGGCGATTAAAAGGCTGCAGCCCGGGCGCAAAACCAGGCGACCAAGATAAGGAGGGGCACGAGCGACCGGTCTGGACCCGGGTGTGATGGACCCTTTCTTCGGAGGGGCTCACGCACTCAAAGTTCGGCTTATATGCAGCCCGGGCGCAGCAGTTTCTCAGTAACAAGAGCTTCCGAGCGTACACCGCCACACATCCACCACGGGTTCAGCTTCGGACAATGGCAGAGTACGCAGCCTGCACTCTACGCCAGCAACACCAACACTTCACGGCTTCTTACCCGGCCACTATCTACCTTATCTCAGAGTCACGAGCGGAAAAGAAAACCCTTGTTGTATAAGCACCTGCTCTGCAGGAAGTACTTGAGAAGGCTGACAGTTGCGAAATCTCAGAGGATCAGATCTCTATCGCAACAGGAGTCCAATTTCAGAGGAGGAAAGTGTGCTGTTGTCCACACGGAGCACAAGTAAAACTGGGCGTAAGCGTTCGGCTCCAATTCCTTCCCGGCTCCCATTCCGACACAACGGTCAAGACCGACTCCACCACGATTCACGTCTTCGCGAGCTACAAGGGCCAAACACATATTGGCCATCACCCCTTTCTGTTTTAGACAACCTTGCATTCTCTTTACTTTGATCAGGTGTCACGACAGGTTTTGGCAGCCGCTGCTTAACAACAACGTGGTTCATGTACTCAAAATAATCCATTGCTTATCAATTTGACGTGGACGGCTTCATTTTACACCTGAGTCTCGGAAATGACGACAACAATCAAAACAATACAACAATCCCTGTCTAAAGAAATCAACTGCCTTCGGGTAGGCTGGTCTGACACCAGTTGTCGTCGGGGGGGGGGAAACAAACCACGCACTTCTTTGCAGGTTCCTGTGAGTGCTTTCGGGACCGTCGTTCGCGAAACAACAAGGTCTGGCAACCCGTTTGCCAACCAGTTCGGTGTGGGTGTGCATGAACGGACCTGTGAAAAGAATTCAGAAGGACTACACAGTCCAAGTCCAGACAGAAACTAGCCCAGCATCTACCGGCGCGCCTGACCCAGCGAGCTACGAGGGTCCAAAAATACAACCTGCCCCTTTTCTTTTTTAGAAACATTTTCTCCTTTCCTCCTTTACTTTGATCATAGGTGTCACGGCAAGTTTTGGCAGCCGCTGCTTAACACCAACGATTTAAAAGCTACAGTTTCTGTACTTTATTGGCTGCTCACGCGGCCGGTAAAGTGCGCCCGGACAACATCCAGGACAAACACCCCCTTACCACAACAGCGGTACCCACCCGCGAAAGAACACGAGCTGCCCGCTGCTCACCCAAACGGAAGCGATGGACAGGATCAACGTCCTGATCCAGGAGGCGCGGGGGATGGCTGAGCTCGCCGCCCTCGACGAGCTGGATGCCGTTTACGGCATCATCGACGTGGCAACGACGCTGCTCAGGCGTAGGATCGAAGCGCGGAGCGGCAAGCCGGCGCAGCAACCACCAAGGCAGCAACAACAGCAACAGCAGCAGCAGCAACCGAAGCAGCAGCAGCAGCAGCAGCCGAGACAGCAACAGCAGCAGCAGCAACCGAAGCAGCAACATCAGCGACCGCAGCAGCAGCAGCAGCAGCAGCAGCAGCAGCAGCAGCAGCAGCAGCAACAGCAGCGACCGCAGCAGCAGCAGCAGCAGCAGCAGCAGCAGCAGCAGCAGCAGCAGCAGCAGCAGCAGCAGCAGCAGCAGCAGCAGCAGCAGCAGCAGCAGCAGCAGCAGCAGCAGCAGCAGCAGCAGCAGCAGCAGCAGCAGCAGCAGCAGCAGCAGCAACGGCAACAGCAACAGCAACAGCAGCAACACCAACAGCAACAGCAGCAACACCAACAGCAACAGCAGCAACACCAACAGCAGCCGCAGCAGCAGCAACCACAACGCCCCCGGCAAGGGAACGCGCCCACCTGGGCGGACGTGACCAGGCGGCCCCCGCCGCCCTGCGAGATCGACGCCGCCGACTGGGACGCGCCGGTCCTCCCAGAACCCAACTTCGAGGCGGTCGGGGCTGGGCTCTGGGTCGCCCCCAGCGCCGCCGCAGCAGAGGAAGCGAAGGGACCCGCTGCGGATGCGGAGCGCGACGGGAAGCGGGTGCGCCTTGGCGTGCTGTGCCGTGAGACCTTCAGCGACGCGCGTCCACCCCCCAGCCTTCCCCATGGGGCTTCCGGGTTGAGCTCGGGTGCTCGGCTCAGTCTATGCAGAAGATCCCGAGGGATCGCCTGGAAACTTAGCCCCGGGATGGGTCCCTCCACCCTGGCGGGGGGGCCCTCGTTGCAAGTTGGCCGGGCACACTGGCTATTGGAGGGGGATTGTTTGTGCGCAAAACCGGGCCCTCGGGGTATCACTCCCGGGCGATTGAGGCCAGGCGCGCCGTGAGAGAGAGGGAGGGGAAAAGAAGAGGAGCAGGAATTCTCTTTTTCCGTCTCTGCGTGATCGAACTGCCTAGCAGGGGTGCTAGGACTCGGCAGCCCGAACGAGGGCCTCGCGCGCAGGGCAACCCGTAATGGGCTGGCGGGGCCACTGGCGCCGGGTGCGGGCTGTGGAGGTAGTCAGCTCGTGCAAGTCTTGCACGCGCTGACGTCGCAGCCCTCGCATTCCAAGCGAAGCTGACCCTTCGCCTTCTTCTTCCTACACACGCCGCAGGTGTAGCCGGCTGCGGCCTTCGTCGGGGTTCCGAAGGCGTGGACGTGCTCTGCACCGTCCATCCGGGCGTCGCTTCCCGCGGGAGCCGGCCCGTCCCTGCCGGCTCCGGCGTCTTCCTCTTCTCCTGCGCTGCCGCGTCCGCTGGTGGGGCCGCTGGCGGGGCCGCTGGCGGGGCCGCTGGTGGGGCCGCTGGCGGGGCCGCTGGTGGAGCCGCTGGCGGGCCCGCGGCCGAGCGCTGGCGGGGCCGCTGGCGGGGCCGCTGGCGGGGCCGCTGGCGGGGCCGCTGGCGGGGCCGCTGGTGGGGCCGCTGGTGGGGCCGCTGGCGGGGCCGCTGGTGGGGCCGCTGGCGGGGCTGCTGGGGGGCTGCTGGCGGGGCTGCTGGCGGGGCCGCCGGCGGGGCTGCTGGCTGCGGCTCGTCTTCCTCCGGCGCCGGCAGCCGCATCCGCCGCTTCCCGCTGGGGCTGGCAGCGAGCCGCCTGCGCCGCTCCCTCGGCATCTCCCCTCCGTCGAAGGGATTCACCCGGAGGTCGGGTGCCTCATCCCGCTGCAGCACGCGGAACGGGGGGTCGGTGGCCGACGTCACGACGCAGACCCGCACCCCACCTCGCAGGAACGACGTGACGACGTCAGCCTGCCAGCCGGCCTGCCGCAGGACGTGCTCCACGTCCGCCTCGTGCTCGCGTGGCGCCGCGCCCATGAGCAGGAAACGCGGCTTCGATTCGAGGGGGGCAGCGGCGTGTTCGCCGGCCGCCGCACGCACCTCTTCCAGCGCGGCGTCGCTGCGTGCGCGTACGAGGAGGCGTTTGCCGGCGAGCACGAGACCGGCGGCCGCCCCGCCTGCCCGCTTCGCCACTTCCAGGGCGACCGCCCTCGTGGCCCCCTTCTGCAGGGCGACCACCGGCATGCTGTCCCGGCACGCCTTCTCCGTCGACCGCCAGAAGCAGCCATCCCGACCGGAGCTGGCCAGGATCTCGTCGGCATGGGCGCGGGGCACCCGCACGACCAGCTCGCGCCGCCCCTGCTGCGACGACACGCCCCACATGGTGTCGTCGCGGACACGTATGTCCATCTTTAGGGCCGCCCTGACGGCCCTTCGGCATAGGCGTGTCAGCGCCGTGCGGGGGTCCTTCTCCACGCAAGACCACGTCTCCTCCGACGCGTGTTTGCGGGCCACGACGAAGGCCAGCACCGTCGTGGCAGCGGTCGGCTTCACCGCGCCGACGGGCACTCTCTGCACTGTCACCTGCCCCCGCTGGCGCACCGGTTCCACAGGTACATCTCTTGTACCCTTCCGCCCACCATCAGCACGGGGCCCCGTCGCACACAGCAGGGAAACCCCGCAGTGGGGGCACGCCTATCGACTAGGTGAACCCCCGATCAGACTGGAACGGGGTATCCCCGAGGGGCCCCTGAAAGAAGCGGCGGATCTCATACGTGACCGCCTTGGGTGGGAACCGGACCAGTTGCTGGCCAACTGGTACCGGAGGGGAGTGGGGATCAACCCCCACAAAGACCAGAGAGAACTGGGTCCGAGGGTAGCGACCATATCGCTCCTGAGCGACACGGTCATGGAATGGGAGAGGGGGAGCCGGAGAGTGAGGACCCCTCTGCCGGTCGGCACACTGTGCCACATGGAAGGCGAGGCCAGGAACCTGTGGACACACGGGATTCGTCCCGATGATGTCGCACGCGACCGGGTCTCGCTGACCTACAGGGCCGTGCGCGAGGCCGCCTCCCAAAGTTTGCAAGGCCGGGACACCCCGCAAGAAGCTCCCATACCCCCCCCGCCCAGCCCTCAGGCATAGCCTCGGTGAC